>JARHVA010005953.1:765000-1042500 GCA_037957365.1 Torreya grandis
ATTATCATCAAGTTTACATATCCCATAATTATTTTGAACATCCTATATACACATAATATATTCAAACCTTAATTAATTATTGATTTTTTCTCTCTTACAAAAACCCATGGAGTTTCAATCTCTTTGAGTGCATGCCTTAAAATGTTCATTAATAAATGGGTGGGTAGACCACTAGTTCTTCACATTATTTTTGCTCCTATACCACCACTTTTTATCAACATAACCATCTCCTAAGACACTTCCCTAAGCTTTGTCTTCTCTTTTCTAGCCTCCTCCAACCATTTTTCACCTTTATTATCCCTTTACTAAGTTGAAAAACCTTTATGATTGTTTACAATACACTATCAGCCCCATCAACCTTGTCCTAAAATTGATAAAACTCATTTAGGTTCTAGTTTGGCCCCTGACCAAGGAAAACCAATACCTAATTTATTTTCATTAATAACAATATAGAGTTGATTGTATTGACCTTGTAAACTAATCTTTTAAAAAGCTTTAGGGTTAAATTAAACTATATATACACATTCATTTCATCATTTATTTAGGAAGGGAAGAAGAATATTCTATTATGAATTTAATTATTTACCATTCTACTTGAGGATCATATCTTAGGTTTTTGATACATTCTTTTGAGATACAGATCTTGTATTTTATAGAAGTATTTTGGATGCATAAATACGTTATGTAGCCTAGAGCTAACTTGTCTTTGTTATCCTTACATACCATAACAACCTCTTGTGAATCACTTTATTCAAGGGAGAGATTGAGGTTTTTTTGGGTTCAACATCAAATTTATGTATTTATAGCTCTATTCCTCCTTTGTAACTGTAGATATATTAGCATTTATACTTCTTTCCCATGCACTAGGATTTCTTATACATCGACATGAGTATAGATATTCTATGAATGTTTATTTTTTTATGTTTATTACCCCCACTTTATACCAAAACATTTGGTGAGAACTAGATTAGATTTTAATTTACTTTGTGAATATCAAAACATACGACCTAGCTAGAGTTGTCACATGGTGTTGCTTGACTAGAGGCTTCAGAACCCTCTTTAGTGATGTTATTATAGTAAGGGATCCCTTGGCTAAGTCTAGTAGATCCATCTTGGTTATGACCCTGAATATCTAATATATAAATAATTGTAAGTGTAATTAGGTTTTTTCTCTGAGCTAGGATTGATTTATAGATCATCTACATTTCCCTTTGCATAAATTCAAGTGAACCTGATGTGAATCAAACCATTGTAGGATTTATTTCATGTGCTCATTTTTTCATAATATTATAATTTTCTATTTTTGAATTATTATATCAAACTATTTAGTATAGTTCTAATAGTATTTGTTTTCATTTAACATAGAATCACTCAAAAATGACTGTGTTTTATTTGTCTAGGTCTTAGCTAAATACAAGCTACTAGATTGATTAGTTTGGCACAATATTATTTTTATCTCTAAATTTGCATACATATTCAAACCAATTAAATCTATATGGAATTATCTTATTTTAGCATACAAGTCTATAAACATTACATAAATAGTCAACTCTATTCATAACTTATTCTTTATCATAGAGGGTTTTGTAAACTTCATCATTCTAGATGAATCAGTTAGCATAATTTTAAAATGGTATTTGAACATAATAGCATAAAAATTTTAATGTAGACATCTTCAATCCCATCAAGGTTCAATTTTTTTCTCTCTATCTTTTCAATCTTTTCCTTTTAGTATTGTTTTTCACAAGTTTTTAGTCTGTAAAAAAATAACCCTATAATAAATTGGGTCAACCTATTTGACACATTTCTATAGTCTATATTTTTTGTTGAAGACATAATTGATCTATTTTATTGTTTTCTTCTTTATCTTTCTTCTGCAAAATAGTAGTGACCTAGTTGACTATGTTTTACACTTTTTTCATACAATATCGCTTTATTTGACTTCATACTCTTCTCAATCAAGGAATCAACCTCTATTTTATATTAATTAATACACCTTTGATTTTAATTTTCTGGCATGTTTATATTATTAAACATAGATTAAATAGGTAGTTTTTTCAAATTACCATTTTAGTCACACAAATTTTATCTTTTGCACACACTTCCAAGTCATTTTAAATTCAAACAGCATTAAATGTTTGTCTTCCCAAGGTCTACCTACTTGAATTTCATCATGAAGGGGGAATCCAACATGGTTTTATGGGAAAGTATGAGCACATTTTTTATGGTATATATTAAAAAACATCTGACACCCTTATTGGTGTAGGATTATGAAGTGAAGGAGTATAACCTAATACCAAGATAGTACCATCACCAATATAGATCTTCTTTAGCCTAAACATATTGAAACCAACCTTAAATTACTTTCTAGTTCCTTATTATGGAAAACTTCCCTATCATATTAAATATAAACATTATTATAGTGTAATAACACTTATTATGATAAATTAGTTAGCATTTACTTTCTAGTTGTTTCTTGTTCTTTGATAATTATATGTTGTATTAACAAACTTTCATTGGTACAAAGTTTTTGTTGTGTGTTCCAATTGGATTAGTCACATTTATATAATTACTTATGTGTTTAATTTCACTTTTCTTAAAAATTATCTTGTAAATTATTCCTCTATTTAAGAATAGTATCTTTTCTATCAACACAATTTCTTATAGACTATTTATCCTATCTACTTAAAGTACAAAGTTGACCTGTATAACTGTGTCTCCTTATCTTCATGTTCAAATATTATATAAGAAGTACATAGTTCAATTTTTTAACTAACTCTCTTTATTTTCTTGGCCTATTCCTTATTCAACTATACACAATATACCTATACTATTATGTTCTCTTTTTTTTCATCTTGTTAACTAGTTTAAATAACATAGTCAACTTGTTCGACTATGTATCATGTTTTATAATTTTGTCCTTTCACCATATTTTTACCCCCTTTTGATTATAATGATATTATTATTTGAGAATAATAAGGAGTTGATTCCAACAAAAAGTATGAGTTTTACCAATCTCAATAGGTTCCCTGAAAACAACTATTTGATTCCCTTGTAGATGAAATAAATGTGCATGTTTCCACTCGCATTACTAATTATGTATCTCTACTATTGTGGAAAATTTAACATCTAGTGGAACTTTTATAAGGTCCCTCCTCCTCAATTGTGCCACTAGTGCCTCATTTTATACCAATTACAATCATGATATTAGTGCTTCCTTTTTCTCCAATGTCAATCTTTCCACTAGTGAATCTTTTGGTATACATGCTAGTCATGCTACTAGTAAATCATTTTCTACCAATGATTCTCATACCACTAGTTCCATACATTCCACTATTCTTAGTGTAACCCAAGCCACTAACACCAATGCCAATGCTTCACATGTCATGTAAACTAGTCAAAATATTGCTCAAAGCTGTCAACTCTTACTTCAAACTCTCAATAAGATATAGTGTGTTTCAAACCAATAATGCCAATAAAATGATGTAGATGAAGTATCATCTATTCACCTTCAAAATAAACCTCAATAGGTTTCATAGAGAGAAAAAAATCCAAATTCCCACCACCTTGCTTATGGATTCACATGGTAACCTCATGGTCAAATCTCCAAAATGAACATATTATACCTCAAATTTCAAAAATTGAAATAGAAGGTATCATATCTACCACTAGTTACAATGGGTCAACTAATCCTACCTTACATTTAAAAATATCTGGTAATCTCTACGAAGATTGGATCAAGCTTAATAATTTTTTCCACTACCAACATATTAGCTAGAAAACCCTCTAGAGATGCTTTAGATTGGTACAGTCAGCTCACATCTAATTCTATCACTAATTTGGAAGATCTAGTTAACTCCCTAGTACAATATTTTCAAACTAGTGATCTCCCTAAGAATACCTTGGCTCACCTCATCAATTGTAAGAAAATTGAAACCAAAATAACAAAAGATTTCATAAAATGATGGAAGAATTTATCTAATAAGTGTGAGCATAACATCAAAGATAGTAATCTCATGCATATATTTACTAATTCTCTTTATTCCAAGTTACAATATTAGGTTAGGACTCTCTCTCTAAGAAATTTGAAAGAATCCTTTGAACATGATAAGCACCAATATTTTATCATGTACTAATTTGAACCATCCCAACCTCATGTGGGAACTCATAATTATTAAAAATAAAAAATTTCATGCTACAACTGATGATGTCACAAATTCTTATGACAATATTCACAATATTTAAACCATCACTCCCAACAATATTTTGGATCATGTTCCCCCTCTAAAAAACACCCCTAATCCAACTTTTTATCAAAAAACAAACATCAATGCTCATAAATTATTATCCTTATCCAATATTAAAATGCATCTACCGAGGCCTATACCATGAGATCTTGACCCCAATCATCCTATGAAATTATAATATAATCCAAACAATTTTTTTTTGTTTCATTCAAGTTAGGACCACTCTCATGAAACTTTTAGATAATTACATGATCTAGCTATGGATTTTCTCCTTGGAAAAAACTATGATCATAATTTAATCAATCACAAATGCCAAAAATCATATGACATAGCCTTTAAATCTCTTAAAACATAAAATAGAAATCAAGCTTTGTACTAGGCTAATCCTCATCTTAACTTATATAATGACTCTCTTCCTAAGCATTAAGATAATAATGGCAAGCCTAATCCTTATACTGATAATGTTTAAATTTTTATCTACAAAACACTTGACTAAAATTTTGTAAATGTGAATAATAGGTGAAGTATAGTTTCTTTCATTAATTATACTCCAACATACAAACCAAAATTCTCAAACATTTCTTGTTATCCAAGATTTTTCCCCATCTTATATAATGGAGTTGGGGAAACAAGATCTTATTTATTTCTAAGAACCACTTCCAAAACCTCAATTAGATAATAAATATCATATTATCTCTACTATCCCATAATTTTTACACACATCAACAACATTCCTAAACCTTCCCATAGTATTTCTTCAACTCCATCAAAAGAAATACCTAAATAAACTATCCCATCATCTAAATACTATCGATCATTTTGTACTCAAATTAAACTAACTACATATTATGAAAATAAATTTTAATTCACTTGAAATACTCCTTCCAAGGAGATCCTACAACATTATGCACCTCTATCCAGTAGTCTGACCATGGGTTAGGATTAATGGGACCCCATCATGGAACTTAATAATTTCCCATCTCAAAACCATTTTTATAACTTATATGAACTTCCCATATTCATCAATACCATCAAATGAAATTATTATTTAAAATGAACATCCCTTGCCTTCCCCCCATAGTATATGAATATAACTTATCTAGGTCTAAAGATAATATATTAAAATAATGTGAAGAGATGTCTATACATGTTAATAAAATAATAAACACTTTTCTTTCCATAAAATTTCTTGTTAATTCCATGATTCTAGATGAGATTTTGCTTCATGTAGATGATCCTCAACTATTTATTATAATTCAAATCATTGATATCCAAGTCAAGTATGCTCTGATTGATGAGGGTCTAGACACTTGTGTTACCTCCCTTAGTTTTATCAAAACTCTTGGATATTTCATGTGTAGCCTTAAGTCAAAATTTAGTACATGTCAAGGATATGAGAAAATTAAAATTCCTCATTTAGGTTCTATGTACCTTCTTATTACCATCCCCCCTCTCACTATTTGAGTGAAGGTTATGATATTTAACCCTTTTCTATAATATCTTGCTTGGCAGACTTTGGACTCATTGTATGAGGGTTGTTGCCTCATCTACATGCCAATTAATCAAGTTTCCTTATAATGGTGCTATCTTTAGGATTCAAGGAGATAGAAACCATTGTAATTTTTAACAAATCCAAGCATGTGGTACCTTTAAAATTACAACCATTTAATCCTTACCTCATATCCCATTTTGGGAATCTCAAAATTTCAATTATCCTATCAACTCTACCTAGGGTTATCATGGTCCCCCCAAACTCATCAAGGACATACCACGGAACCTATTAGATTTTGATTATGATTAGATGGAAAATGTCAACATAAATATCAAAAATTTGGATCTATCCCATCATTTTATCACCCAACTTTTACCATCCTTTAAGTTATGTTCTTTTCATCCCCCTATTGATGACATAATTATGGTGTTAACCAAGAATTCAAAGTCTATTCATGACATAAATTATGATAAAAAGATCATATCTACATGCACCATTGACCTTAATACACCCAATTATAATGATGGTTATACTTTAGACAATGTATTTATATGAGGACTTATCCAAGATATAGATGCCAAGATTTTTAGATATTTTACTTTTTTGTTTCATTTTTTACATTTATCTTATCATATTCCTTTCTAAATAGTGCTAATTCTATAATTCTTCCTCTTTTTTACAAGGTAGAGATGGAACAATCACATGGTACACCTCCATTTTCAGTCAAACATATTATTATAATTCTCATAAATCATGCTAAGACTGGCCCTTCTCATTTTTATAGATAATAAGATCCTTATAGTTTGATTCTTCTCAAGATGCTAGCTACTCCCCTTAAGCCTTTATGTATCTAGTTTTACCCTCACATAAGCCTAGTCTAGTTTTTACTCTTGCTCTACCTATATGTGAGTCTAATATTTTATATTATTATCCTTTATATGATCCTACTTTAGTCTCTACACCATCCCCACCTTCCCTTCATGATTGCCTTCTTTGTTTGCCATAACTTAATCCCTTGCCCACCTAATGGGTTAATCAAACTTACTATGATATTCATAAAGTTGTCAATCATTGGACAAGATACTACCAATTATACTAACCTTTCCTAGCTTCTACTTCTCCCTCTTCTATTAGTAGACCCTAAAATTTTACTAATAAGCATATATGTTTCTTTCAAAACTCATATATTCATTATTCCACCCATTGCCAAAAAATGCAGTAATATATTGACACATTACATGCTACTCCTCCCCATATCAAAGACAAATCTATATCTCCTCCCAAGTTATTACTTAATTATATTACAAAATATGGATAGATATATTATATTTGTCACCAGTGTAGTACCCATCATACCAATCATTATTTTATTCTCCAAAAACATCTTAATGATCACCTTATGACAATTCCTATTCCCACTATTCATCCTCCCATAGGATTCCCATGTAAAAATTCTCCTCTTTATTCTTCTATGGTTCCTTATTCACCTATTAATTCTTTCCCAACTAGTTCTTCTCTCTCACCCATTACTACTCTCCACTAGTGGTGCGAACTTCATGTGCCATAGATACCATTCCTATTCTAGCATATATTATTATCCTTGGGTATTTTATGAGTGATAGACCTTATGATTAAAATCCTTTATCTTATCCTTCATTTTATATTGAGGAAATTCAACAATATGTCATTTGACAATTTTTCATGAGGATAGATGAGACTCTTATTGCCATTAGGATCCATCTTCAAATAGATATATCAGATGTCATGGATAATATTTTTGGATAGATTTATTAGTATTTGTGCACACATCATGGTGTCCTTTTCACTTTATTTTCATTTATGATTTTTCATTAGACTTTTTATCCATATTTATATATATCTTATGTCATTCGACTATGTCAAATTTTTCTTCACTTATCTCTTTCACATGGATCTTTATATTATGCATTATGTGTTTTATATGGTTTAATTTTATTTCATATTTTATTATGGTTTATTTTCATGATTTCTATGACTACACACTTATATTTATTAGTTGATTTATTTTCATGGATGTATTTATCTTTTGTCATCTTAATTTGCTACCTTTTCTCAAAAGCATGGATAATTATTATAGTGACTTGGTTGTAGAAAACTTACTCCTCTAAGTAATCGTTATTTACCATGTGATAAGTTAGAAAATAATACATCTCATTTTAATCCTATTTTACTAATATACTTTGGATCTCCCCTTATTCCCATATCTCCTTTCACACACTAATCATATACATCATTAAAACTTGAGATATCATATTGGTTCATAGGTATGCATAAATGTTTAGCTAGTCATGTCTTTGGATACTTATATAACTTTAACCAAAGTCTAAATCTCATTTTTGTGTATCACTACTATGCCCCATGTTGGTAATTCCAAATTTCTATGGATGAGGAATCTTAAAAGCTATAAAAGTTAAAATACAAATCATTTAAATAAAAGGAAATGATATAAAAGGAAACATAAAAATTTAAAAATTACAATTACAATAAAATACATGATTCATAACACATATCATTTTCCTAATCGAATCACAAACTCCATAGTTGGACTCATGATATATTTGAGGTCTATTGGGGTGCAATAGGCTACAAGAAAAGGAAAGTAGAATTAAAAAATATTTTAGTGCTACTTACATTCTCATATAAGTAACTAATGTTCACTTTAGAATGATGAATTTGTAAAAGGTCATGAGGAATAGGGAACATGTTGTGGGAAGGTAAGTCCATTTTACTTTTATTTTTCATATAAATAGCATGAGTCAATCTTAGTATCTCACTTATTTTCCTATACAACTTTGCAATTATTATGAATGGGTATCTTTTATATTTGTATGGTCACTAAACACTTAGTGTATTTATTATATACCTAGTGTGTCTCATGTTACTTTATTTATTCTCATAGATGCCTATGTAATGATTTTTACATCCCCTCTTTCACTTATAACATTCTTAATATTTCTCATTAAAAAATATTATTTTGTTAGTTGATCATTACCCCAGGGTTTCAATTTGTGAGTTTTATTATAATAAAATGGATAGGACCAAGATTTCCTCATAAATTACCACATTAAAAACATCCTTTTTAAATCATTCCCATAGTTTTTTCCACCTCATTGGTGTTCCCTTTGTTAGTTGAAAAGTAAGACCATGGATAGTACCATGCCTTGCTCACTAAATATTCAAATACCCAAGTCACAATGATATTACATGCCAAATTTGAGACAAGTAGGGATCAATTATGAGTAACATGTCATTGACATGCTTCCAAGATTTATTTAGTATGTTTTATGATTAATACTTTTATCTTTCACTTTTATCTTCTTATTTTCATATTTTGTGAATACTTACAGTCATTTCATTAAATTTGTCATACTTCCCAACTTGAATTAGTGAAATTAATTTAATTTCAATTTACATTTTTTTATCTTTATATTATACTTCCCATCATGATTTAATATGATAAATTTACTTAATTACTTTGCTTTTATACCATTGGTTTTTCATGAGTCTTCAATTTTATTACAAATTTTCATACTTCCTAATGTTATATAGTGTGATTTTATTTTGTTTTCACTTGGTGAAAACCTTTATAAATGGTTTAGAAACATTTATTACCATTTTTACCACCTTTTCTTTATTATATTTAGTCATATTAGATGTTTCCTATCATGATATAGTTTGTAGTATAGTTATTTTTTATTACTTATACTTTTGTAAATCATTCATGCCTTTTAATTTTTAACCATACATGTGTATCACATAATGATAAAAAAAGAAAATGCTCAATATATATTTACCATATCATATACAACAAAATTTAAATACATTTGCTAGAAATAAATATATGCATGCATCATCAACATACACATTATAGTACAATTCATGTGGTATATATATATATATATATATATATATATATATATATATATATATCATGTGTTTTATACAAAATAAAAAATAAAATAGCTCTAACTCTAAGGTTGTGATCCATCATGCCTATCCTATGGCCTAGCCACACTACCCATAGATGCCTAAAATTATCCTCTATAAATAGTATGTTGTAATGAGGAAATCTAGGATCTCAAACCAAATATTTGTGGACATTCTCTAGTGTATCAGTGATCATTAGTTTCCCTCCTATAAGAATTTCAAGAAATCCATGGACATCCTCCAAATTGATACCCACTTCAATGGTGTCCCCATATGCCTCCCATATAAAAGTTTTGATCAACTATTACCATGATACTAACAACATGAAATGATATGAATGCTCAATGGGATCCACCTCATATCCATAATGCTTCTGAAACCTAGAGTGACTAGTCGAGCTCTATCCACATCACTCAAATGATCCAAGAAATCTGGTATACATGATGCATTTATCAAGATATAATATCTATGATGTCTTTTAAAAATATAAAACAAGAAAAGAGTGTATAAAATATACATATAATAAATAATTTAAATACATTATTAAAAATTTACAAATTACCTACTTAATCAGCTAGTTTGATTTAATCTCCTATGTTTTTTACAATCCTGCACAATTAGGCCATATGATACTTTATCAACCCTGTACCATTTTTCTTGCACAAAATTGGAATATTTGATACTAAATTGGCCCTTATAATTTCCAAATAAATCAACATATTTTATACTAAATCAACCCTTCTTCATATCTAGCATACTATATCAATCTTGATGTATACAATCTGCCCTCTTTTATAGACTATCTCGGCCCTCTCCTACCATTTGAATTAACCATCTGGTATACAGTTGACCTTCTCTTATTTAAAAAATATGTCATCCTATTAATACATATTCAACCACCCTTAGAGTACCATGTTGAACCACCACTATGCAGTCAACCCCTTATTTTCTTCTCACCTTACAAAATATGTCGATAAGGTTGACTCTATTCTTTCATAATGATGAATTTTTGTCCATTTACCATAAATGACATAGGCATTTACTAGTCTAACTTATTTCTACATAGTATCTTTTTCTAGTATACCTAAAAATTTTCAATGGTCAATTCTAGTGCCTATATTTTTTCTACCAATCAATTTTTTATGTCTAGCTCAATTTCAAATAATGTTACTCAAAAAAATTGAAATTCAAAATTTCTTACATATGCTACACTCATTAGGGCCACTATCCATCCTCTCTATCTCAATTGTCATCTCCTAACAATGATGGATCTATGGTCTCAAATTGCGTCTCTTAGAGCTATATTTTCTTAAAATAGTAAAAATAACAAATGAATAATTTATCACCGTATTTATATTTACTATTCAAAATTATTTGCCTGTCAAATATTTACAACCAGATTATATGTTTCAATCATATTTTTATTAATACAAGATGTTTTTATAAACCATAAGTTGTTTTTTAATCATGACATTATATAGGATCTTTTCACATATTACATGTATCTTTAACAAAAATTTCAATTTTCCCTTATTTTCACTAATTTTTATAGATTCACCTAATGTTCCCTACATTTAACACCTTCACATTTATTGCATATTATTATTTATCTACAACACTAAGGTGAGTACAATTAATCATTTTTCAATTCTATCATTTCATTTATATTACATGCTTCTTACTATAATTTATTCAGCTTTAGCATTGTGTGTTGTTATGCTCTTTTCCCAAAATGACGTACCCTGTTACACCTATGTAACACATGATGAGATTTAATTGGGGAATATGTATACACATAATATTTTTAAAAAATTATAAATTATTTATTATTTCTCTCTTATAATAACCCATTGAGTCTCAATATTTCTAGGTTCACCTCTTAAAGGGTGCACTAAGAAAGGGGTGGGCAGACCATTGGTGCTTTATAGGATTGTTATCCATATAGTACCACTTTATATCTACACAACCATTTATTAAAACACATCCCTAAGATTTTTATTTCTTATTACACCATCCTCTAATAAATTGACACCTTTATTAACACCTAAATAATCTTAAAACCCTTTTTGATAGTCTATGTTACATTATCAGCCAAATAGACCTTATACTTAAATTGATAAAACTCATTTAAGGTGTATGTCAACCCATAACTAGCCTAAAATTATACCTAATTTGTTTTCATCGATAATGATAGAGAGTCAATTGGCCTGACCTTATCGAGTAAACTTTCATAAGGATGTAGGGTTAGATTTAGATATATATACTCATCCATTTTATCATTTATTTATGAAGAGAAGAAGAAGAAGATTATATTGTGCATCTATTTATCCACCATTTTACATGAGGATCATAGATTAGGGTTTCAATACTTTATTTAGAGATATATATCTTGTATTTTTAAGAATTCTTTTGTATGCATAGAGAAGTTTTGTATCCTAGAGCTGACTTATCATTATTATCCTTACATCTCAAAATAAAATCTTGTGAAGAACCTTGGTTAACGGATATATTAAGGCTTAAAAGGTTCATCTTCAAAGGTAAATATTCCTAACTCTATTCCTCCTTTGTAAGAGTAGATATATTAGCATTTGTACTTCTCTCCCATGTATTAGGATTTCCTATACGTTGACATGAGTGTAGATAATCTATGGATGTTTACCTTTTTCTATTTATTACCCCCACATTGTGCCAAAATATTTGGTAAGTAATATATAAAGTTTTACATAACTTTGTATTTATTTTGTGAATATGGAACATAGGACCTATATAGGGTTATTTAATGGTGTTGTTTGACTAGAAGCTTTAGAACCCTCATTAGTCATGTTATTAGGGTGAGATAACTCATCATTAGGTCTAGCAGATCCATCTTGATCATGACCCCAAATATATAATGTATCAATAATCTAAAGTATAAGGAATATTTATCTGCTATGATTTAGGATTGATTTATAGATCACTTGTATTTCCCTTTGCATACATATACAATATTTTTTGTTGTATTATTTCATTAAAAAACATATTCTATGCATTTATTATATTATTTTATTACAAGTAACCATTTATAAAGAAACATTTCATTATGTTTCCTTATGTCATCTGAAATCTTAATTTGTATATATGTTATCATCATATGTATAAATGTAGTGTTATCACAATTTTATTTTGCTAAGCACTTTCTTCACTAAATATTTCATCCCCATTCCAATCCATTTTTTTTTCATTAACAACCCTATTTTTTTTGCTTATGACAAGTTTTTTTGGTCAATCATAATTTAACAAACTATTTTTCTATCACTAGAAAACTTGGTATTAGTATTAATCAGGGTGAATACAAATCCTAAGGATTATAAATTCTTTTTATGGATATTATAATCACTCCATCATAAATTCAAAATTAAAATTATTTTAATGAGTGTAATACCATATATGTATTGTGTAATTATGTTTATTTTTTTTAGATTATGGAGTTGAAAGTTCCCACACATTATCTTTAGGAAAATTTTGAATAAATATTTGTCCAATGTTGATTATTTTGTTATAATTAATATTAAATAATATCTACACCAATATATCTATCAAGTCATCCAATTTTATTATAATATCATAAAATTTAATCAATGAACATTCAGGTATGCATAATTATTTTCCTTTGATTAATGTAGATATTATTTATGAATTATATAGCACCTCAATATTATACACTTATAA
The DNA here is from genome assembly GCA_037957365.1 of Torreya grandis. Lineage (NCBI taxonomy): Eukaryota > Viridiplantae > Streptophyta > Pinopsida > Cupressales > Taxaceae > Torreya > Torreya grandis. The sequence continues at coordinate 778,414 of JARHVA010005953.1, forward strand.
AATACATAACATGGATGTACCTTTAGATTATATATCTTTCTTAATACTAAAAGACTCAAATACACTATATCTTTATTCCTAATTGTTTATCTCTTAGTCTTACCAATACTATAATCATGAATCAGACATTCGACCTTACCCATAATATTAAAAAGACTATTATCTTCTATCTCTAAAAGTTCTAGGCCTACACCTATTTTACAACTACCTTGGCACTTTTGTCCTAGTCAAATGCTTATGTCAATACAATTTTCATAACCTTATGCAATGTCTAGTGCCCCAAAGTCATCCAATTTTCAAATTAAATGTATTCCTATGGTAAGACTAAGTGATTTAGTGTGAGATATTATTAAAAAGGATTGTTATAAATATAATATCAACCTTGATTAATTATTCACTTGGAAACTCCTATAAAATTACAATTCAGCTTACCAAAATCATTCTATCAAGAATTAAAGTGAGTAGATCTTCCTTATTTTCTCATATTTCCATATCAGTGATAGGAATAACACATCTATAAGTCTGAAGTAATGAAGGAACATTCCATGATCAATATTTTCCATGTCACAATCTATTTATTTGTTATTTTTATTATCACACATTCATGATTCACACACAAGGACACACATAAGGGAGAAGTACATAATTCTGAGGCCCTCTTTAGATTGTTGGATATGTAGACAATGATCATTGATAGAGGGGTATTTGGGGTAGATCAAAACTATGTAATTACTAACCATTTTTTCCACATCAAACATGTAGATTAAGAATTAGGGTTTTGATATTTCACAATGAGTGACACTCAAATGCCTAGATCTAAATGTACCAAATTGAAGGTGACACATAATGAAAAGTATATATGTGGATGAATATTATCTAAGTAGATATTATGTATTATATATTTACATCCAAGCTAGATAGAAGCATCATTACAGCCATCCCAATTTGATGAAATTTTATATGGCTATAAAGGCACAATTTCCATAATCATGAGATGGTTCTAGAGTATTCATCTAGTGCACATTTTACGTGTTCTAGATCTAAATATGTATTAGCATTCAAAATAACTAAGTATATTTTTTACATTTTGATTTACATATCTATCATAGTTTTCCAATCAAATTTTAATGTAATTGATGATAATAAATTCTTATATTTTTATTTAAGTTTCAAAAATAATTGCCTTGCTCTAAGATATAGTCTATGATACTTATTCCCTAGGATATCTCTTACCCCTTTAACCCTAGATTCCCAATATCTATATTTTAGGGTTAAACATTTGATGAAATTGATTTTTATGAATGCAAAATTTTATTATTCTTATTTTTTTCACTTAGCTAAGGTTTTATATTTATGTACCACTTCATTTCCTACTTATAGTATTTTGTATGTAACCTATGTGTAGCCCTAGATTAGAGGTGTTCCTATTGAACACATTGAGATTACCCTCATGCCACATAAGATGTATCAAACTAATGATGATTTTTATCATATGGATCATGATAATATAATTCTTTATAATGAAAAAAAATACTAATGATGTTATCATATAATAGTACTATGATAATGAAATCCATTAGTTTAATGAAACAAATGACAATGAAAAAATAGATCATGAGGAAGTGAAATAAATTGCATTATTTCATGAGAGTATTTTTCAAAATCTGAAGATATTTATGAAATCCTAAGAACCATATTATAAATGGAAAAAAAAGTACACATGCATAATTAGGAGCATTTATTGATCATGTTATCCTATTTATGTTGGTAGAAGATATTTATTTCAACCTTTGTTTCCTGAAACTTCTATTTTCACATCCTACATGGGAAACCAAAATTATTAAAATAAAATATTAGTTTCAATACCTATATATACCCAACTTATAAGCATGTATATTTTTTTGAATTCTTAAATGTCTAACTTGAAATACCATGAGGTGCAAGCTCTTGTGCAAACATAAAACTTTTGAAAATTACGATTACAAATATTGATCAAAATTATATCTAATCTCCTTATGTTATTGATTCACAATGAATGTCACATAATATTCTTTCACCAGAGATATATCTACACCCCTTACCAACTAGTTTTATTTCACTGAAGTTCACATTTTACAATGGCAAGGGTAACCCTAAACAAAATATTTGATCTTTTTATGCACCATGCCTTTATTCTATATCCATTGATCAAATTTTGACCAAATTATTTACAAGGAGCTCAAAATACTATGTTTTATGGTGCTTATATGATTTACAAACTCAAACAATAAATACCTTCAAACCCCTTATTGATCAATTTTTGGGACACTTATATATTAACAATAATAAAAAGGTTTCATGTGCCCAAATTTCAAAAATAAAGTAAGGAAACAAAGAAACTATTAATGAGTTTGTCTTGAGATAAAAGATGATGTTGGATAAAATGACCAATCCTATAGTAGATAAAAATCTTGAAGATATTTTCATTAAAATCTTGCTTGTTGCTTTACATGAGTCCATTGTATTCATAAGGTTCAAATATTTCAGTGACTTATTCCATATTGTTTGTAATTTCAAAATGAAAATTATATCGTTGAATAAAATTAAATATGTATTAAATACACCAACTACATCTCCATCCAATAGAAATTTTTCTATCAAACTAAACTATAAACTCAAACCTCCTAAAACTAAAAATGAAACAACCATAATGTTAATTTGGTGTCACAACAACCTAATTATCTTGTCTTATTCAATGCACCATAGATACAATTTACATGCTTACCTGAGTATCTCCATTTTCATTAGTCTCATTCCTTATATAATTCTATATTATATCTCTCACTCATTGTATAAAATTTGATATGAGCATACCTATACCTAAAGGGTATGATGTGAATACTTATTATGACTATCACTGAGGCCCTTAGCATTATACAAGTAGATGTTTCAACTTGAAGAATAAGATCCAAGAACTCACTAATGACCAAAAAATTATATTTGATGATCCTCCAAAGGAACTAGGTTGACAACATGGTGATAACCACAAATAGAAAATATTTAACAATCCTTTGCAATATCATTCAAATAATGATATAAAAGTGTAAATGGCATATAATGTGTACCCTCATCCATCAAATTATGAACACCCATCATATTTTTAGTAATTATATGTGGCATACACCTCTTATGGTTCAAATACCATCTATTACTTTTAGTGATGATGAGATTAGGGATGATGAGTTAGACCTACATTCCTTATTCATTTGAGCATATCTTAATAACCAGCCTATAAATAGTGTTATTATTGATAATGGTGAAAAATAAAATGTTTTTACCATGAAATTACTCATGAATTTGGGTTATTAAAATCATAATTTACATATTTTTATTATGTTAATTAGATCATTTGATGAGATCTCAAAATAGGTTATTTGTGAGATTGATTTACCTTTACAAGTGGGTCATGCATATGTGGTTACTACCTTCTTAATTATAACTTTGATGGGTTTATTGAATATGTTATTGGGATGACCTTATATAATTAGATTTTAATAAATAGCTTATACTGTGCATGGGTGTTTTAAATACATTCATGCCAATTAGGTAATTATAATATTTGAAATTCCATGTGAGCATCCTCTTGAACACAAGAAAGTTGTACCCATAAAATTAATTATAAAACATCCTAAGGTTAATATTGTACAAAATGGTAAGTAATAGTAAATTTAACTATCTAGGAATCCATTAATTAAGAGACCATTTTATCATATATCCATAGTGGGTTCCATGGAATCCTCATATACTACACACCATGTTCAAATATCTAGAGAAACTACACATGTTCCTATTACTATTATTCCAAATAAACTATAGATAACTCAATGATGGGTTCCATGAACCCCTACTCCTACTATTTATACTTCACAACCACATATTACTATTTTACATACATGAGCCTCATAGATTCTTAAATGACATATATCACTCCTACATATGTTCCTTGATAGTGTCACTAGTTTATTACACCAGGATCATAGTGAGGAGATATCTATGATCATCCTTTGAATTTAGTCACAAGATAGTCTTTTCACTTCATATATGCCAAAAATACAAAAAAAAATCCAAAATCTATAAATATGTCCAACATTTACCTAAACTATTAGCTCCTCGGAATATATGTGGTTGGTTCCATGTTGGTAGATGGCACATCACTTTTTATTATATATAAACATGTTTCACACATATTTTGAGTGTGATTAATACATACACATATGCATTATATCTAAACTTTGGTATGTTGGCATTTCCCTCTACTCATGTCATAAGGATGTTGGGGACATCCACGTTTTTGATCATGGTACATCTAGATTATATCATTTTATGGTCATTTTGAATTATCTTGTTTGATCTCATATATCTACTTACACATGCCTTTATTGATACTTCTATCATTCATAATATTCTTGATATGATATGTACTTAACAATTTTTGATAACATATATATAGGAACTAGTATGCTATGTTTATGTTGCTTGGTTATTATATCATGTATGAACTTTATTGAGTGTTTTGAATTTCTATTATCTTTCTTGTTTGACAATTTTAATACACTTGATTATTTTTTTCCCACATCCCTTTTTTTATCTCTTTGACATTTAAATATGTCGTTACTTATTTTATATTTACATTTAAAGATGCCATTCTTTTTTTTTTGACATTTTGATATGTCTTGTCTCTTCAAGTGTCTGTCATTTGAATATTCTCATTGTTTGAGGTCTCCTTGGACCATTGTCTTTTGATTTGATTTTTAGTGTTATTGTGTGTGCATGATTGATTTAATATTGATCTTATATTGATATTATCTATATGTTGTAATGATATATATCATGCATCATAAGACTTAATTCCATCACATTTGACATACTTCAATGATATATCTACCTACGCATGTTCCCTCTATATTCTACATGGTACATGCATACCTTGCATGGTTATCTTATCCTATTGAGGTAAGGTAACTACCATTTTATACTTCCCTCACCTCAAATAGGTGGATATAAGTGGGGTCATGCCATGGTGGAATGAATTCCACATTTTTCATAGTTTTAGATTTAGTGGGGGGCATGTTTTTGAAACATATTCTCCAAACTTATTCAATATTCAAGATAACTAGATTGCATTGTTGGAAAGTTTTCTAAACATGTCCTCCACATTGGAACTTACACTAGTTCTTAAATTTAGATTATAGTATGGGAATAGTTTGGAAAAATGTTATCCATGCTTATACTAGTTCTTAGATATAGATTGCAATGGGGGCATGTTATGGAAACATGTTCTCCACATTGGCACTTATATCAATTTTAGGATTTTCCATATATTATTAGCACATATTTTGTAAACATTTTATCCACACATACATATTTTTAAAATTGGAAAAATTTCATGGTTATATTCTTTAGATACATATTTGTGAAAGAATTTTATACATAGGTATTGTTATAGCCTAAATTTCAAGCCTTCTAGCTTTGGGGTAACATGGAGACAATCCTAAGCTGTAGGTGGCCTAATGTTTGATTAAATATCTATGTTAAATGGATATATCCCTTAATGTATCACTTAGGATAATTAAATAATCTATCAAATTTATAGGAAAAGAGAGATAAATCTACTCTAATGGAGGTGATACACCAAAATTACTCAACCTCTACCAACCATCTGCATGTGCACTTCAACCATGAAACTAAATTGAAAAAAACACTACTCCAAATTTGCCTATCTACGTTAGGATTTAACATGAAGGTTGTCAAAGATTCTTGGGATAAGATAACTATTCAAGAGGTCATAAAATATATAACTCACTCAAATTTTCACACTTCACTTTCCCACTTCACAAGACCTACAAAAAGGATATCAAGCTAAATATGAATGCTAGAAATGGATAACATGCCAAGGAAATAAAGCTAATCCCTTGACAAGATCAACTAGTCATCCACACACATTTAAAATAGTCAAAATAAGAGGTAAAATAATGTTTTATCATTTATCAAAGTATTAAAAATGCATAGGGATTCACAATATCTAGGTGGATAATACATACATAGCCTATTAAGACTCAATTTATAAAGAAATGAGAGAGAGGATGAGAGAAGGGAAATAGGAGAGCCCATTGACAAGTGTAACTCTTAGGTTATAATAAATAAGAGATATGAAACCATTTTATAATATCTTAGAGGATAAGTTTTGCTTCATTAAATATTATTTTTCATCCAAGTGGCATGGAAGTTTGGTCTTGTCCTAATGAGTCATTACTTGAGGTCTTAAAATATGTTTATCTTCTTGAAATTGCTTCTAGGCCTTTTGATATCTCATGTATTTTTTCACACTTAGAACATTAATTTATGATTGTTTAAAGAGTACCTCAATTTACTATAGTATTTTATGGTCTTCTTGACACCTACCTATGCTTCTCATGTTACTGATTTTCTATGCCAAACTTGGCTTGCAGAATGATATCTAAATCTAACTTGTTGGGATTGTCCATGCTTGGATATATTTTGAGGTGAATTTTAGAGTAATATTTCAATATTATAAAGCTTTTGCCTATGATAATACTTTGGCTATACTTTTTATTGAGCATTGTTCCTATTATTAAGGTTTGACATTGATGGTGTCATTATTGTCAAAGGTTCTTGAGAAAGGTTTTCATGAGGTCATTGAAGATTGTAGCTATGAGAGAGAATATTGATCAGTTTTATAGTGATTTTAAGTATGTAATACATGATTTTTATATTTTATTATGACTATGTTAGTGATGTGAAGGTCTTTTTTGTTAAAATTGTTAAGTGTCTAAGCCTAATAACTATATTAAGAAGGTATGAGCATAAAATGCCAAGTTTTGTGCATGAAGGGTCATGATAGCTTGGTGAGATGAATTCAAATAGTGATTATAAATTATATAATGTTGTTTGAGAATGTATATGAGGCATGGATCACTCATGTGAGTCTCAATGAGAGCCAATAGGTGTAGGAACTACAAGTCATATCTACAACTAGACCTCTTCTTAACCCTACTTGGCCTAATGAGGAATCGTGATATGTTGTCAATTAATATTAATGATACATATAACTATTTAATAATTTATTAGTTTTATTTAGTATGATATATTTGTGAATATCACATGGAAAGAAGCATGAAGGTCAATTTCAAGGCCTAATGTGATTTTTAGGTCAAGGTCTAAGCAAGCAAAGAGAGAGAGAGTGTGTGTGTTTGGCATAATGAGGGGTAATTATCAATTTTAAAGGTTTATAATATCATATAATAATTTTAATAGGTAATGTATGTTTTTTAAATAATTTCAAAAAGTTTTACGTCATGGTTTGCAAGAAAAGGCATGAAAAGTGGTGTTGAGGTCTCTTGAGTACTTAAAATGAAGGCACGCAAACCCAAGAAGGAATTTAAAGTGATCATTGGCACATGTAACCTATGAGTGCTAACCTAATATATTAAGTATATCTTGTTAAGGGTCCTAGATAATATCTCTAGTCATTAGTTTTGGAAATGAGGGGTAGTATTTTATGAATAATCATTAACACCCAAAATAGTGTTAACCCTTTCTAAAACCCTAAGAATGACTTGATGTGAGATATATTATTCAAAATATACTAAAATTTTATAAAATAAATATAAAAACTATTTTATCATGTATTTGACTCTCCCAAGCACCTCTAAGTGTGATTGGTTTGTTAGGTGTGTGAGTAGACCCTATATGAAAGTTCTAGTTTCTAAGAGATTTGTTGTAGCAGTTAGGGTTCACCAAGTCAAAGTATGAAAATAATTAGATGGATAATTTTTATAATTTTATTTCATTTCCATTTTTTTTTATGGATAGGTTTTATACCTTAAGTTTGTTAAACTAGTTATCCAAGTTGAGTAATCACTAATAGGCCTAATGGTGAAAATAGTGAAAACCCCACGTAGTAGAGAGAAGATGATTAGGAATGGGTTATCATGAAATAGGGATGAATAAAATTTAATGGAGATATTTTAAAATAATTTTAACACATGTTAATTTTTTAAAATGTTTTGAAGGTTAGTGCTTATAGTGAAAAAGATGCTCACAAGTTGACTTGTCTGACTCAGATGAGACAATGAGATACAAAGTTATGAGATTAGTATGAAGGAAAAATATTTACATTCAAAAATATTATATTATATATTATAATTGTATAAATATCTAATATTATAATTTAAAATCATCATAAGTCTCTATAAATGGTCATATAGGTGTTGAAAGTCATTATCACCATGACTAGTCTTTAAGGAAAATTAAAAGTTCTAAGTCAGTAAGTTATATCAATGTTTTTTAAGTCATTTTGAGATTTTTAATTAAGTGAAATTATATTTATTAATTATTTTATATATTTTAGGTAATTTTTATACGTTTTATTTTCATAGTTATGCAGCCAAACATTGTTTTATCTTTAGTTGTTCAAGATAGACCCTTTTTCTATTTGTTAAGACCTAATGTAAGCAGTACTAATTGCATGCTTCAAGTAGTGATTGGAGATAAAATGTGTCATGGACCTAATATTATAATATTATGGGTATATTTTATTATAATATTAATTTTTTATTCTATGTATGAAGTTTAAAATTTCTCCAAGAAGAACAAAGGGCAAAGTGTACTAATCAAGGCCTAATTGAATTAGGTCTCCTTAAGGCCTAAAGAAGGATTTGGTCCATTTGAGATATGGATGACCTAATTTAATGATTTATTAATGTTTTTTTCATTTAATAAGGCATATTTTGTTTAATATATAATATCAAAATTTTTATGGTAGACCAAGAGGTGTGTGAACAAGAGCTGAGTATAAGAATAAGGTCTAATAGGCCTAGTAGTCTAGTTAGAGAATGAGTGAGAAAAATAAAAGGATATATAAATTTGAAGAGATTAAGGAGGTCTTATATAAAATTATAAGTGTGTATATAAACTATAATTCATATATAATAAGTATACTAGAGATGAAGATCAAGGTCATATGACCTATTCTATCTTGAAGAGACCTAAATGAACAAAGAAGCCTAGAAGGCAGTTTGAGAGGGATAAAAGAGAGAGAATAATTAAAGAAGGTGATCATCATGTATTATATAATAAAAAAATTATTAATTTTATCAAATATTTTTGGTGTTTGAGTTGGTGTTGAGTCATATAGGGGGTTGGTTCATCCATACAAATTGGTGCTTGCTAAAACATAGTTGGGTTGGTGCTTAGCTAGTTGGGGTTGGTGCTCCATGTGGAGTTGATGATTCACTAAATTGTGATATTTTGAATTATATTAGTATATTTCATTTGAATTAATTAGTGGTTTTTATTTCCCTTAAGGGTATCATACTCATATGTGTGTTTTCTTATATTATGCTCATGTGAATGACTCTTTATGCATTGTTATATCATTGTGTTGATTTTATGGTTCAAGTAACGTTAAAGTACATGTGAAATAATGTTTTAAATAACTATCTCATCCCCCCTATTATTAATTATGTTTCCAACAATTGGTATCATGGATTGGTCCTTTGAAACAAGTCAAATAGCTTAAAGGTGATCCTAATAAGCATAAGATGTCTTGTGATCAAAAGGAAGAAGATAACATGTGTGATGAAGAAGTATAATATGATGGTGAAGAAGGAAAATCTGAATTATACCTTGAATATGAGCTCATAAGATACCTTAATGATTTGAAACATAAAAATAAGATTATCAAGGATCTCAAGAGTAAGTTAGAAGGTGTTAACACAAGATTTAGGTTAAAGGAAGTATTGATGTTTCTAAATGTACCACATGTTCCCTTAATGTTTAGAGAACACTTCTCATTTTATAATTTATAATATTTAGAGCATGAGTTGTAGGTTTTGACGATATAGTTTCATGTGGTGAAATAGTATTAGAGTAAGATAATTATTCCACAATATTTATATAATTTGGTGGTTGAGAGCCACCTTGGCCAGTTCTTTGTGAATAATTGTTGATATTTAGTGAATTATGCTCCTTAATTAAGATACATACTAATCTAAGTGGATATTTATAATGTGTATAAAACTAAAGGGATCTTGGTATAAAAAGAAGAAAAGATAAGAGTACAAAAGAAAAGAGTAATTGCTAATTTTAGTTCTAAACATTATGACAAAGTGTCAATGACAATTGAATAAACATTTATAGCTTAAGCTTAATTCTCACTATATATCAGGTAGACTTCAAAGGGAAAATGTTTAAGAATTAGAAGTAAGAACCAAGTCTACTTTAAGGATTTACCACTATAATCAAATAGGCATGCACATTTGAATACAAAGCAAAATGAAATGAATAAAAACATAAGATATTTCAACTAATCTAGCATAAGCACAAATCAAAAACCTTATGATTAATTAATGTTATTCAGAATTCAAAGACACCATTGAATTTCAAGACCTCTACCAATAATTTAGAGTAAATAAATATTATAAATTAACACACCAAAGATGGACAATCCTTGTAGAATTCCTTGATTCCATTTATTTCTTCAAGTATACAAAGTTTTAGATTACGATAAAATCAGGTTTTAAAGGGACCCTGAAACCCTTTAACAGAACCAAAAAATATAAATCATTAATAACCACCAAGAAAAGCAGTCCTAAAACCTACTGAAGAGCAACATTAAAATCAAGTTTTATAGGGACCTAAAACCACAAACATAGTCCAATAAAAGTACCTAGGTTTTACAAGGACCTGTAACCTCAAATAAAGTTTTAGACCAAGAACCAAGAAACAAGACCAAAAACAAGAACTAGTTACAACAACCAGCAATAAGGACTTGAACAGGACCAAAACCAACAAGGAAGACCCTAGGCTTCTATTGCAATTCTATGATCATCTTGTCAGCCTCCTTCCCAATCATAACAGTATCCTGGATGGAGTTAGCAGCCAAAGTAGCAGTAGCTTACAAGGATTTCTTCCTCGAACTCTACCTTATCCTCTTACTTGGGCCCTCTGAGGATATTGTTTCTTCATTTGCTCTTTTACCAAGGCTAGCTGTAGCAGCACAGATGCTTGATGTTACCTGCTCCATCTTTGTTCCACTTTCCTTGATGAGCATTCTAAGATTATGCTCATAATCTTTAACTTTCTTATTTTTTGGGATATCTCTCATTTGCATATCCAAGTGGTTGATTATGGCCCAATCAATATCCTGATTGTGTTGTATTGTTTCCACTTTCTTCTTCAGCCATACAAAGTTACTCTAAAGATCTTTCTCTTTTTACAATAGTGATACATGCCTTTATAGGAAAACTACACAATATACTAATTATTTACAATATATAAATTGACAAAGGTAAGGAAAATTGTCCTTATAGGCTCTATAATACACATGCATTCCCAAATCATACTAACCTAGATGCAAACATGCTAAAAAACTAGCATATGCATTTACAATGGAAAAATCCATTACAAAATGTTACATAATTTTTATTATAATAGAGTATTAATCTAACTGATTTGTGGGGACCCTATTTTTTATTTGAGGATTCTCATGTACATTTCATATTGTTCATCAAGTAGCTTGATTGATATCCAAATAAGGATTCTTGATGCACTCCTCCTCTTGGTCTGCTAGCTCATCAAATGCTTTGTCATTTTTGGCCAAGTCCTCCTTAATGATTATAGCTTCATTGATCCTCTCACTTGTATTGAATATCATATCCAAGATCTTATTTTTATCATTCTCATACTATCCTTTTATTTTCCCTTGGATTTCTTGAGTCACCAAAGTTACCCTATGCTTGAACTCTTCATCATTGACAGGGCCAAGGGTAGTAGGTTCTATAGGATTGAAAAGTATGGTCCCAAGAAGTTTCTAAATTTTTCAATGATCCCTTTGTCATATTATATAAGCCTCTTTACCTTGGTATGCTAGGTACTCAAGATTTGAATCGTATCAATAACAATCCTAGAAATTATGCCTAGGTGTCCCATACTTATGGTTCTAAGGTTTGGGATCTGCTTCATTTCTTGAATGTTTAGGATTTGACTACCAATGGGTGACCAAGTCTTTATATAATGTATCTTGTTCCTCTAATGCACTCTACCTCATTTTCATTTACTTAAGTGCTTCAAACATGTCATAGAAAAACTCATCAAACATCTTGATCATGGCATCTGGTACTAATAGGATTGGTTGAGTTTGTAGGTTCTCCTTCTCCCTTTCTAAATTCATGATTCTCTATTTCATACCTTATATTCTATATTTATATTATGTTGAATAAGCTTCTATTAGACTCTCCACATATTCCTCATGAATAACAACCTCACCAAGCTACTGGCTTCCTATAGGAGTTAATCCTATAAATAGCTCTACCCTTTGGAAGGTGAATTATTTTGTCCTAATCACAACTATATTGGTAGATATCCTCTCTAAACAAGCTATTTTAGGATCAAAATAAACTATGGTAATTGGTTCTTCGAAATGGGGAGGTTTAGGGACCTACACACCTAAGCTAGTAGATGCTTCTGGAGCATCCATCTTCTTACCCTCTAAGCATTGGGTGACCATAATTCTCATCTCTTCTTTCTCCTTCATTATATCCTTTATCCAAGGATTCATATCATCATGCACATCCATACAAACCCTTTTCATGGCCCATGAGTGGGAGAGGGATGGGGTCTTTTTCAATTTTCCATAGATGAACTAGTCAGGAATGACTAGTCCATGAATTAGAAATTCATCACTAAAGATATTAACTTCACTAGTGGTATGAGTCAAGGTCAATCTATGTTTCTTCCTTGTTTCTACTTAGACCAAGGACAATTATATTTTCTCTTCTGTTATGGTTCCATGGGTATTATCTCCTTTCCTATTTTTCCCTAAGAGGGGTCCTCCTCTCCCCCTGACCCGTAGGATTTTTTAAGTTCTTTTAGGGCACCCTCAAGTGTCTCTTCTAGCTTGAAGGCTATCATGCCAATGTATTGGATTGGAGAAGGTGGCATATATTACATGGTTGAACGTAAGGGTCCATCTCCAAATCTTTCTTCTAATCTTATCTCTCCAATCTTCTCCTTTCCTATACCTTGATCATCCTAAATTTGATCAACATATTGTTGGGACTATTTTAATTGCATTAATTGAGGTTTCTCATGAACTATGCTAGATATCCTATGAAGTAGATGGTATTGAAAAAGATATAGCTACCCAACTTCACTAGATGGCTTGTTATCCCTAACTGTTGATGCAGGAAAATTGCACCCTTTGACAGGAAGTCCAACTCTTATCTTCTCCTCACAACAAGGAAATTCCTCTCTTTCCTGTGGGACTGGCAAAGCTGGAGGGTAGAGTCTCTAGATAAGGGCTAGCTCCCTTTGATGCATCGTGTTTATTTTAGTAAGTGCAAAACACATATATATAGATAGATATAATGGGGGGTTGAAAAGAGAGAGAGATTACAGGAAAAGAAACTACTCTAAAGAGGTGATGCACCAAAATAAGTTGACCTTCACACCTTCACACTCAAAATTAGACAAATACATACATACTATACACACTTGGCAGAAGGATCAGGCTGCTAAAAACTGGCAGGAGGCTTTCATGAAAACACAAGAAATAGAAAATCATTGAGGGACTGTGAAATGCACACTGTAAGTAACTTCCTCTATTCTAGTCTTCCAAATGTTAGCTCTTCTCCTTTCAGCTATAGAAATGGCACCTTGTAGACAATAGGTATGTTTGTGTTGGACCTGTGAGAGCATCAAAAGACAATGATTGAACACAAACAACACTCAACACATACTCTGAAATATCTATCCAAGAAGAGGTAAAAACTACATTTATTTGATTCAGGTGGAAATTTTAGTAGGGCTCTGCCTTGTAAAACTGTGGAAGATCCTTTTACAAATGACAAGTTCACAATATATAGGAGAAGCAAGACAAGGAGGCTCATTTGGTACTCCTTTTTTACAAGTGGCTTGGTCAATTTGCATCCCCTCATTGGGAAGAGGAAAATATTGTTGTCAATGTCATCTTTCTAGAAGAATCCTGCTAGAACCATGTTGTATGAGCACCAAATTTGACTTTGGAATTAGATCATTAATGTCAAAATGTAGGTTGAACCTCTTTTCTACCAATAGATTGAAAAATTTCCCCTTTAAAAATGCATGGGCCATGTTGTTCATTAGTTTCACCATTTGGGGATTATCAGGCAATAAATCACCTTCCATTTGCCATCTGGACCACTTTATCTCTTCTACACCTTGTCATTCTTGTCCTTTTTAAATTTTTTCTTATCTGGCTCATTCGGCCCCTTTGGGCAAACTTCTTAGCAGGTCACTACATTTTGGGCTCTTGGTTAGCACTCTTTCTCTTGAAAGCAAATGGCCATTTCATTTCATTAACTTTGACATCCCTGCGGTCATCATGCTTTGAACATCAATGGATATTTCACCTTCTTGAATTTGATGGCTTCCCAAATGTTACCACTTTGAAAACTAATTTCTATATTGTTTTCTTTATTTTGATGTCCCCCAAGATGTCCTTGGGTCCTTCGCTACGTCAATCGGGTCCATGTGGCTTTGTCTTTTTGCAGCTTATCTTCCTTACCTTGTATATTTCTTAGCACAAGTCTCTTTGAAAAATTCCCTTTTGACTTCGCTGAAAATCTCCTGCAAGGGTACCTGCCCTTCAGGGTCCTTTGGTGGGTCCTTTGTTGCCTTGGACTTTTCCCTGGGTTCCTGTAGACAAATTGTCTGCAAACAATTTCCCTGGGTTAATTTCCTCGGGTCACTTTTGACTTGGTATTTTCTATGGAGAAATTATCCATAGACATTTCCTTTAGACAAAAAGTCTATAGAAATTTTGTCTGCCCTCCACTTTTGTATTGAGCTGTGCCCAAATTCCTTTAGACTTTTTGTCCGAAGGAATTTCTTCAGGCAAAAAGTCCGAAGGAATTTGGGACTTAGTCTATTTGAGCAAAATGAACTTTGAAATAAAATTTGAACTTTAAACTTACCCAATACTTTGCATTGAAGCACCTACCCCTTTGGAAGGGTACTAAATCTTTTGGACTACCCCTCGGCCAAGGGCATACCCTTGAACCAAGCTGTTGAACCAAAAATGGTTTAACGGTTCAATTGGTTCAACCAAGCATGCCGATGAACTTTTCCCTTTGAACCAAGCCTATTGAACTTAGCTGAAGTGTTGAACCTTTTGATCAAACCCACCAGTGAACCAAGTTCGTTGAACTAAACACATTGAACCAAACATGGTTCAATGGTTCAATGGTTCAATGCTTTAATGCTTGTTGAATTGAGATGTTGAACTTGAAGATGGACCGTTTGAACCAAATGTAGACACCAAAATCATGTCGACTCCCCTGGTCATTCCCTGTTTTATTCTTCTTCACCTATTTAACCCTTGTCGACCACTTTTCCCACTAGCCTTGACCCTGGCAGCATGTAAAAATGAGCACAGAGCTAAAGCTAGACTCTATCCCCATTATGCATCTACCGACGACGGTCGTTACCCGGCCACCGTTGTCGACGTCGGTCACTTATCGGCCGACGTCGGTAATCCTACCAACGTCGGTCACCTTACCGTTACCCATTTTTAGTTATCATTCGGTTCCCAATCGATTTCCCGATCGATTATCAAACCATCTCTCAAACCGTCCCTGGCCTTCATCAGCATCTGCCGATCAATCCCGAAGGCTAATCAATCAATCGATCGATCGATCCCGAACTCTGACATTCATAGACTCTTGCAACCAATCAGCTCTGGTGATCAACCAACTCTAGCATTCGACCAATCTGCATTCACTTCGATCAACTTACGGCAACGCTTCGACGACTTCAATCATGGCTTTTATCATGTCTTCTGACAGGTAAGTATTTCATCTATTTGTTTTTATTTCTTTCTGGTTATTATTTGTTTGTTATTTCTATTTCTATCACGCCGGATCTTTAGATCGTAGACCTGAACCCTCAGTCCCTTCTTTACATCTCTACCCACTATCCAAATCTATAACTCTGTCCAGACTCAACCAAAACCCCCAGACCCTGTCCAAACTTGACCTTACTTTGACTAGACACTGTCAAAACCCTATCCCGATCCTGACCAAGACCCTATCCTGACTCTACCAGACCTTCTGAAACTCACCCAGACTCTATTCAGAACTTGCCCCGACCGACACCGGTCACTGCCACGACCGACGCCGGCACTTTAACCGACGTCGGTACCTTTCCAACCGACACCGGCACTACAGAGACCGACATCGGCGACTGCAGAGAATAGTTTACTTCATTATCAGGTACGCATTTTATTTTTTGTCCTTTATTTCTATCATTTTATCTTTCATTATATCTACTTTAGTCCAATATTCTGCTTTTTTATCAGTGGGTTGATATCCTTCTAGGAAGTCTTCGTACTTCTGGGATCGGGCGTTCGCCTGACAGCCCACCATATCTTTGACTAATGTTTTTCCATGTTTCAGTCTCTTTTCTTCTCAGGTGTCATTCCTCCACAGCCAAAGAGGAGAATCTTCCAATGTCTGATTTCGGTGTGCACGACTTTATCAGGTATCTTCTAGCCTTTGACCATTTCTTTTAGTTTCTTATTTCTTCTTTGAATGTAGAAAGCAATTTTGCATAGAAACATTATGGCACGCCCGGTGGGACTCTAGGACCTTCCTTGGGTTCTTTCTTTCTTTCTTTCATTCATATAGGTGTATTAGGTTCCTTCATTTTCACCTCCTTTTGTCTCTTCTTAAAATGACATCATAAGCAGGAAATAAAAAGAACTTTTCTTTTCTTTCTTGCACTTCTAGACTAGCTAAAACTCATATTCTTCGACTCTTTCTCCATTCGTCTTCATACGAACAAACATTTCGACTTGGGCATTAAAACACTTTGCATTCATTTCTATTTGCCTGCATCTCTTAGACCACACATAGTAATTAAACCGCATATTGAATTAATCTAGATCACTTGATGTTACACGACCAAACCACTTGCACAAAACAAACATTTTAACTTACCTGAGATAAGGCCCGACTGGGATTTCATCCCCCAGCGGATACTTTACCCGTCCTGGCGATCTTACTTGGATTTCATCACCAAGGGGAAAGCCAACTCTATTCTCTGGCAGAGTCTAAACTATAGTGGAAGTATATTTTGGCTAAGCGAAACCAGCTAACCACTGGAATCGTGAAGTGAGGGGAGCTTGCTCCTTAGCACCAGGCCTGTACAGAAGCTAACACAGACTTCTTGAGCACCATAACAAAACCCGAAACCATCCATAGACTGCTTCTTCTAGGACCTGACTCACAAAGCCAATCTTCTTCTACACACATTCTAAGGCATAAGCCACTATAATCCTAATAATTTACTTCTAGGGTTTTAGGATCTACTTGTGTCTTCATCTTTTTTAGTTTTTATCTGCTTGTTTGAGCTTGTGAGGATGTTCTTCCTTGCCTTAAATGGTTCTGACTTGTAGCCAAGCCAAGGCTCTAGTTGATCACGTGAGGCATCATCCTCTTCCGTCTACCCCGCCTATAACCAGCCCTATAATGGAGTTCAACACAGAAACTGAAAGAACTCCTACCAGACCATCTCCGACCCAAACACCTATTATCCCAGAAGGGGACCAAGATTTCACATGATTCTTGGACCTCAACATAAAATCCTTGCAACACTATCTCGTGAATAGCCGAACGCGAGACCCCTTGGGCAATCCAATTTATGGAATGCCGACCTCTTTCCTCGAGACTGCGGCCGTATCAACGGCATCCGTAGTTTAACCCTTAGACACCCAGGTTGTTGCCTCAACCAATGACCAACCTTTTACCAACCATCCAAGTGTAGCCTCTCCTTCCATCACTGGGCCCACTTTCACTAGGGTTTCAGCCCCCTATCAATCTCAGCCCACTCAACCACTTTCTACCCCCTTTCAAAATCTGGTCATCTCTATTCTGCCTACCCTTGCTCCTATCAACACTAGGGTGGCTACCTATCCATTGGCCCATGTTACCTCTAACCAACCTCCCATGACAACATCAAACCTAGCCATGCCTTCTATCCAACCATCCTTAGTCACCTCTTCTGTCCCTACAACTAGTCATCTGTATGTTGTGCCCTTACTGGTACAACCGACTACGTTGTATACCTCTTCCATCCTCTTTCAAGCGCCTTACAATCTAGGAAGTGCTCCACCCGCCAATCCATCAGTAGATATTATCAAGATGCTGATGGATAAAATGTCCAACCTAGAGACCTCCATTTTCGGCTCACATAACACTTTATTGTATGAATAAATTTGCAACGAGCCCATCCATCCTTCTGTCCCCATCAGACCATATCCCAGCCAGTGGGAACTTCCTAAGTTTTCTCATTTCCAAAACAAGGAAGACCCACAACAACACTTACGGGAATTCAGACATGCCTGTTACCTTATCGCACACGATGGTGCATTGCTCTTACGCACGTTTCCCATGTCTCTCTCAGGTGTTGCACTTGACTAGTACAGCTCCCTTGCCAGCCATTCCATCTTCACGTTCACTCAGCTGGCCCAGCTCTTCCTCAATCATTTCTCCATCAATATCACCAAGAAGGTCTCCATCATAGACCTCTATTCTATCCGTCAGTTTGAGGATGAATCCATTGCTGATTTCATCGCTCGGTGGAGGGGTCTTATCAATCAACTCTCATTCTCCTTACCCCAGCCTGAGCTTATTGAACTTTTCTCTCAAGCCTGCATTAGACATATTTCTTCTACTTTGAGGGTTCAGACCTTCCGCGCTTTTGACGAAGCCTTCACGATGGCTCGTAAACTTGAGTTACGTGCTGTCGAGGAGAATAAAGTCAAGTTACGGAGCAAGAATCCCAACTCCAAAACCAATGACCCCTCTTCTAAGCCTTCCTCGTCCAATCCTAAATCTAAAGCTTCAGCAAACGCTGTGGTTGTTATATCTTCTTCCTCTTCACCTTCAACTAATCAACCTGAACCATCCACATCTATGAGTGCCACTCGCCAATTTCAGCAGAGATACATACAGCGACAGTTTACTCCACTTGGAGAATCATACGCGTCTATGCTAGAAAAACTCGTCAAACAAGGGGCCCTCAATCTCCCTCAGATCTGACCACCACCACAATTTGATTTCTCACGCACCATCCCTGCATGGTATAGGGAAAATGACTTCTTCCACTACCACCGTGTTAAAGGTCATGACACAGGCAACTATAAAACCCTTAAAAACATAATCCAAGACATGTTGGAAAAGGGTGACCTCATTCTCGACAATCCCAATGCCCCTCCTAATCAGGGTATCGATATCTTCAAACAACTGTTCCCTAATCATCCACCAACCCAAAACAACGTCTAAACCTTGATTGACAACTTTCATGAACATAATATTCAAACAGTCAATACGGTCTCGCCCTTCATTTCTAACCAACCTCAACAGGTGAGTTCATCCATCAGTCCATCACATGTGGATGAACCTCTTTCTCCGGTTAGTTCTCCATCAACTTCTCTCATTTTGGAGGATGCCTCGACCTTACCAGCACCACCAGTTTCACCATCTTCCTTCTTGCTGCCCATGAAGGACCCAACCTTTCCTACTCCTTGACCGCAAGTGGAGGGCACTATCATCCCTGCCCTTTACCTGCTTGAGGAGCTTCATTCTCCAGTTTCTTCTCCACCCAGAGAAGAACTTATCTCTCCTTCGTCTCCAACCAAAGATGAACCTGTCACAACTTCACCATGCTTTGGGGCCAAAACTACCATACCTTCAGTCCCACAACCATCGACGTCTTCTCAAGAGCCTAAACCTCATCCCGCATCTTCTCAGCCATTTTCATGACTAGTGGAGAGACTTGAACTTCTCCCTTCTAGGAAAGTGGAGCATCAGGGATTGTGGGACCATCTCACATCTCTTCAACAAGCCCATGCCCTCTCATCTTATGCTGCTAATCCTCCCATGGTAGAACCTCCCAAGACTATCAATAAAAATCAGATCTCCACTTCTAAACCATCTACATCTCCATCAACCTCATCAAAACCAAAACCCTCATCTACTCTGCCCAAACCTATCAAGTCACTTGGCGTTCGCCCCGTCTCCAACCTCACTCATCCAAAAGTGAAGGTGGACTTAAACCAGACTTCAACCAATAGTAGTCTTCAACCCAAATCACAAAAGATTGCCAAATCATAGAGGTGAATGCCTCCTCTTTCGTCACCATTGCCCTCCATTTTGGGCCCGCATCCTTCAACCCTAACCAGAGTCCTTCCCATTTCAACCTCTAATCAAAAATGGTTGCCTCCTTTGCTTCCTTTACCTACCGCAAGCCTACCCTCTCCCAAAAGGGTGGTACCTCTCATGAAGAATGTACTGTCTCCACCTGTCATCGCACCATCAACCCAGAAGGTGGTACGAAAACCCCCTCCAACTTTGCCCAAGCAAAAGTCACCGACATCGCATACATCGATAAGCACGGACCCTTTAGTGGGCTCATACTCTTTAATCTTACAACGACTTTTGCAAACTTCTAGCATAACTCTTCCACCCATCAAGCCCTTCGAACCTCTCAGGTCTAAACCCTCCTGGTTCGACGACACGAAGATTCATTTATATCATCATACACCAGGACACGATACTGAGACTTGCTGTGCCCTCAAGGATGTCATTCACCGCTATCTAGAGAAAGACACTCTTCTCTTTGAGGACACTTTCGACCGACCCCTAAAATTCTTCTCATAACCCTTCAACCTCTTCAAACCCATCCACATCTCATCAACCGGTTACAACCCCTTCTTCACCTTCACCTCCCATCTTTGAAATCAATGCCATCCACATCACCACTGGGTCACAAAAGGACAAGGTGAAAGAAAAAGCCGCCATTCCTTGGACCTACCCTTTTGTCAATCCACCTCAATCACCTAAGCCTAAGATTTCTATCCTTGGCACACCTCAACCCTCCTCTTCTTCTTCTTCTTTTGGACCAATCCACGACTCCATGTTGAAAAAGCTTCACCAGATGCCTATGAAGATGTCCCTCTCTGACCTCATCCAAACCTCACCCTAGCATCGTCAGGCCCTCATCCAAGCCCTACAGGCAGTGGAGGTTCAACCCGAGGACCCCCAGCCACTTGCTACCCTTGTCCACTCCTTAGCCCCTATTGCCTCCATCACATTTAGCAATTCTGAGATTCCCACATCCAACACGGAAGATCAGGATGCTGCCCTCTTTATCACTACCTATATCAATCAGACACACATTAAATGCGTTATGATCGATGGAGGTGCTAGCATCAACATCATCTCCACCCATGCCTTTGATCAATTGGCTCTTCCCAAGAATTGCGTCTCCAAAACTGATGCAATCTTGTGCTCTTTTAATGACACTACTACTGCAACCATTGGCACAGTCGTCCTTCATATTCGCATTGGTCCACGCACAGTCTTGGAGCTCTTCTACATCATCAAAGGAGAGTTTCAATACAACATCTTGCTGGGCCGACCCTGGATCCACGCCATGGCCTGTGTCCCCTCCACCCTGCACCGTTGTGTGAAATTTGAGCATGACGGACAAGTCCACACCATTCCCGCTGACCCTTCACCCTTCAAAACTTGCAACACCACCTATCGTCCAAACGATGTCCTCATTCCTATCAAGCCATCAACTTCGGCACCGCCTCCATCCATGGAAGCTTTGACCAATTCGCAACAGGTGGTCGCCCTTACACCTCCCCTTCAAGCAACGACCACAGACCCCATGGAAGACGTCTTCCAAAGACTTTCATTGGGAGAGTATCGCTTGCTAGCTTTAGACATGTTCCAAACTCCACAAGAGTATGGACACCTTCATCACAGCCCCAGCTATGACCATCGGATTGGGATGATCATACCTTATGGTCCCCCTCACCTCCGCACCAACCTCATCTATGGGGGGCTTAATCAAGCTCCTACTGATGGTAATCCTCTTTCTTCACCCCAACCTTTCACATCAGATTTCTTGTTTCTTGGCAACCCAGCCTTTACATACACTTACCTTTATAGGTGTGCGTGGAAGGGTTTTGGTTTTGGACGCTATGAGCAGGGCTCCCATCAGCCTATCCAACTGCTCAATGATGACGACACCAAGAAATGGTATGGTCTGGGATATCATGACCCCACTCAAGACCCTGTAGACCTTTGTCCTAAACCAATCATTGACCAATCTCCTCCACACTCGCCTATTCTGCCCCCTTCACCTACGGAGTCGGTGATTTCCATTCCTCCTAGTTTTTTTTTGCATAAAAACCATTCGCCTGGACCCCTTGACTTATCAGCTCAATGGGGTATCCAAGTCTCTCCCTCTCATTTTTCCCAGCATGATCGAAGATGAGTCGGCAACCATTCACACTGTCCACTGCGTTGATGACGACGCCATTCTTTCTTACATGGGCGCTGAGGATTCTTACATCCAGCGCTCCCTCCCTTCTGAGACCCAAGTTATGTTAAATGAATCAACCATTGACATCAACCTTCCTTCTTCTGATGTTCCTTATGTCTTAAAGATTGGCCAATCTTTAGACGCTCAGGAGCAGCTTGACTATACCCAATTCCTCTTCGACTATAGCAAGGCCTTTGCCTGGACTTACAGTGATATGCCTGGCATCGACCCCACCATCATTACCCATAACATTGTCACCAAACCAGAGGCTAAGCCTGTCAGGCAAAAGCTTTGAAAGATGCATCCTCACGTTGCCCTCCTTGTCAAAAAGGAGCTTCAGTGTCTCCTTTCTGTCTCCTTCATCCAACCCATCGATTATCCACAGTGGGTCTCTAACATCATCCCAATCACCAAGGCAATTGGGGGGATTCAGATCTGCACAGACTATCTGTTAGGTTGTGGAGCTAAAAGCTTCAACCTTTGCAAACTGAGGAATAGATGGTTGTTGAGTTCTACAGGAACCGGCATCGGCATCAGGACCGATGTCGGCAGAGTCCAGTGCAGAAGGCCACCGGCGACGGCAGGAAGTCGGTCGACGTCGGCAGAACCAGACTAGCAGGGACCAGCATCGGTCGCCTGTGTGTTCCTGAAGTGTTCGTTTCACGGACAGTTAGATAAGTGAACGATGAGTTTGCATGTTAAGACCAGCCAGAGTCTTGGGCTGCGAGGATAATTGTCTAAATTAAGAGTCTAAGTTAGTGTTTGAGTTAGGGATCTATTTATAGACCCATTGGCATGTATTGTTTAAGGCATGAGATAGAAAGGAAGAGTTCCTTCTAGTTGTAAGATCTATGAGTTGCAGGTTGTTGCAATCTCATTGGGGATCTACATGTAAGTTTGGTCTTCGAATTACAGGTTGCAGGTTCATGAGAGATCAGCTTGAAGTGCTATAGAGTGCTTGGTGTACCGTCAGGGTTATTACTGACTGGTTGGTGAGGTGAACACCAATTCTGTGTGTGAGTTGGTTGTTGGGACCATTTTTTGTGTAGGAGAGTGTGTGTGAGAAGAATTACTGTACACTTGAGGTGTGGCAAATCTCTGTAAGGTGAAAGAGTGTGGCGGCTCTTTGATGTATTCTTTTCTGTATAGTGATAATACAAGATAGTGTATTGTCTCTCATATTCTGTGCTATTGGTGAATTCTAGTTACTTGTGTTTTTGGTTATTTTTGCATATTCAATTGCTTATATTTGGTAATCATATTGTGCTCTTTCTGAGGAGCAAGATCCTAACGGGTGGAATTAGAACAGGTGTGTTTGTTCTTGGATTTATCTTCCACCCCCCTCTCCCAACAAGTGGTATCAGAGCAAGGTTATTGGCTCATAGCTTGATACCACTAACTAGTGGTATCAAAGCTTTTGGTTGGGATACTAACAGATTGGTGTAGATTTGGGTAGTGTGTTTTGATTACAGGTTACTCACAGGGTTTCTGTTTGAGTGGGAGTTGAGCAATGGCAGAAAACAGTCAACTATGAATGGAAAAGTTTAATGGCAAGAACTACCAATTATGGAGGATGCAGATTGAGGACTATCTGTATCAGAAAGATTTGTACTTACCGTTGGGTGGGGTTGCTAGCAAACCCTTGGATATGAAAGATGAAGAATGGGAGGTTCTTGATCGGAAGGCTCTGGGATCTGTTAGATTGAGTCTTGATTCATCTGTGATTTCTAGCTTATCACAGTGTAAGACAACGGTGGAGTTGATGAAATCTTTGGCAAATTTGTATGAAAAACCCTCGGCTTCTAATAAGGTATTTCTTATGAAGCGTTTATTTAATTTGCAAATGTTGGAAGGTGGATCTGTTCATAGCCATCTTAGTGATTTCCATGGTTTGGTAAACCAGTTAAGTTCAGTTAATATTGTATTTGATGATGAACTTAGAGCTCTCTTAATCTTGTGTTCATTACCTGAAAGTTGGGAAGGTTTGGTAATGGCAGTTTCTAATACTGTGTCTCCTTCAAAAGTCTTAAAAGTGGATGATGTTGTGAGTGTGATCTTGAATGAAGAGATACACAGGAAAAGCATAGGGGAATCATCTGGAGATGCTTTGAGTGTTGAAGGAAGAGGAAGGCCAAGAGAGAAGACAGAGAGTGGGAGATCAAGGTCGAAGATAGGCAAAAGATCCAAGTCCAAGTATGGCAGAATAACCTACTGGAAATGTGGAAAGCAAGGGCACTTAAAGAGAGATTGCAGATCGGGTGAAGATCAGCATGAAGGACATGTAGAAGAAGCAGATGCTGTGCAGGTTACGTTGCACAGGATGCTCTGGTATGTTCTTTGGATAAAGTAGAATCTTGGGTATTAGATTCTGGTGCCTCTTTTCATGCATCCCCACATAGGTAATTTTTTCATGAGTATGTCCAGGGAGACTTTGGATAAATTTGTGTAGGGGATGGTAAGTCTTGTCAGATTTTTGGCAAAGGCAAAGTGAAGCTAAAATTGCAGACAGGTGACACATGGGTGTTAAAGGAGGTCATGCATGTCCCAGTTCTGAAGCAGAATCTGATTTCTGTTAGAAGTTTGGGTGAAGAGGGTTGCACAGTAACTCTCACAGCGGACTCTTGGAAGGTTACCAAGGGTACACTTGTTGTAGCTAGAGGTAAGAAAGTAGGTACGCTTTATCTATCTACTTGTTTTACTGATTCTCTTTCTAGGTTATCTACTTCAGCTGTAGATTCAGAGATGTGGCTTGATAGGCTTGGTCACATAGATAAGAAGGAGATGCTGGTTCTTAAGTCAAAGAATATGCTTTCAGATTTGGAAGGCGTGGATCGTGGTTTCTGTATGCAGAAGAAGAAGGTGAGGTTTCTTGAGGAATCCGATGTTAGTGACAAGAACGGGAAAGCCTTGGTTTTCAAGGAGAAAGTGACGGACAGAGTTCAGCATAAGGTGCAGAGGAATTCTGAGCAGAGCAAGGGTGATTTGGACAAGGGTTTGATCCAAAAAGAGCTCGCAGGAAAAAGTTAGGTCTCATAAGAAAAACACAGAGACCAACGTCGGCAGGAAAACCGACGTCGGTGTCCAGACAGGGACCGACGTAGGCTATGTGCAGCCCGACGTCGGTGACTCAGGGCAGAAAAGAGACCGGCGTCGGCCAGGGGAAACCGACGTCGGCAGGAAGGCAGTCACAGGGAATTGACATCGGTCGGCTGTAGACTGAGATGTGACCGGCATCGGTTACTGAGATGAATTTTGGGTGGACAACTAGTTGTCATGGAGTCTCAAGCACCCATATAGAGGACTGAAGGTGTAAGTAAGTTCTTAAGTTCATCATTTCCCTTCTTTACACTACTTGTTGCTCACTTATGGCATAGAACCAAGAAGTTGTTGAAGAAGCAGAATAGGTAGATCCAGGAAACAGTGGGAGCTTGGCACGGATGAGGATGTGATTCCTTGGAGGAGAACCAAACAGGGGTTTTGGGTAGAGTTGCCAGCTGGAAGTAAGCACTGAGAGACGAATGGATGTTGAGGATGAAGAAGAGCAGAAATGGATACGTGAGATGGAAGATCAGGGTATATGATCTTGTTTTAGCTGCAGGGCAATGGAGGTTTGATCATTGTGTTTCTCTTTACCAGGTTGGATAATATTAGCTACATTATCCTATTTTCTGTATGATGTGCTTGTTGCAGGGTTACATATACAGGTATTGTTGAACTAAAGGTAAAGCTAGTTCAGGTGTTTGTCATGGAGAATCTAGGAGCAGTAAGATTCTTTGGCATGAGTGTGTTCTAGAGACATGGAGGTCTTGTTGACTTTGTTTCAGGATGATTGTGTGAAGCCGGTTAGCATGCCGATGGTTAGACAGTTCATAGAACAGGTGTCTTGATTCACATAATGAGGTTGAGTGCATGGTATGTACTAAACCTGAGTTTTCCCAAGCAGTGGGAGTTGTCACAAGTTTGGAGTCAATCCAGGAGAGTAATACTGAAGGGCAGTTGAGTGGGACCCGCAGCAGGTGCACATGCTATGCAGGGTCAAGTTCTTTTTCTACATGGTTGTAGATGCGGATGTGGCAGTTAATTTGGATGATAGATTTTGCACCATGGATTTTGTGGTGGTTGGTCTTCAAGAGTGATCTTGAGGAGGGATACAAAGCCAAGGAAACAAACTAGACGGTGTACAGGTACAGGTACAGGTTGCAGCTGTTTACCTCCAAGTGGGAGATTGTTAGGTTGTGGAGCTAAAAGCTTCAACCTTTGCAAACTGAGGAATAGATGGTTGCTGAGTTCTACAGGAACCGGCGTCGGCAGCAGGACCGACGTCGGCAGAACCAGACTAGCAGGGACCGGCGTCGGTCGCCTGTGTGTTCCCGAAGTGTTTGTTTCACGGACAGTTAGTTAAGTGAACGATGAGTTTGCATGTTAAGACCAGCCAGAGTCTTGGGCTGCGAGGATAATTGTCTAAATTAAGAGTCTAAGTTATTGTTTGAGTTAGGGATCTATTTATAGACCCATTGGCATGTATTGTTTAAGGCATGAGATAGAAAGGAAGAGTTCCTTCTAGTTGTAAGATCTGTGAGTTGCAGGTTGTTGCAAGCTCATTGGGGATCTACATGTAAGTTTGGTCTTTGAATTGCAGGTTGCAGGTTCATGAGAGATCAGCTTGAAGTGTTATAGAGTGCTTGGTGTACCGGCAGGGTTATTACTGACTAGTTGGTGAGGTGAACACCAATTCTGTGTGCGAGTTGGTTTTTGGGACCGTTTTTTGTGTAGGAGAGTGTGTGTGAGAAGAATTACTGTACACTTGAGGTGTGGCAAATCTCTGTAAGGTGAAAGAGTGTGGCAGCTCTTTGATGTATTCTTTCCTAACATTGACCAGCTTGTTGATCTTACGACTGGCCATGAGATGCTATCTCTTATGGATGGGTTTTCAGGATATAATCAAATCCTGATTGCTCTGGAAGATTAGCACAAGACCACTTTCATTACCCCATGGGGGACTTTCTGCTATCGAGTCATGCCTTTCGGCTTGAAAAATGTAGGTGCCACTTATCAGCGTGCCATGACCTACATTTTCCATGATCTCCTTCACAAAATCATGGAGGAATATGTGGATGACCTGCTCGGCAAGTCCAAGCTTCGCCGTGACCATCTGACCATTCTCAAAATCATCTTTTCTCATCTTCTTCAGTATAATGTTCGTCTTAACCCCAAGAAATGTGTCTTTGGGGTCCTCTCTGGCAAGCTTCTCGGCTTCATCATTTCCTTCTGTGGCATCGAGATAGATCCCACCAAGATTTATGCTATCCTCAAAATGCCACCCCTGTCCAATCTCAAGTAGCTTTGTAGTTTGCAAGGCAAGCTCCAGTCCATTCGTCATTTCATCTCATAGCTTTCTAACCGCTGCCAACCTTTTCATCATCTCCTTAAGAAAGACGTCTCTTTTACATGGGATAAGGACTGTCAAGAGGCTTTTGAAGCCCTAAAACGCTATCTGGTCTCTCCACCAGTCCTCATTCCACCTAAAGATGACCAACCTTTCTACCTTTATATCTCAGCCACTCATCATTCGTTAGGTGCCATGATTGCGCACTGAGACGAGCATCACTGTGAGCAAGCGGTCTATTATATCAGCCGAACACTGGTCGACTATGAAACTTGATATACCCATATCAAGAAACTCTGTTTGGCATTAGTCTTTACTGCTACCAAGCTTTGCCACTATCTTCTTAATCACAAAACCTTTGTCATCACCCACACTGACCCTCTCAAGTATATGCACTCTAAGCCATATCAAAATCAACGTATGGCTCGGTGGCTCATGCTGCTTGCTGAGTTCAACCTCGAATTCATCCAACAGAAATCTATCAAGGGGCAAACCATCACTGATCAACTAGCAGATGCCCCTCTTCCTGACAATCAACCTTCACAGTGTGAATTTCCTGATGAATCTATCACTGCGCTTTCCTCCGACGACACCATCTATCAGATGACTATGTTCTTTAACGGCTCCAAATGTCAATTAGGTGGGGGTGATAGGGTCATTCTCATCCCACTCGAAGGAGATCCCATGCCTCTGTCTTTTAAACTCGACTTTGATTGTACCAATAATATGGGTGAATACGAGGCCTTAATTTTGGGACTTCAGACTGCCCTCTCTCTCAACATCAAGTCCATCAACATCTTCGGTGACTCACAGCTCGTCGTTAATCAGGTCAACAGTTCATACCTCTGTAAAAATGAAATTTTGCAAAGGTACAAAAACCATGCTGACATTTTCCTTGCATCTTTCAACCATTTCCTCCTATAGACTATTCCTCGATCCACGAATAAGTTTGCTGACACCATGGCTTCTCTCGCTTCGCATATCCCATCTTCCTCATCTGCATCCAGACTTTTTGTCACGGTGCATCATGTGCCGTTGCCTTCATATATCTCTTCTCACATTCATCATGTCAACACTATAGACCCTAGCCCATGAGATGCTTGGTATAAGCAACTTGTAGACTTCTTATCTTTCTCTGTCATTCCTCCCAACCTCTCTAGTAATGCACGATGAGCTTTTATCAAGCGTACCGCTTGTTATACCATGCTAGGGGGTCTTCTCTATAAGCGAGGCTTTGACGGCCTCTTTCTTCACTGTCTCACCTCCACTGAAGCATCTCAAGCCATTCGGCAAGTCCATGATGGGATTTGTGGTAGACATTTCAGTGGGAATTTGGTTGCCAAGCGCATCCTTCATCTAGGCTATTATTGGCCTACCCTTCATCAAGACTGTAGCGACTATGTTCGGCATTGCATCAAGTGTCAGTAACACTCTAACTTGCTTCATCTTCCTAGTCACGCCTTACAAATTGCTCAGGATTTTTGGCCTTTTTCTCAGTGGGGTTTAGATCTCATCGGTGAGATTAACCCTCATTCGTCTCTTCATCATCAATCCATCATCACAGCCACTAAATATTTCACCAAGTGGGTGGAAGCCATTCCTCTCGTCTCCATAAAAGCTGACAAGATCATCAACTTCATCACCACCCATATCATCTATCGTTTCAGTGTCCCTCATAAAATCATTATCGATAATGGCAAGTCCTTCAAAAACAAGACTGTCCAGAAGCTATGCGACTCATTCGACATCAAACTCAGTTTCTCTTCGCCTTACTACCCACAAGCAAATGGGTAGGCCGAGGCTTCCAACAAAATTCTCACCAAAATTCTCATGAAAGTAGTCAGTGACACAGGTAGGGATTGGCACATTCACATTCCCTTCGCTTTGTGGGCTTACTGCACTAGCATCTAAACCTCTACGGGTGCTACCCCTTTTTCTCTCATGTATGGAACAGAGGCTGTTGTACCTCCCAAAGTACAGATCCCATCTCTCCATATTTCTCTACATGATATCCTTTCCAATGATGACTTTCATCAAGATCGCTTAGCTCAACTTGAGTTACTTGACGAACGATGTCTTGCTGCCCTTAATCATCTTCATGTCTATCAACATCGCATCAAGCGCGCTTATGACAAAAATTTGCGAGAATGAGATTTCAACATCAGAGACCTCATCCTCAAAGAGAATCAATACATGACCAATATGAAGAGAAGTAAACAAGGCAAGTTTGCTCCTAATTGGCTTGGACCTTTTATTATCACGCACAAGTATGGATCAGGGACTTATCGTCTGTCTTCTCTTGATGGACAACTAGAACCTGAGCCTCTTAATGTGTTGCATCTGCAACCGTTCTACTGCTAGTCGAGTACTTGTCCACTTGACACTTAACTTGAGCTCATCCCTTGAGCAATCCCCATTCTCTTAGTCCTAATTCTTTTTAACCCTATTCCTCTTAACAATTCCTATACCCCTTTTATGATGTATGGCTACTTTGTCCTAATAAAAGGGAGCCCTTGACCTTCTATAATCTTGTCCATGACTCACATTTCTATAAAAACAAACCAAGATGTCACAATATCCATGGTCACTATATCAATATCCAAATCAGAAGGTAGACTGCTCCCTCGAAAGACAACTATACTATTATTACTGTAATTAATAGACTGCTCCGTCGAAGGACAGCTATTCAAAAGCCCTTATATTAAACAAAAATCTAGACCACTCCCTCGAAGGATGGCTATGACTAATCTGGCAATAAACAACATTATTTTAGAAGCTTCCCACATTGATCAGCTTCATAACTGACCACCAAGGAAATGACATCTCTATGCAAGCTTCCCGCATTGAACAGTCTGCACCTCAAAAAAAAAAACACGAGTCATGGACTTGACTTATAGTTGTCTCAGGGTCTCCTATAAAAAGGGGCAAAGTTATCTCTGCTCTTAAAATGGGTTACCCTTTTTCCTCCTCCTATCACCTGCTCAAGGGACTTCAAGCTCACTTTAATGTCAAAGTGATTCGATTACCGTTCTAACATAACTATGGTCAACGACGTCACGCATGAATGGGGCTCTTAGTTCTCATAACCCCTATCTATGTTATCTTTTTGGTCCTTTTCAATGAAAGAGCAATATGCTTTTCACTTCTTCTACACTTTGGTCACATTCACCTTCATCACTTGTCAATCGACTCGACTCAACTCTCTTTTCAGACTACTCCCATAGCCTATTCCCCCTAGTTTCTATGGATACCCATACACATGGAAACTATTGACCAGCCGCAATTTATGTTCAGCATACACCAATACTTGCTGAAGCATAAATAGACCTCAATTCATTTTTAGCATACATCCATCACGAATATGAAATATTGCTCAGGATGAAATACCTCTCGCCCAATGTTGCAGAATACACCATTTGGAAAAAGCTGCAACATCTCTTCTCCTCATCATTTCATCATAACCAAGACCAATCTATCGACCATTTTGACCACCTGTCTACTACTCAGACACTTTTTCTGAACTACATTGGTCTAAGGCCCTTCCACAGGGGCTATGTAGGCAGCACTCAGATGACACGACTGTCTTCTGGGGTTAGCTCGACCACCCTCATTTGTTCATCTCTCTGATGGACAAACCTTCTTTCCTTCTTTTAACCATAACCTTACCCTTGACCACGACCAATGCTATCCCTTTGACCCTCCCTCCCTTCTAGGGAGAACTACATTGGCCTGAGGCCCTATGACCAGGGCTATGTAGGCAGCACTCAGATGACATGACTGTCTTCTGAGGTTAGCTCAGCCACATCCTTTCATCCATTCCTCCCCTCGACCACTGACCCTTGGAGATCATCCCTTAGTTGTTTTTGCATGTATGCTACCTCATGACCTATTAGCAAATTTGTGTGTAGACCTTTTTGACCCTCACAAGTATAGGATCGCAAGCCAGTTGATCCGCACTACTTGTGACTTTTTCGTGTTTCTAGGAGCACTTCCTGAGCCCGAGATACGTCAAACGCGATGACCCATTTGGAGCTTCAGCTTCGATTGAATAACCTGATCAGTAGATGACTAAATACTGGGGCCCAATTATTTCAATTTTGGCACTCCTTGACCCTTGACCTATGACACTTTGACCTAACCATCTCGTGAAGTGGTATGCGTGTAATCACGACTTTTGCAGCATTCACCCTCACCCCTTTTTTATCCACTTTTTGTCAAATCAGCACCCGATTTCTGGTTCCCTTCCCTCGACTCCTGCTTTGAGGGGGAATACCTCATCCATAATCGGGGCAATCTGCTACCTATTTTTGTCTTGCAATTCATTCGAGCAACCAACAAGATGAAATCAACCTTATCCCTCACCTGGGGTAATCACTCCTATTTTTGTCTTGTAGTTCATCCAGAACAACCAACAAGACAAAAAGGGGCAAATGTAGACACCAAAATCATGTCGACTCCCTTGGTCATTCCCCATTTTATTCTTCTTCACCTATTTAACCCTTGTCGACCACTTTTCCCACTAGCCTTGACCCTAGCAACATGTAAAAATGAGCACAGAGCTAAAGCTAGACTCTATCCCCATTATGCATCTACCGACGACAGTCATTACTCGGCCAACGTTGCCGACATCGGTCACTTATCAGCTGACATCGACAATCCTGCCGATGTCGGTCACCTTACCGTTACCCATTTTCAGTTATCATTTGGTTCCCAATCGGTTTCCCGATCGGTTATCGAACCGTCTCTCAAACCGTCCCTGGCCTTCATCAGCATCCACCGATCAATCCTGAAGGCTAAATCAATCAATCAATCAATCAATCCCGAACTCTGACATTCATAGACTCTTGTAACCAATCAGCTCTGGCGATCAACCAACTCCAGCATTGGACCAATCTGTATTCACTTCAATCAACTTACGGCAACGCTTCGACGACTTCAATCATGGCTTTTATCATGTCTTCTAACAAGTAAGTATTTTGTCTATTTGTTTTTATTTATTTTTGGTTATTATTTGTTTGTTATTTCTATTTTTATCACCCTGGATCTTCAGATCATAGACCTGAACCTTGAGTCCCTTCTTTACATCTCTGCCCACTATCCAAATCTATAACTCTATCCAGACTCGACCAAAACCCCTAGACCCTATCCAAACTTGACCTTACTTTGACTAGACCCTGTCAAAACCCTATCCTGATCCTGACCAAGACCCTATCCTGACTCTACCAGACCTTTTGCAACTTGCCCAGACTCTATTCAAAACTTGCCCTGACCGACATCGGTCACTACCCCGACCGACGCCGGCACTTTAACCGACATCGGCACCTTTCCGACCGACACCGGCACTACAAAGACCGACATCGGCGACTGCACAGAATAGTTTACTTCATTATCAGGTATGCATTTTATTTTCTATCCTTTATTTCTGTCATTTTATCTTTCATTATATCTACTTTAGTCCAATATTCTGCTTTTTTATCAGTGGGTTGATATCCTTCTAGGAAGTCTTCATACTTCTGGGATCAGGCGTTCGCCTGACAGCCCACCATATCTTTGACTAACATTTTTCTGTGTTTCAGTCTCTTTTCTTCTCAGGTGTCATTCCTCCATAGCCAAAGAGGAGAATCTTCCAACGTCTAATTTCACTGCGCACGACTTTATCAGGTATCTTCTAGATTTTGACCATTTCTTTTAGTTTCTTATTTCTTCTTTGAATATAGAAAGCAATTTTGCATAGAAACACCAAAGGTGGTTGAACCACTTGAACCAGGCCATGAAATGAACTCATTGAACTTGTTGAACCCAAAAATGACTGTCATCAAATAGCAAGGGAAGAAGGTGACCAAAATTTTGCCTGCGGCAAAATTTGGTCAACAAATTGATGACTCCTAGGGGAAGCATGCCTGCTATGCTTAGAAACCAGTTGCCTTGTAGTCTATTAGGTGTGGAGTCAGATGCAGCTATGAAATAATTAGAAATAGCCCCAAAAAATCCAAGAATCAAACATGAAGCTTTACCTCACATGCAAAGGGAAACACACAAGGCTAAAAACACTACCTGCATAAACTACACTTAAGGAAAACAGGAAAAAGAAACTAAAAAAACTATTATATACAACTAACCAAGAATGCTCACCTCCCTCTTGGATCAAAGGGAAAACTTCTCAAGTCCCCTTCCTGGTAAAAGGACTTATGGCACTAGGCAAGTGGCTGAACGAGAAAGAGAGTTGGTGACCTGCTCTTCTTGCATGTCACCTGAATTGGCTTGTATCTGAGTGGATCAAAATTGAACATGATTTTGACATATATGTATTCTACTTGTCCTTAGAAGCCTGTTGAATGCTGGTCCCTTTTATTGGTTATCCTCACCAAGAAATCAATGGTTGTTGGCTCATCACCAAAAGCTCCTTGATCTGCACATTCCCTCTGCAATGTATCATGGTTTGACTTGTTCCCTTTTGCCTCATTGAAAATCTTGTCAGACTCATCCTCTACTTCCTTTTGGCCTTCTTGGAGAAGAGTGACTGTGGTGATGTCTGAAATGGACTCACAAAATGATTTCTCATCCCATAGAACATCAACTTTTTATTCAATCCTCTCTTCTTCAAGGCATTCCTCCAAGAAGACAGACCTCTCTTTTTCCTCTTTACTGATCAGGGTCTCTAGATTTTCAAAAATATCCTCCTGATCCTCCTTTAACTTAGGCTCCTTAGTGTAGATGTCCTCATCATTAGAACATCAAGGAAATTCATCAAATAGAGGGGAAGAGAGCTCACCATGTTTTTGTTCCTCTTCATATTACTGGAACATCTACATATATGCAAAACCTGCATCTTCTTCGTTACTAATAAGGTCTTCACAAGGAGCATCAATGATGATTTTGCCTTTGTTTTCACTCATGAAAACCTCCTAAATAACTGTAGATTGGATCTTATACTCATCAATTGCCTCCTACATAACAAGTTCTTCCTTGAGAAGAGTTGAACTGGAAAAAACATGTGGAAGAGGAGGTAGTCCTTGAGCTAGAATCAAATGATTCTCCTCTTTCCACTTGGTCAGTACTTCATCTATATCAGGTGTGGCCTGATAACTCTCTTGGAAATGTGTAGGTGGGGTGTGTTCAAACATAGAATGTGTTTTTTGGTTTGAAGTATCCATTACACATTGGCTGAGGAAACTCTCTCTAGATTCTAACTCTGCTATTCTCTTGGCTAGATATTCTTGGAAATGCCTTTCTTGGAGGTCCCCAACATTATCATGAGCAGGTGCAGCTTTACCTTCTTCAAGGTTTTGAAAAAAAACTTGGTCTTCTTCCATTCTGCCCCATGATTCTACGAGTTTCCCCCAGTTCAAGATCTCTAAATTAGAATTTTGATCCTGTGAACAGGCAGCAACTTTGTTTTCTCCAAGGTCCTAGGGCTTTTCCACAAGGTCTAGAAATTGTAACTCTCTTTCAAGAAGCAGCTTCATCCTAGCCTCTAAATCATCAATTTATTTGGCTAGGTTGTCTTAAAAGAGTCTTTCTTAGAGGTCACTAGCGTGATTATCTTCAAAGCTTTGAGTTGGTTCCTGGCATTCCTTCCTCCAACTTAGAATCTATGCATTATGCTAAAGGACTTGGGGAGGTTGGGGAATGCAAGGAAGAGACTATTGGTGTGCTAGAGGAGTCTTTAGAAGAGGGACATGCTAGATGGTGGTATTCTTCCCAATGGAAGATTCACAATATAAGGAATTTAGAAGGTTCATCTCTATGGGAGGCTGTTTTGATGTCTTCTAGTGTTGGAAAGCTAGGTGCACGGGATTGAGAGTGAATGCATTTAATGAGTTGGAGTGATCAAGTGTAATCTGATAGAAAGGATTTAGTGCAAAAGAGGGGATTTTATTTAGATTAAGAGGGGATGCATAAGGATGACTGCCTTGAATAAATGGATTTCTCCATTTTGTTGCCTCATCCATAATGGGTTGTAAGACCTGCGCTTTCCTAAATAAATGCTCCTCATTATAAATCAGCTCCTGCTGATATCTATACTACTCTTCTGGCTTGTTAATCTCTAAATCCAAGGCCACTTCCGTTATCATTGAAGGGAAACTACGAGAGCTACTTGAGGTGATTACATAAATATCTGGAGCCTAACTATATTTACATGAAGGAAAATAG
This sequence comes from Torreya grandis, assembly GCA_037957365.1. NCBI lineage: Eukaryota > Viridiplantae > Streptophyta > Pinopsida > Cupressales > Taxaceae > Torreya > Torreya grandis. The sequence goes on from JARHVA010005953.1 coordinate 814,388, forward strand.
ACCCATGATTTTGAGCAAAGGAAATATACATACAAGAAATGATTTCTGATGGCACCAAGCTGCTTAACTAGTAGATTAACTTAGAGTCACTAGATACTAAAAACTTTGATTTGATGTAACAAGACCACCATCAGTCCTAAAACCTTACTACGTTGTAAAACTGAGTCCCACTGGCCATGCCAAAACTGCTCTTCTGGCTTGTTAATCTCTAAATCCAAGGCCACTTCCATTATCATTGAAGGGCAACTAGGAGAGCTACTTGAGGTGATTACATAAATATCTGGAGCCTAACTATATTTACATGAAGGAAAATAGACCCATGATTTTGAGCAAAGGAAATATACATACAAGAAATGATTTTTGATGGCACCAAGCTGCTTAACTAGTAGATTAACTTAGAGTCACTAGATACTAAAAACTTTGATTTGATGTAACAAGACCACCATCAGTCCTAAAACCTTACTACGTTGTAAAACTGAGTCCCACTGGCCGTGCCAAAACTGTTACGCAAGAAAATTGCACCCTTTGACAGGAAGTTAAACTCTTGTCTTCCCCTCACAACATGGAAACTCCCCTCTCACCTGTGGGACTAGCGAAGCTAGAGGGGAGAGTTTCTAGATAAGGGATAGCTCCCTTTGATGCATCATGTTTGTTTCAGCAAGTGCAAAACACATATATATAGATAGATATAATGGGGGGATGAAAAGAGAGAGAGAGAGATTGCAGGAAAAGAAACTACTCCAAAGAGGTGATGCACCAAAATATGTTGACCTTCACACCTCCACACTCAAAATCAGATAAATACATACATACTCTACACACTTGGCAGAAGGACCAGGCTGCTAGAAACTATCAGGGAGGCTTTCATGAAAACACAAGAAACAAAAAATCACTGAGGTGCTATGAAATGCACACTGTAAGTAACTTCCTCAATTCTGGTCTTCCAAATGTTAGCTCTTCTCCTTTCAGCTATAGAAATGGTGACTTGTAGACAATAGGTACATTGGTGTTGGACCTATGAGAGCATCAAAAGACAATGACTGAACAAAAACAACACCTAGCACATACTATGAAATATCTATCCAAGAAGAGGTAAAAATTGCATTTATTTGATTCAGGTGGAAATTTTAGCAGGGCTACACCTTATAAAATTGTGGAAGATCCTTTTACAAATGACAAGTTCATAATATATAGGAGAATCAAGATAAGGAGGCTCGTTTGGTGCTCCTTTTTTACAAGTGGCTTGGTCAATTTGCATCCCCTGATTAGGAAGAGGAAAATACTGTGGTCGATGTCATCTTTCTAGAAGAAGCCTAATAAAACCATGCTGTATAAGTGCCTAATTTGACTTTGGAATTAGATCATTAATGTTGAAATGTAGGCTATTTTTTGCCAATAGATTGAAATTTTTCCCCTTTAAAAATGCGCGGGCCACGTTGTTCACTATTTTCACCATTTGGGGATTATCAGGCAATAAATCACCTTCCATTTGCCATCTAGACCACTTTGTCTCTTTTACACCTTGTCATTCTTGTCGTTTCTCAATTTTGTCTTATCTGGCTCATTCAGCCCCTTTGGGCAAACTTCATAGCAGGTCGCTACATTTTGGGCTCCTGGTTAGCATTCTTTCTCTTGAAAGCAAATGGCCATTTCATTTCATTAACTTTGACATCCCTATGGCCATCATGCTTTGAACACCTATGGATATTTCACCTTCTTGAATTTGATGTCTTTCCAAATGTTATCACTTTGAAAACCAATGGCTATACTATTCTGCTAATTTTGACATCCCCCAGGATGTCCTCAGGTCCTTCACTACATCAGTCAGATCCATGTGGCTTTGTCTTTCTGCAACTTATCTTCCTTGCCTTATATATTTCTTAGCACAAGTCTCTTTTAAAAAGTCCCTTTTGACTTGGTCGGAAGTCCCCCGCAAGGGCACTTACCCTTCGGGGTCCTTCGGTGGGTCCTTTGTTGCCTCAAACTTTTCCCTGGGTTCCCGTGGACAAATTGTCTGCAGACAATTTCCCTGGGTCACTTTTGACTGGGTATTTTCCATGGATAGGTTATCTGTAGACATTTCCTGTAGACAAAAAGTATATGGAAATTCTATCTGCCCTCTGCTTTTGTATTGCACTGTGCCTGAATTCCTTTAGACTTTTTGTCCATAGGAATTCTTTTGGGAAAAAAGTTTGAAGGAATTCAAGACTTAGTCTATTTGATCAAAACAAACTTTGAACTAAACTTTGAACTTACCTCATCATTTGCATTGAAGTGCCTACCCCTTTGGAAGGGTACTGAACCTTTTAGACTGCCCCTCAGCCAAGGGCATACCCTTGAACCAAGTCGTTAAACCAAAAATGGTTCAACGATTCAATTGGTTCAACCAAGTGCATTGATGAACTTTTCCCTTTGAACCAAGCCCATTGAGCTTAGCTAAAGCATTAAACTTTTTGATCAAACCCGCTAGTGAACCAAGTTCATTAAACCAAACATGTTGAACCAAACATGGTTCAATGGTTCAATGCTTGTTGAATCAAGATGCTGAACTTGAAGATGGACCATTTGAACCAAAGGTGGTTGAACCACTTGAACTAGGCCATGAAATGAACTCATTGAACTTGATGAACCTAAAAATGACTGTCATCAAATAACAAGGGAAGAAGGTGATCAAAATTTTGCCTAGGCCAAAATTTGGTCAACACTAACCAAATCTATGGTTAGAATTGATGTTATGTCCTTGGATCCTAGCCAATACCTCTTCATATTTCTTATCTCTAATGTATATCATGTCATGGACACCTAACTCATGTATATACTTAAGATTGAGATTTTTGTCTTTGAAATATTCTCCCACTTTATTCCTTGGATCCCAGATTTTGAGTTCATCTATAGCTGAAAAGCCATATGAAATACTATGTGTGACCATAAACTCCACCTTGTTCCTATCTTTAACTATGATTTTCCCAATATCTAATGAGAAGGGGTGAAGTATACCCTTCCTCTTTTCCTTGTAAGCCTTTTCAATGCTAAGAATGAGTTGGGAGGCAATCTCCTGCTAACAAAGTTTATTTGGGACATGCAATGGTAGTCTATGAGGATGGGACATAACTCCATTTATCTTGATGATTGTACAATATAATAAATACCACACATACCCACTCATCTCCACACACTTTTTGATGAGGGGTTCAAGCCTAGGCATGGGAACACATGTGATGGCTTCAACCATTGCTAAGAAAATATAGTCATAGATAAACTACATGCGATTCCTATATTTAAAGATATGAAAATTTGAATAGTAGTGTGAGATGGTTCTCTTACCCTTTGGGGACCAATTCCTAATGTTAGGGAAGGTAACTGAAGCAAGAAGGGTGTCAAGTAGGTAAGACATCATGTAAAATTTCATGGATGTCTTTATCTTGATGGTGATGAATTACTTGATAAGGAATATGTTGATCCAATCTCCAATTAGAGGGGTAAGCTTTTCCTCCACTAGAAAGTGCATATATGAGACCCAAACCTTATTCACATAAGTGTTTGAAGGGGCACTAAAATATATATTCAATAAGGTCATTATCACCCTAATACCTTCTCTAAACTGGATGATAGGAATTTTTCCATCAAGGGTTTTAAAGATGTGAGGTCCTTGGTTTAGCTAGGGTTTAAGGATAGAGTCTAGGTCATGGTTATTGGTCCATTCCCTTACCTTGGGAAGGTCCACATGGGGAACAATGAGCTTATAGTACTTTTTAAAATCAATAGGGGAAATGCATTCCACCTATTTTGAGATACCTTCCCTAATACTCAATTCATCATCGATCCTATAATCATAAAAAAAAATGGAAAGGACATTAATGTAGTGTAATACCTCTAGTTTTTCCACGGCATGATGGAGGACAACCATCTAGATTACAACTAGGTCACAGTGTAATTTTTTGGTGGTGGTATTTCTCTAAGCCTCCTTTGAGATGGGTTGTAACTCTTCTATCATAAATAAAATATCATACCAATTCCTAATGCCCTAAATATTTAACACTGTGAGGTCCAATTTTGTATCCTTGAATATTTAACCCTCGCTATCTATCATCAAATAGAGGTTGACCTCTTCCTTTAATTTCTATCTACCAATTGCCATTATCCTTGTTTTTATTTCTTACTAATTATTAACACCAAATTTTAGATGATCTTTTTGAAATCTCTCCCATGCTTAGAAAATAGGATTAAGTTTCCATTTTAATAAATTATACCAAATTGAATCCATTTGGGTCAATTTTATGCAAGGCTTAGGGTTTTGGATATTTAATGGTGAATTATACCTAGGATTTATCTTGTATGTGTTTTGGATTTGATTTGGACCCTTTCCTTTATACCTTTGTGTTTTCAATCCCACAAGATCTTTGTTTTTGTCCTTTTCTACTGCATAGTGCTTATGTGCCATTGGTTTGGATCTTTCACAACATTATCATAAATTTCATTTGAAAACTAGCCATTGGTATATAAAATTACCTCATTCATTTCACTCTATACGATTAAAATACCATATTATCATAACCCATTAATTGTAATCTAGGTCCTTTCCTTTTAATTGGTTCCTAGGTCTTAAGCCTTATAGTTGTGACACTTGGCATGCTCACACATCTTCCCTATGTTCCAAATCTCATGTTAGTTCATTATCAAATAATCATTAGCCACACAGTGGGTCCATAGGTTCTTGGCCTTTTTTTTGAAAAGTCTCTAGGGAACTTCATTCCATTTGATCAAATTTAGTGATAAATCACAGATTGTTGATCTATAAAAATGCTTGAATGTTAAGTTAGTACAATTTTTTTTTAAAATTTCATGACTTAGGGTTATGTCACTTATGCTAAGGTTTATTTCATGTTTATTAAGCATGGGAAAAACCTTTAGCTAAGGAATTGAAGATTAAATTTTTATTTATAAATAGGTCAAGGTATAACCACTCTAGAGTAATGTATGTATTATGTTTACCAAACATGATGAAAACATTAGGATAAAATATTAATGCCATGTGTCACAAATGATGCTTAAAATAGGCTCTACATGAAATGATAATCTAAATTTTACATAGGGTAAGTCTATGATTTAAAGTCCACTATGTAAAATGCAATGTGGATCCTTAAAGCATAGACTTAGGCTATGTATATTTCTTGCATATATTTATGTCTTGTAGATCGAGGCCTTACATTTTGAGAATATTTTGAGCATTCCCTTTATCTTGTAGAACTACTTTAGAGTGAAAATTAGGGTTTTTGGATGTTAATTAAATGTTGAGTAAGAATTTGTATTTGATTTAAAATTGACAATCTCACAAGCATCAAATACACCTTCTCAAGCCTTATTTTATGGTTGCATGGACACCAAGTTCAAACTAGTGAAAACTTCATTTTAATGGACTTATAGTTGATGGTTGCATGGGCATCAAGTTAGTATTTTAAGACATTTAAATGATGGTCACATCAACATTAATTTTAAGTTATTTAAAATATTTAGGGTCAAATTTGAGGATGTCACTTTACATTTGCATAGGCCTCCTAGGGTCTCAATATTACTTCACTCCATTGGATCAAAATGTTGTGATAAAGTGATAGTCATGGGCTCTTGATCTTGAGACTTTCTTTCGATTGGATGTCATGTGAAGTGAGTGTCCTCTCCTTTTAATCGTCAAATTTAATTGTGTCACATTTTCATCTTTCAAGATCCCTATAGCCTTTTAACTTTTCAATTATGCTTAGTTTATCTGATTGAGTCCTTGCGAGTAAGCACAGATCATCAAATTATCCAAGATACATGTTATTTAAGTAAATGCTTAGGTTATCTTAACTTTTTTTGATCAAATTTCATTATAAAATGACAATGGTAGGATATTTTTGGATGTAAATAATTTAAGTTAGGATCAAAGGGATATAAACTACTTAGGCTTAAGCTATTAAGACTAAGGTTGTAAATGTATTTATGAATACATCGAGGCATTAGTACTAGAACCTTAGGTTAACTTGTTAAATATTAAAAGGGACCCTACACAAGAACATTAGTTAGGCCATAAATAAATTAGAAAAGGGGGAAATAATGAAAGGGTTCATATTCCATATTCAAGTTTTGTCAAAAACATGACTAAACCTAAGAGATGCATTTTATATCTAAGTCTATAAATGAACCAATTTGGTTCCTACCTTTATTCAAATTTGAATAGAGAGTTTTCCAAGGTTTTAGAATACAAAATTAACAAGGATGCATGCCATAAAATTTGTAATTAGTAGTCAAAAAATTTTCATTAGCAGTGTTATTACAGATTAAAATTACATAAGTCTATCTCTGAATAGAGTGGATGATCTTAAAATTCTATAAAAGACCCTGACATGTTGTAATGTCCATGTTTTATAATAAAGGTTTCTCAAGGGTCCCAATAATAAAATAATGGGGGCATGTTGGTCCTAAAAAATGGTGACTCATAGGGGAAATATAACAATATGTTAGAACCTAAAGACTCTGGGTATAGATAAATGATTAGGTCATCCACTTCACTTGATCAAAACCACCATCTAGATTAGATTATGGTTGAAACAAACCTTGCACTTATAGACTTAAGGTCAAATATGTATACATACCCAAACTATGTGTGTGATTTGATTCCACTTACTATTTTCCATGGGATTTAAGAAACAACCTCTAGTTTCATTTTCTCAATCACTTACATTAACTTTTAGTATGCTAAAATGTTCATTATGAACCATGTTTTAACTTAGGGAAGGATTGGTCATTGCTTTTCTACCATCCAATCATCTATATCTTTGAAAGATATGCCTATGGATCTACTCATGGCCTTGATCCACTACCATCTAAGCATCCATAGCCCTGTAGGAGATTTCTAGAATCACCTTTACCTGAAAGCTTTAGATTTTGCATTGTATCATATTTTTGTATTTTCTTAGATATTTATGATTTCAATAAGGTTGGGAACTAGGATATCTAGGTATTAAAATTTGGTCAAGTACTTGATATTTATAAAAACACCTATGGTTAAAACTCTTATCCTAGGTAATGATGTTAATTAAGTGTTATTTTATGGTATATCCAAATAATTTGAGTCTCCACTCCATAACTATAAGTCTTCTTACAACTAGTTTGATGACAAGGCAATATTTGGGTCTCATGAAATTATTAGTCTCTTCATGTTATTATTCAGTTTCTCTATGTTAAAACATTGTGATTTATGTTTTAGAACCATTTTTACCTTATGCATGGGGTCCATACCTTAATTTTTGAATATGGGGGAATGTTTTAAGAAAAATTCATACCTTTTAAGCTCAATATTGTCCCTAGGGACTTATTGGAATCAAGAAACCAAGAAACATGAAAGAAACACAAAGCAAAGAGTAAGAGAATAAGAAAACAAATGAAAAAATATATATATATACACACTTATGTCTAAACAAGGTATACTAAGGAAAAAATTGAAAGAAAGCTAACTAGACTACCTACACTAATCTAATCGTCTTACAGTTTACTCCATAAAGACTCCAAGAGGAGTAGTAGAGAAATAGTGTTTGAGATATTACCCATTGGTGGGTAGTGTGAACTTTTATCCTTGTAAGTATTTGATTTTAAAGGTTTTATTTATAAATTTTTATATAATATAATATGTGCCAATCCATAAGGGTGTGAATTTACCATGCTTACCCTTAGGCTCAAATGCCTTGTCCTAAAGAAGAACCAAGTCTCCTTGCCTAAACACCTTAATCTTTGACCTTTTATCAAACCATCTCTTAATTTTTGTTTGAATTATACTAAATTTAGTAAATTAATTTTCTCTTACCTCTTTCATTTGAATTATATCCATAAATCTATAATTGGTCAGCTTTTGGCTCTCCTCCATCTATTCTTGGATAAACGTGTATGTGAGCAACTTGAGGATGATAGGAAAGATGGGTTCCTATCCATACACCAATATAAATGGTGAATCTATTAAGGCTTGTTTAATTGTTATCCTATCATCCCAAAGGAAAAATTTAAGGAGCTTGTGTTAAGTCTTAGGTTTATCTTTAGTAGACTTCTTGATTGCCTTCATTAGGTTCTTATTTGTTGATTCATAAACTCCATTCCTTTGGGGATAATTATTGGATATAAACCTAAGATTGATGTCATTATCATAATCTCATTTAGTCATATATATGGATATGAAGGTAGATCCATTATCACATACTAGAGATACAAGGGTCCCAAACCTAGTATAGATGTTTCATTCCAATAAGTTGATCACATCTTTAGTCCTACAATATTTGGTACCTATAGATTCAATCCACATTTTACAATAATATATAGTAGTAAAGACATATTTATGACCTTTAGACAAGTTGGGGTTAATTATGCCAACAAATTTTAACCCAAATTTAGCAAAGGGTTTATCAATCATGACTAACTATAGAGGCATTGCTATGTTTGGCTCCTAAGTGCTAAAGATCTAACATGAGTGACATTTCCTCACAAGACTGTGAGTATATTTAAAAATGGTTGGCCAATAATATCCATCTCTAATAATTTTATGGGTTGTGGTTTTCCTAGATGGATGTCCACTGCATAGTTTTTCATGAAAGTTGCTCATGATTTGGGTGGCTTCTTCTTATGAAAGACATCTCAAGTAGGTTGCCTCAAATTTCCTTCTAGAAAAGATCTCATTCTTGATCATGTAGTGGGATACCTTTAATCTTAGGGATCTCCTTGGCTCCCTAGATAGGACAAGTACTAATAGTTATTAAATTGATGATTGGATCATATAACTCACTAGCTTAAAAGTTTTTTTGTTCCACTTGCATAATACTTAGCCTAGGGTTCGTATTAGAAATCATCTAAATTAAAACATATAACCTTACCACTTTCTTTTTTTTCATCTCTAGGTCATATTCCTACAAGATTGACATCCACTTACCTTGACATTATCCCAATTTATTTTGAATTAATATAATTTTTGTGGTAGGGTCAGGTAAGATGACATGCACCTTATTTCTAAGGATGTAATTCCTAAATTTATTAACTACCTTGACTAATGGATACTCTTATTTATTAATAAATGAATTATTTAAATCAACATTATTAAAATTAGTGCTCATAATATCTATTTTGTTTTCACACTCTTCAAGTTTCTAAGTTAACACTGTAACCATAGTATGGTCAGATGCAAAGGAATATAGGTAGAACTCCCTTGAAATGTCATGACATATGAGGAATAGAGCTTGAATGATGGCCTATTTGATATCATGGAATGAATAACTGTAATATTCATTCCATGTGAATTTGGAATCCTTCTTCATCATGTCATTCAGTGGTTTGATAATTTCTACAAAACTAGAGATAAACTTTCTTACAAAATTTATCTTATCAGAAAATAAATTTACCTCTTTTTTACTATTTGGAGGTTATATTATAGATATGGCCTCCTCTATTTTAGGATCTATAGAGATCCCATCCTTAGTTATAACATGACCTAATAATTTCCCCTTAGTCATAGAAAAGATACTCTTCTTAAGGTTCAAATAAATGCCATACCTTCTACATCTTTCAAAAACTTGTTGTAAATGCATGAAATGATCTTCCCTATTTTTATAAAAAACTATTAGATCATCCATATATATTATAATTCACATTTAAATAGACCTTGGAAGGCATGGTCTATATCTCTTTGGAAGGTGGCTCCTACATTGACTAGTCCAAAGGGAATTCTCTTGTAAGTGAAGGTTCCCCACTTTGTTGTGAAGGCTATTTTCATCTTTTCCTCTATATCAACCAATACTTATTTGTAACCTAAAAATAAATCAAGGAAGGACATCATAGTTATTATTGAAACAAATTGAATTACTTGGTGTAGGGAAGGAAGGGGCTAGTTGTCTTTCTTTGATTCTTTATTCAAATCTTTGAAGTCTATACAAAGTCTAATCTCACCATTCTTCTTCCTAACTGGCACTAAATTGGCCACCCATTTAGAGTGCCCAATGGGAAATACTATCCTATCATCTATAAGTATCTTAACATCTTTAAATATCATTCATTCTAATACAATATTTATAGGCCTTTTCTTCTACCTGAATGGTTTGCAACTCTCTTTAATGGGTATAATATATGTGATGAACCTTGGATCAAATATTTTTAGTTCATCATAGGAGCATGTTGTGAAATCCATGTATTAGGTAAGGAGTTCCTTTGCTTTCTTGTTCTCAATGTTTGTATAGGCCTTCCCAACATTTACCAACTAGGGCTAATCATGAAGGCCTAGATCAATAGTATTATAGTCTTTCCAATTTACCTTGGGAAACTTAAGAACCTCAAGATGTTTGTCTTGATCAAACTATATTTCTAAATCAATCATCGATTTCATAATTTTTTTTTCATTTAACTAAATGACGTTACCCTCAACTTTATCTTCGCTAACTATATTTTCGTTAGCATCACCAACAATGTGAGCATCAAATGATCTAGAATTGGCTATGAAATCCAATACTTGTTGATCATAATTGAAGACTTGAAAGTGATTAACATTTTTAGGAACTAAAGGATAAGGGATCAACTCTATACTAAAAGTAAGGGAATCTTGGTTAGGCATGAGCTTGGCTGTAGTAGATGCCAACTCATTAGTAGCTTGGTTTTCCTCCCTTGAGGTGGATGTGATGCTAAAGGTATCAAAGGACTCAATTAGTTCCCAAACTCTAAACTTATACCTTTTAAGGTATGAGAGCTTACATTGGTACTTGATTTCAACCTAGTTAACCCCTAGTTTTGAGTCCTCGTAAACTAGTAGTTCCTTAACTTTATATTTTATGGAAAACTATGATCATAAGATTAGGGCCTCATAATCAGTAAGATTGTTAGTACAAGGGAATTGGAGCCTATAATAAGCATGGTACCTTTTATCAGTGGGGTTCATTAAAATAATACTAACACCTGATCCAACATTACACTTGGCACCATCAAAGTGTAACTTCCATAATCTAAGAACAACACAAGAACTATTGGGATAACATACCTTGTCATCCTCTTGGGTGAAAACCTATAAGTTTGAGTCTATTATGTTTACTCTCTTATTTATAGCATTAGACTCAATTATGATATGCTTCATTATTGGTTCTCTCTCAACTTTGATCTGATTGGGGACCCCTTTCCAAGGTAGCCATAAATGTGAGTAATCTATGGACATGCAACCATTCAAATCCTTGGTCCATTCCCCACTCAATAAGATTAAATAAACATAAGATATTTCAACCAATTGAATATCAATGAATTATTTCACCCTATGCTTAGAAGTTATTTGCATATGAACATTTAACAATTATCCTACAACTTTAACCCTAGATTTGTCTAATTAGGTGACAACCCTATCAGACTTTATAGGTGTTAAACCGAGTTGCTTGTATATTCTTGCAGGCATGATATTAGTAGATTCTCATAAATATAATAAGCAATTATGAAATTTCTTACCAAACATCCTAATAGTGAGCAATAAAGGAGGAGACTCAATTTTGGTTTTATGAACTGTTATAATGGCATGATCGGTATTAAAGGGATTATTGTGATTTCTTAAAAAAGATTCCAATAGGAGATCCATTTTCTCTATAATATATGTGATTTTATAAAATGTTATATTAGCATTTATTTTCTTAATGTCCTCAACTATGTTATAACCAATTTTTCTAGAAGAACTAAGAATCTCATCATTGGGTTTAGAAGTACTCCCTTTTGGTGGTTATAGATTATTTCTTGAAGAGGTGTCAAGAATATTCCCAAAGTTTTTTGGAGGTCTTAGGGTAGTCAAAGGTTTCCTCTAATCTCTATTCCTCAAGGGATAGGTCTTCTTAAATAATTGTTGAAAGACTTATATCTCCTCAAGGGCCTCATCAGGTTCATTTTCTTCTTGAAAGGGGAATTGAAAGGTGTCCATAATGAAAGCCTACTTAGATGGCCTAGATTTAGAGGTGCTTGCATTGATATTTTTATTAGGAACTAATTCAAATGTATCCAAATCTTCTTGGAAGGCTTCAAAGGATTTGTATAATTCTATACAATCAATTTCCCCATGTTTGGTTCTACAATGTACCCTACAATAGTCAGGAAATGTAATGTCAGTAAGATGAATGTCCATATTCTTGCTAGAAAATGGTTAATTAGCCTTTTTATTATGAAAACTATCATTGTTAATTATGTTATTTAACTTATTAAACCTTTTAAATGATAAATTCCTACCAAAGTGTTCCCCAGTATGGCCTACTTATTTCTACAATTGAAGGAAGTTAGTGCTTAGTTTTTAAACCATTTTCAAGATAGACTCATTTTCATTTTTTTAAAGTCTTATAATTATGCACTTGATTATTGTTAGCACCTACAAATAGTACTAAATCTCATTGATCGCTTGCATTAAATCTATTAGTAGGATGATTCAAGGATCCTAGATGTTGATTTGCAGATGCATGACTTAATGGTAATTGGGTTAGATTTGGGAGCTAGTTTAAGGCTAGGGGTTTTGGTTATTATTGGGAACAAGTTCATCATGAGCATATGTGGGTTCACATTTGAGTCTGAGTAAGCCATTTGACCCTGGGGTTGCATTTGATCATTAATGATCACTAATTTAGAATAGGCTTGGGCTAATGAAGCTATAACTGGGATAGACCTCTTTAGGAACATAAGGGTTATACGATTTATTTCATCTTTGTAGATATCTAAAGCTAGAAAATCATTAGGATTATAGGGGTCCATGGTCTTGATATACATTGTCTTAATCCTAGAATTATAATACCTTATTGGATCATTGGTGTCCCTTCTGATAGTAGTGAAATAGTGGTAAATAACATAAGGACTAATAATTTTACCAAATTTATCTAAAAAAACATTATTAAAATCATTCCAAGTAGTGACATAATTGTCAAGAAAATTCAAGAACCATTCATAATCAACTTATTTAAAATTAAATGGAAATAGCCTACATGCCACATCTTCATGCACAACATTAAGCAATATTAAATCAACCTTATAAGATTTTATTTATTTAGTAGTAGTCACTACTCCTATTCAACTAAATGTAGGTATATTTTTCTTAGGGTTTCTTGGAAGATCATGGTTTACCCCTAACACATTAATCAAAGAATCCCTTAACCATACCATACCTAAATGATGATTGAAAACACAAGTGTCTTGAATCAGTGAAGTTGTAAGAGATTCATATCTCTTACATGTACCTTTATCATGTTCGGCCTTTCTATGAACCTCATGTTTAAGTAAAGTTTCTCTAGTTTTTGAGTATTATCTTATCTTGATCTTGTGAAATTCTAGCTTGAAATTTAAAGATCCTACTTAAAATATGATGTGTAAAGTTAACTTTTACAAAGAACAAGAGTTAGACCTACACAATGAGCTTATTTTACAAAGGTGGTATGAAAATTTGTGAAGGATGTTGATCTTTAATTGAATTAACTAAAATATTCATCCAACTACATAAATATGGTCTATCTTTGCAATTATAAGACTAAAGGAACTCATATCTATGAAAGATATGCCCACCATTGATCAAAATGAACTATTCTAACCTCAAATACTATGGATTTTCAAAGTTAAAGCCAAATTTACCATAAACATGCACCAATTTTCAAATAACTTCAAAGGAAATGTAAAGGGGTGTTATAACTAGCAAAGATTGATGATCTTTATATTTTTAAGGAAAGAATTCACTCAAAAACATGAATATATATATGGATCTTTAAGTGAAACAACACTAAGATTATCAATGATTCAAAGAATGACCCTCCTTCTAGCACTAGCAAGAGTTTCCCTATTGATGCTTATAAATATACCATAAACGCCCCTAGTGTTTAGATAACACTTCTCATTTTAGAATTTAGAAAATTTAGAGCATGAGTTATAGGTTTGACGATCTAGTTGCTTGTGTTGAAATAGTAGTAGAGTAAGATAATTGTTCATAATATTTGTATAATTTGGTAGTTAGGAACCACCTTGGGTAGTTATTTATGAATCCTTGTTTATACTTAGTGAATTACATTCCTTCTTTAAGCTAAAAACTAATCTAAGTGGATATTTATAATGTGGCTAAAACTAAAGTGATCTTAGTATAAATAGAAGCAAATAGAAGATTAGAGAAAAAAAGAAAAGAGTGATTTCCATTTTTAGTTTTGAACATTATGACAAAGTTTCAGTGACAACTAAATATGAATTTTCAAATATATAATGCAACATAGCTTAAGCTCAAATATCACTATATATCAGGCAGACTTAAAAGGAAAATGTTTAAGAATCACAAGTAGGAACCAGGTCTACTTTAAGGATTTAACACTATAATCAAATAGCCATTGCATATCTGAATACAAATTAAAGTTAAATGAAGTATAACCTAATATATTTCAAATAATCTAGCATAAGCACAAATCATAAACCATGTGATTAAATAATGTTCTTCAGAATTGAAAGACACCATTAAAATTCAATACAACTACCAACAATTGAGAGAAAACAAATATTAACAAATAACATGTCAAAAACAAATAATATTTGCAAAATTTCTTGATTCCATTAATTGATTCGAGTATACAAAGTTACTCTAGGGATCTATCTCTTTTTACAATGGTGTTACATGCCTCTATAGGAAGACCATGTAGTATACCAATCAGTTACAAAATATAAGTGTATAAAGGTAAGGATATTTGTCCTTACAATATCTATAATATACATACTTTCCAAATCATATTAACCTAGAGGCAAATATGCTAACAAACTATCATATGCCTTTACAATGTAATATTCTATTATAAAATATTACCTAATTTCTATTAGAATAGAGTATTGATCTAACTTACTGGTGGGGCCTATATTTGTTATTAGAGCATGTTCATGTCCCTCTCATGTTGTTCATCAACCAACTTGAGTTTCACATCAAGATTCATGATGCACTCCTCTTGGTCTACTAACTCATCAAATTCTTTAGCATTTTCAGCCAAGGCATCCTTGATGATTCTAGCTTCATTTATCCTCTCACCTACATTGAATATCATATCCAATATCTTGTTGTTATCCTACCTATACTAGCCTTTAATTTTCCCTTGTATTTATTGAGTCACCAAAGTTTCCCTATTCTTGAACTCTTCATCACTGATGAGACCAAGGGTAGTAGGTTGTGCAGGATTGACAAGCATGGTCCCAAGAAGTTGCTCAACTATGATAATGATCCCTTTGTCATATTTTATAATCCTCTTTACTTTGGTATGCTAGGTACTTAATATTTGAACATTATCAATAAAAATCCCCAATATTGAGCCTAGGTGTCCCATACATATGGTTCTAATGTTTGGGATCTAATTTTTTACTTGAATGTTGAGAAGATCATCACTATTGTCTTTTGAGGCCTACCATTGGGTGACCAGGTCTCTAGAAAATGTATCTTGGTCCTCTAATGCACTCCACCTCATATTCATTGACTTAAGTGCTTTGAACATGTCATAGAATTACTTGTCAAGCATCTTGATCATGGGATTTGGTACTAAGAGGATTACTTGATTTTACAAGTTCTCTTACCTTAACAAATTCAATATTCTCTTTTTCATACCTTGTATTCCATGTTTAGATTGTAATGAATAGGCTTATATTAGACTTTCCACATCTTCCTCATGAATGAAAACCTCACCAAGCTATTGGCTTGTTATAGGATTTAATCTTTTAAATTCATCTACCCTCTCAAAGGTGAATTCTTCTATCCCAAACACAACTATCCTAGTAGTTATCCTCTCTAAACTAGGTGTTTTAGGATTGAAATGAACTATGGTAATTGGCTCTTTTAATTGGGGAAGTTTAGGACCTCCATACCTAAGCTACTAGATGCTTCTAGAGCATCCATATTCTTACCCTCTAAGCCTTGGGTGACCATAATTCTCCTCTCTTCTTGATTCTTCATTATACCCTTTATCCAAGGATTCATATCATCATGCACATCCACACCAACCCTTGTTATGGCCTATGAGTGGGAGAGGGATGGGATATTTTGTAATTTTCCATAAATGAACCAATTAAGAGTGATTGGTCCAAGAATTATAAATTCATCACTGAAGACATTGACTTCACTAGTGGGATGAGTGAAGGTCAATTCAAGTTTCTTCATTGGTTCTACTAAGACCAAGGCCAATTCTAATTTTATCTTCTCTTGAGGTATTATGGGAATTAACTCCTTTCATATTAATCACTCTGAGGGGTCTTCCTCTCCCCTTGAGCCATAAGATTCTACAAGTTCCTTGAGGGCACCCTCAAGTGTCTCTTCTGGCTCCAAGGCTATCATGCCAATGTCTTAGAGTGGAAAAGGTGGCCTCTATTACATGGTTGAAGGTAAGGGTCCTTCTGCAAGTCTTCTAATATTATCTATCTAATCTTCTCCTTTTATTTATGTTGATCATCCTAAAATTTCTCAACCTACTATTGGGACTACTACAGCTGTTCTACCTAAGGTTTCTCATGTGCTATCTTATACCACCTAGGTAGTAGGTGGTATTGCAAAGGATGTAGCTACCAAGCTTCACCAAATGGTTGTTATCCTTAACCAATATATGCTTGAGCTTGATCTTATGGCCTTAGATATTGGATAATACCTCTTCATAGTTCTTAGATATAATGTATATCATGTCATGGACACTCAATTGGTGTACACACTCAAGCTTGAGATTGTTTATTTAAATGTTTTCAGACTTTGTTCTTTGGATCCCACATTTTTAGTTCATCTTGTTGAAAGAAAAATGAATTCCTATGTGTGACCATAACTTCCACCTCCTTCCTATCTTTAACTATGATTTTACCAATGCCTAATGGGAATTGGTGAAGAAAACCATTCCTCTTTTCCTTGCAAACATTGTCAATGCCAAGGATGAACTAGAAGGTAATATCCTACTCAACAAGTTTATTCAGGACATGTACTAGTATTTTTTAAATCTAGGACATAATTCCCCCTATTCTGATGATTGTACAATCTAGCAAATACCACACATCCTAAATCTTCTCCATACACTTTTTAATGAGGGGTGAAGTTTAGGCATAGTAACACTTGTGATGGATTCAACTATTACTTGGAAAATTAAGTCATAAAGTACATGTAATTCCTATATTTAAATATACATAAATTGAAATAGTAGTGTGAGATGGTTGTCATACCCTCTAGGGACCAATTCCTAATGATATTAAAGGTGACTAAGGTAAGAATGGCATCAAGTAGGTAAGACATCATGTATAATTTCCTAGATGTCTTTTTCTTGATGGTGATGAACGGCTTAGTAAGGAAGATCTTGATCAAATATCCAATTAGAGGGGTAAGCTTTTCCTCCACCAAGAGGTGCACAAATGAGAACCAAACCTTATTCACATAAGTGGTTGAAGGGGAACCAAAATCTCTATTAAACAAGGTCATTACCACCATAATACCTTCTCTGAACTAGCTGATAGGGATTTTGCCATCAAGGGTTCTAAACATGTGAGGTCCTTAATTTAGCCAAGGTCTAAGGATAGAGTCTAGGTCATGGTTACTAGTCCATTCCCTCATCTTGAGAAGGTCCACATGAGGAAGAGGGAGCTTATAGTAATTTTAAAAATCAATAGGGGAAATGTATGCCACCACTTTTGAGATACCTTCCATAATAATCCAATCACCATCAATATTTCAATCAACAAAAATAAAATAAAAGACATCAAGTCATTACAATACCTCTAGTTTTGCCATGGCATAATGGAGGGTAGCCATATGGATTACAACTAGGTCATATTGTCATCTATTGGTGGTGTCATTTCTCTACTCTTCCTTTGAGATGGGTTGTAACTCTTCTATCATAAATAAAATCTTAGATAAATTCCTAATGCCCTAGATATTCAATGTTATGAGGACCAATTCTATATCCTTAAATGTATATCCCTCACTATCTATCATCAAATAGAGTTTTCCCTCTTCTTTTAATTATTATCTGTCAACTAAAATGATCCTTATCTTTATTTTTGGCTAATTTTTCACACCAAATTGTATATGATCTTTGTGAAATCTCTCTCATGCTTAGAAAACACAACTAAGTTGTCTTTTGATTGAATTTTAATAAATTGAATCTATTTGGATCACTTTTATGTAGGGTTTAGGATTTTGGAGATTTAATGGTGGAAGATGCCTAGGCTTTGGCTTGTCATGTTTTGGATTTATTTTGGACCCTTGCCTTTATAACTTTTTTTATCACACAACAATTTTAGTTTTGTCCTTTTCTTCATGTGTGGTGTTTATGTGGTACTAGTCTAGATATTTCATGGCATTTTCATAAATGAAATTTGAAAACTAGATGTTGGTATTTAAAAATGCCTCCTTCCTTTCATTTTGTAGGGTCAAAATCCTAGATTAGCATGAGCCATTGACTATAATCTAAGTCTTTGCCTTTTAATTGGTTCTTGGGTCTTAAGCCTTGTAGTCATGACACTTGGCATGCTTACACATCTTTCCCATGTTCCAAATCTTATGTCAGTTCCTTGTTGAATAATCATTGGCCACATGGTGGCTCCACAGGTTCTCAGGGTTTTATTTAAAATTATATACGGACCTTCATACCATTGGATCAAATCTAGTAACAAAGTGTAGACCGTTGATCTACAAAAATTTCTAAATGTCAAGTTAGTACACTTTGTATTTTTAAAATTTATGACATAGGGTTACATTCTTTAGGCTAAGGTTTGTTTCATTTTATTAATCACGTGAAATACCTTAAGCTAAGGAATTTAATCCTAAGTTATGATTTAAAAATAGGTCAAGGTATAAGAAATCTAGGTTAATATATCCATTGTGTTTATCAAACATATTGAAAACATTAGGATAAAATATTTATGTTATGTGTCACAAACCATGCTCAAAATAGGTTCAACATGAAATTATAATCTGAATTTTACATAGGGTAAGTCTATGATTTAAGGTATATTATGTAAAATTAAATGTATATCCCTAAAGAATAGACTTAGGCTAGGTATATTTATTACATATATTTGTGATTTGAAGATCGAGGCCTTCCATTTTGAGCATATTTTTAGCATTCCCTTTAGCTTGTATAACCACTTTAGAGAAAAAAAAATAGGGTTTTGGGATGTTATTTAAACTCTGAGTAATAAATTTTCATTAGTTTAAAATTGATGATCTCATGGGCATCAAATAAACCTTCTCAAGCATTAGTTGATAGTTGTGTGGATGTCAAGTTTAAACCATTAAAAACTTAATTTTAGTGGACTTAAAGTTGATGGTCATGTAGGTATTAAGTTAGTCTTTTCAAATGTTTAAATTATGGTTGCATGAATGTCAATTTTAAGTTTATTAAAATCTTCATGGTTAAATGGGAGGATTCCACTTGGAATTTTCATGTGCCTCCCAAAGTCTTGGTGTTAATTCACTCCATTAGATCAAATGCTATAATAAAGTGATAGACATGGGATCTTGATCTGGAGACTTGCTTTTGATTGGATGTCATGTCGAGTGGGCCTCCTTTCATTTTAATCGTCAAATGTAATGGTTTCATGTGTCCATATTTTGATCTCCCTATATCCTTTTGACTTTTTAATTATTCTTTACTCCTTCTAATTGGGTCTTTACAAGTAAGTGTGGATCATCAAATTATCCAAGATGCATGTTATTTAAGCTAAAGTTTTGGTTATCTTCTCTTTATTTGATTAAATATCATGATAAAGTAATAACCTTAAGATCCTATGACATGTAAATAAATTAACTTAGGATCATGGGGATATAAAATACTTAGGCTTAAGGTGATGAGACTAAGGTAATGATTGTATTAATGAATACGTCATGGCCTTAGTACTAGAACCTTAGGCTAAGTTGGGAAATATTGAAAGGGGCCCTGCACAAAAATATTACTTAGGCTTTAATAAATTTATAAAAGGGGTAAATAATGAAATGAGTCAAATTTATTAGTCAATATATGTCAAAAATATGACTAAACCTAAGATATGTGTTTTATATCTAAGTCAGTAAATAAATTTTAAAATGGTTATGACCAATTTAGTTCATAACTTTATTCAAATTTTAATCTAGGGTTTTTAAAGGATTTATAATACATAATTCTCAAGGATGCATGCCATAGAACCTATAACTAATAGTCAAATAAACCTCATTAGGAATGTTAGTCTAAATTAAAACCACATAAGTCTATCTCTTAACAAAGTGGACGATCTTCAAATTTTATAAAAGATCCTGACATGCTAAAATTTCAATGTTTATAATAAGGCTTTCTCAAGGGTCTCAATCTTAAAACAAAAAGGGGTATGTTGATCCCAAAAGGAAATTGAGCATGACTAGTTGAAGATATAACTAGTTTCCTTGAAGGTTGAGTATGAGCAGCTCATAGACAAAATGAGAAAGTTTTCAAAAGAGAATGAGAAATCATAACATGTCAATAGTACCAACATGAAAAAACCAATCAAACATCCCAATTCAATAAAGGATAAGTTATCATGGGACCATGAGAAAATGATTAATTAGTCAAGAGGTGAGTACACAAATGTTGTTTTCTACCTTTGTCATAATTTAAGACACATTTCAAGATTATGCTCTAAAATATTTAGAATGACCTTAAGTTTAAATAATACATATGAATATATTATAATGTATGAGAAGAATCAAACACTAGAATAGAAATCAAATAAATTTATGACTAATCATGTTGAACTCAAGAGTCAATATGGCTTATTTACTATGGAGGAGTAAAAGACTAAAAAGGATTTATTTTATGCTAGCTCAATTGTCTTTCACAATCAAGATGAAGGCAGAAATGGTATATAGATAGTGGTTCCTCAATCCACATGATAGGAGAAAAAAATAATTTCATCTCATTGAATAATAATGTTACATGAATAGTGAGGTTTGCAGACAACACAACTACCAATATAGTTCTTAAGGGTGTCTCAAGTTTGGACAATGGAAAGACAAAGACATAAAATGTGTTGTGTGTGAAAGGTTTTCAACATAACCTACTTAGCGTAATTTAAATGTGTAACAAAGGACACATACTAACCTTTCATAATAGAGGGTGTGAGATAAGGAGATCCGAATTAGGAAGGCTAATTGCCAATGCTAAGAGGATTGATAACAATATATATGTCTTGAATGAGATCAAGAAGGAAAGATACTTTATGATCAAGATGGATTGAAGTTGGATATGGAATAGAAGGTTATGTTAGGTAAAATTTGACAATCTAGTGAAGCTAATCACTAATAAGTCTATGAAGAACATGCCTAAGATTACCAAACCTATAAACATACTTTAAAAGGCTTGCCAACATGGTAAGCATACTAAAATAAGGTGTAAGTCCAAGGATTACTCTAGCATAAGACCCTTGGATTTAATACACATTGATATATATGGGCCTATAAGAATTTAAATCACTCAAGTAGATATATACTTCATGTTACTCATAGATGACTACACAAGAATGACTTGGGTTACATTATTAAAATACAAGTAAGAAGCTCTTGAAAAGTTTAAGGTATTCAAGGATCTTGTTGAGAATGAGAAGAATGGGAAGATGAAGTACCTAAGATATAACAAAGGAGGAGAGTTTTGGTATGAATATTTTTATAACTTTTGTGAGGTTCATAGAATAAGGAGATAATTTTCAATAGCTAGGACACCTCATTAGAATGGGTTAGTGTAAATAAATAATAAGATAGTTTAAGATATTGCTAGAACTATGGTAAATGAGTATATATTATCTTATGGATATTAGAGAGAAGCAATAAACATTGTACTCTACATTTTTAATAGAGGACATATAAGGACTAATGGTAACAAGACTCTTTATAAACTATGAAAGGGTAGACCTGCTAATGTGTAACTCTTTGGAGTGTTTAGGAGCAAATATTTCATCAAAAGAGATGATGAAGACTTAGGAAATTTTGATTCCATATTTGATGAAGGTTTATTATAAGGATAATCTTCAATGAGATCAACCTATAAATTTTATAACAAGAGGTTCTATAAGGTAGTGAAAATCACCAATGTAAAGATTGATGAGATAAGGAAATCACACTCATAATCAAAGGATACTTTAGAGAATTTAGATTTCAAGAATGAAGAAGAAACTATAGAGGTTGATGAGGAAGAAGAATAAGCTGAGGAGAGATAGGAATCAAAGGGTCCCTCAAGGACAATTCAAAGAGATCACCCTAAATACCAAATCATTAGAAACAAGAATGTAAGTATGTAAATAAGGAGAAGACTGGTAAGTAATCTAAATCAAGAAAATGTTGGTCTATTATCTAAGATTGAACCTAAGATTATTATAGAATAAAGTAAAGACAAATTTTGGATAGATTCTATGAATGAAGATTTAGACCAAATAGGGAATAATGAGACTTGAGAGCTAGTTCCTAGGCCTAAAGACAAGAATGTCATTGACACAAGTGGGTGTTTATAAAATAGTTGAATGAATATGGAGAATTCAATAGAAATAAGGATTGATTGGTATGCAAGGGATATGCACAAGTTGAAGGGGTATACTTTGAGGAGAATTTTACACCAATAGAAATATTTTAGGCCATAAAATTATTTCTATCATATGCACGATTCAAAACGTTTAAGGTATACCAAATGTATGTCAAATATGCCTTTTTAAATGAGAATTTGTAAGAAGTGTACATTGAGTAAGATGGGGCTTTATCACTATAATATGATAAGTGTTATGTTTAAGGATTGAAAAAGGCTCTCTATGTCGAAATAAATCTCCTAGATCTTTATATACTAGGTTGGAAAGGTGTCTATTAGATCAAGGATTCAAAAGAGGAGTTACAGAAACTAATCTATACATTAAAATAGAGGATGACCATCAGTTGATAGTAGTTGTCTATGTGGATGGCATAACATTTTGTGGAAATAATGAGAACATGGACAAGGTATTTTCATAGGTGATGAATAAAGAGTTTGAGATGTTTATTCTAAGATAATTATCATTATTTCTTGCATTTCAAATCACTGAATCTAAAAAATGTATATTCATCTCAAAATCCAAGTACATAAGAGAGATGTTAAAGAATTTTGATAGGGAGGATTACAACATCGTTTATACACCCATGATCATAAGGTGTAAGTTGAGAAAGTAATATGAGTCTCCAAAGGTCAATAATAAATAATATAGGTTAATTATTGGAAGATTTTTATACACGACTACCTCTAGACCTAACATCATGCAAGTAGTAGGTCTTGTTAGAAGGTTTCAAGTAGATCCAAAGGAGAATCATATGAAAGAAGTCAAAATGATACTTAGGTATCTAAAGGGGACTATGTGTTATGGTTTTTAGTATCCAAGAAGCAAGGAGTTCAATTTGATTGGTTATATAGATGTAGACTAGGCAAGAATTCTAGATAATAGGAATAGTACCAGTGGAGAATCTTTCTTCTTAACTGGGTGTCTAGTTTCATGGATAAGTAAGAAGAAACCATTAGTATCATTATACACATGTGATTTTGAGTAAATTATAATAGCTTCATATTTCACTCAAGTCCTATGGATTTGATACACCCTGAAAGACTACAAAGTAGAGTATGATGGTCTTATCCCTATCTATTATGACAATAACAGTGCTATAAACATCTCAAAGAACCCTATCATGCACTCATGGACAAAGCACATTCCAATCAAGTATCATTTTCTAAGAGAGTAGGTAAGTGAACAAATTTTTAGACTCGAATATGTTTTTACACAAGATCATATTACAAACATCTTGACCAAACCACTTCTGAAGGTAACATTTGAAGACCTATTATAGTAATTCACTGTAATTCTTACACCTAGTAATAATTAAAGAAAATAAGTACTTAGGGGGAGATGATCATGTTCATTAAATTCAAAAACAAGTGAGTTATTCCAAGATGGTATGTATGGTGATATGGGGAGCATGCTCATATTATGTCTCATGAACTCATATTTCTATGTGTTGAGTATTTTGGCTACAAGGATGGTGATCTAATGAGTTACAGACATCACTTTGTCATTTATGTCAAAGGGGGAGAAAGAACATAATGGGGATATAAAAATGATCAGTATGTATTTTGTTTTACCATCAATGACAAAGGGGGAGATTATTGAAAGTTGTTCTAGTTGTTGAGGTTTGGAATTGATGTTGTCATTGATGTCAAATATTCTTGAAAAAGGTGTTCATGAGGTCATTTTAGAATGTATCTATGAGAGATAATATTGATCAATGTTACAATGACTCTAAGAGTGTAAGAAATTATTGGTATATGTTCTTATGACTACATGAGTGATGTGAATGTCCCTATTGTCAAAATTATTAAGTGTTTAAGCCTAGTAAGTGTCTTGAGAATGTTTGTGCACATGATTCCTAGTCTTGTGCATGAAGGTTCATGATGGATTGGTGGGATGAATGCACATAGACATAATAAGTTATATGAGGTTGTTTTATAATTTATATAATTCAATCAAGCACTCATATAAGTCTAAAGGTGAGCCTACATGGGTAAGACCTATAGGTCAAGTTTGCAACTAGACCTCTTAAACACCCTGATTGGTCTAATGAGGTATCATGATCTGCTATCAAGGAATATGAATGATATATGTCATTGTTTAATCATGTATGAGGTTGCTTGAGTTTGTGAGAGTGGTGAAGCGTAGATGGAAAGAGGCATGAAGGTTAGTTTCAAGGTCTAACCTGATTTAAAATTCAAGGTCTAAAAATTAAAGATAGAGAGAGAGAGAGTGTGTGTGTGTATGTCTTAATAATGGTTCATGATAGGATTTCAAGTTTTATAATATCATATAATCATTTTCGAAGGTAAGGTATGTTATTTGAATCATGTTCACAAAGTTTGAGGTCATGGTTTGTAAGAAAAGGCATGAAAAATGGTGTTGAGGTCTCTCAAGTACTCATAAAAAGGCATGAAAAACCAAGGAATTTAAGGTGTTCATTGGAATATGTAATATTTTCATGGGAACTATTAGTAATTTGACCTATGAAGGCCTAATTACTAATCCTATCATACAAAACTTTCTTAAAATCGGTCATAGCCTTTTGAAGTTAGTCAAACCAAATAATTGTTGCCTAAAAAGCACTATATTTGGTAAAAAATGTCAAAATGGATTGTAAATGGGTCATTATAATTTCAAAATAGCATTTTCAAGTTCAAATATGCAAACAATCCATGCACAATCATCAATTTTGAGAGAAAATTGAACATTCTAGGAGCTACAAGTGGTTTTAGGACCTCAAATTTTGTACACAAGGTCATTATGAGTTAGAGAGAATTATTAAAAAGTGTCATGGCCATTATAAAATTTTATATACTTGGTTTTTTGTAACAGTCCTTAGCATGTCTATTGGAGATCACCATTGGAGCAGACATTGTTCTGGAGTGCTACAAAAGCTTATAAGTCTAGCCAAAATTATCAAAATCATAGGATGATGTTTTTAAATCATAAACAAACCTTTAAAGACTATAAAAACTCTAAATTTTAAGACAACCATGGTCATATAGGCTTTTACAAGTAAACATGCATAAAGGCCAAAAAGGGTTTTTCTAAATTTTCAAGAAAAATGTGATTTTAGAGTGTTTTAATATCATGGTATATACCAAATGATTATTTTTTTAATAATTTCTAAGAATGAGAAAATTTATTTTCATTTTGGTAAAATTTTCATTTTTTCAGTTTTAGACACCCTTCCTAGCCTCCTATTCAGAATGCTCATATCTTTCACCACATATGGAGTTTGAATGAACACTATTATTATATTTTTATTACTTATATTAACTTATAATTAATGAAAAATAATGCCATTTGAGTTTTTTACCTTTATGAACAATCATTAAGAGTGTAGGCAACTCAGAATATAGTCAAAACCCCATAGACATATTTCTCCATGTGATAAATTTTTATATATTTTTTATGGGAGCCCAATATTTTAAGGTATGTTTTGGGGGATATATTTATAAAAAAAAAAAATACAATTTTTTATTTTTTTAAGTTTTTATTTCATGAACCATCATTTTAAAAGTTTAGCTTCAAAGCCTGCCTAAACCCTAAAAAAACTAGTTTTACAAAAAGTTTATTTTATTTCCATAAAATCATCTTGTATCTACCTAAAACAAATTAAATTTTAAATCAAACTTAGAGAGGATTACAAAAAATGTCAATTTTATGAATGGAATGTACAGATGAGGGTAGAAATCATGTTTTTTGTGGAAAAATACATATAAAATGAAGTACAAGACACTTCAATGAAATATAATAAATAAAAATAAAATATTAAGATTTTTCATTTTTTCATAAATCATCTAATAATTTTCCCAACTAGATCAATCAAAATGGCAAGTCTATAGGAAAAAATAGAAAAATAGGCCTAGTCAGCCTTGTTGACTGAATGACGAGTGTTTTCTCATCAAAATCAAATATCTTGTGATGAGAATTTTTTTTATAGGTATATTTAATTATTTTTTTATGTTTAATGGAGTCCAAATTATATAATAAATGCTATTAGGCTTAATTGGCCTTGTAGGCTTAATTAGTCAATCAAACATGTAAAGAATGGCATTGAAATTCTATCAAATGGATTAATTTTTTAGTTACCATGTGAAATATATGTTTTTTAAGTGTATATATCATTCTCAAGTTAATCCACAAGTTTAAATTCATGTAATTTGATCTCAAGTTGTGTTAACTAGTCATTAAGGGTCAAATCTCTTCGATTGACTAGTTTGACTAGTTTCATGCATCTCCCATGCCTTTCATGCAAGATAAAGACTTTTAATAACTTAAAATATGGATTTATCTTCTAATTTATGTATAATTTTTATGCAAGTAAGTTTTTAAAGTTAACATGGGTCCACCACTGCTTAATTCTATGCCAAAAATGAAGAACAGGCAATTTTTGAAGACTTGGAAGATTTTAAAGCCTTTATTTAACATTGTAAAAGGATTTTAGTATTATTTTATTTCAAATAAGACTAATCATTCTATTTTCCATGCCAATTTGGATTTATTTAAGGTTTTATAATTATATATTGGATTTTTTAAGCCATTTTTGAAGAAATTCCTTAATAAAATATAAATTGTAATTGACATCATTTATCAATAAAGGAAATCTTTTACATGAGTTTTTTTAAAAAAATAGTGTATTTTTGATTGTGTACCAGCATAAAAGTGATATATATATATATATATATATATATATATATATATATATATATATATATATATTCTCTTTTTTTAGTTCCTTTCCTCACCTACTATGAAAATCTCATCCTCTACAGGTCATTTAAAGAGCTAGGAATAGAATTTGCTTTGCAAGCTTCTTTCATGCCTTCTTTTGAAATAGTTATGTTTAGAATTTATTGAAGAATTTATTTTGATTCATATTTGTGCCTTAATCAGTTTCAAAAAATATTTCAAAGAATGCCAATCATTCAATTTCATCACCCCATTAGACAAGATTTCCGATTTAAGTTTTCCCTTTCCCCTTTCATCCCAAAATATCAAAATAGTTTAGTTTTTAAAGTTAAATCTTAAGGGAACCAGTCCTCTCTAGAGGTTCTTCTTAGTACATAGTCACCCACACACTAAGAAGTTCAAATTGTATCAATTGGAGAGAAGGTGTGCATTTCACATCTTCAAACTTGGTGTTATATAGAGTGATAATATGAACATTAGCTATTAATGAGAGATCAATAATGGTCCTAGCTAGGATCTATATGCATTAGTTTTAGAAATGAGGACTAGTCCTTTATGAATAATTGTTAACACCCGAAATAATGTTAACCCTCTCTAAAACCCTAAAAATGACCTGTTGTGAAATATTTTATTCAAAAAATCCCATAATGGTCTAAAATGACTATAAAAACTATTGGTTCATGTATTCAACTCTCTTAGGTACCTCCAAGTCTAAATTATATTTTAGGTGTGTGACTAGACCATATAAAAAAGTGTTAGTTTATTGAATATTTATTGTAGTAGTCTAATAAGACCAATCCAAAATATTAAAATAATTGTAAAGAGAAGGTTTAGACTTTTATATAATTTAAATGGTGGTTTATAAATAGTTTTTAGCCATCAAGTGTGCTAAATTGGTTATCCAAGTTGACTAGTCATTAACAAGCCTAATCGTGGAAACTGTGAAAAATCTAGATAGTAGTGAGAAGATGATTAGGAATGGGTTATCATGAAATATTTATGAGTCAATGTGAATGGATATATTTTTAATGAATTTTAATACATGTTCATATTTGGTATAAATTTTTAATGACAATGTTTATAGCAAAAAAGTTGCACACAAGTTGACTTGTCTAACTCAAATGAGACAGTGAGATACAAGGTTATGAGCTTGGTCTACAGGACTGATATTTCCATTTTAAAATATTATATTTATATCTAATAATGGTATAATTATCTCATAAGATCATACAAATTCATCATAAGTATCTGTAATTGGTCATACATGTGTTGAAAATTCATTATCCCATGATGGTCTTTGAGGAAAATAGACAATTCTAAGTGAGCAAGTTCTAGGAGTGTTTTTGAGTCCTTTATCCCTATGTAATTAATTATAATGATATTTATGAAGTTTTTTAGTTATTTTAGGTTATTTTTATATGTTTTTTTATCATATTTATATGTTGAGAAGTTGTTTCATCTTTATTTGTTCAAGATGAACCTTTTTGTATGTGTGAAGGGCTAATGTAAACAATACTAATAACGTGTTTCGAGTGGTGATTGGAACTAAAAGGTTTCATGGACATAATATTATAATATTATTAGTATATTTTATTATCATATGAATTTTTTCAATCCTTTATGAAGTTTTAAAGTGTTCCAAGAAGATCATAGGGTAACATGTACTAATGAAGGCCTAATTGAAATAGGTCTACTTAAGACCTAAAGAAAAATTTGGTCCATTTGAGTTATAGAAAACCTAAATTAATGATTGATTAATTTTTGTGTCATGTCCCAAGTCTTATTATGTTTAATATCTTAGTGGTATAGTGTGTATGGCCAACCAAGATGTGTATGAGCAAGAACCTAATATAAGAACAAGGCCTAATAGGCCTAATAGTCTAGTTAGATAACGAGCAAGAAAAATCTAAGGATATATCACTTTGAATAGTTAAGTGAGGTATTATAGACAATAAAATTCATATAGATAAACTAGTATTAATATATAACATGTGTGATATAGATGAATATCAAGGTCATATGACCTAATTTGTCTTGAAGATACCTAGATGAGAGAAGAAGCCTAAAAGGTAGTTTGAGATGGATTAAAAAAAGATAAGAATTAGATAAGGTGATCATCATATTTTATATGGTAAAAAATGTTTTATTAAGGTTATCAAAGTTTTTAGTTGGTTGATTTGGTGTTGGGTCATCTAGGGCATGGGTGTCTCCTTGCAAGTTGGTTCTTGTTAAAGCCTAGCAGGGTTGGTGCTTAGCTAGTTGTAGTTGGTGATCTATATGGAGTTGGTGATTCACTAAATTGTGATATTTTTACGTATAGGATAGTATTAAATTTGAACATATCAATTGGTTTTATTCCTCTTGAAATTTTCCCACTCATATGTATGTTTTCTTGTATTATTTTCATGTGAATGACTCTTTATGGATTGTTATGTCTTTGTATTGATTTGATGGTCCAAGGAATGTTAAAGTACATGTGAAAGAAATTTTTAAGAGAATAATTCACCACCTATTATTAAATATGTTTCCAAAAATTGGTATTAGAGCCTATTCCTTTGAAATAAGTCTAACAACTTGAAGATGATCCTAAGAATCACAAGATGTCTTGTGATTAGTAATTATGTTTCCACACATACAACTCATTCTTCATATGATTGAAAGTTGCATTTTAGTTGTTCAAGATACTCAAGCCTAGTATCTTATATTTATCACATGTTTTAATAGTAAAATAACCTCACAATGGTCTTGAATTTAAGACCTATATAAAATTTATCTAGCTATGCAAACCTTCCTCCATCAGTTTGAGACCTTAACACATCTCAACCCCCCATAAATAAGCCTATAACAAGCATGTATATACCATTTTATTACCTAAATTCTTCCACACATTATAATTTCATCCACCACAGGTTTTAATGGGAGTCATATATGTCACTCAAGTGGTTTCAAGGGCAAACCAAGTGCATTTAGTTTAGTATAATGACTCTTTTAGCCATCGGGTCACTTCTTGACTTTTAGGAAGCTCAAAACATGTTTCAATACTTAAATATTTTTCATAGATATTATGTATATAATTTTAATTATAATTAAATATATTTTATTTAAACTATGGTACCCAACTCTCCCTATTATCCCAAGGTCCCATGAAATCTCTCTGTACTATAATTAGTAAGGAAATATAGCCTCTCAGGTGGAAAGACTACATTTTGTGATCACCCTACACTCTTAAAATTTATTAATATATTTTAGGTATTTAAATAAATAATTAATACTATTAAATGGATTATTAATACCTAAAAATAATTTATATTTTCCATTCCCTTACATGCATCACATTGGTGTAGTTATTGTTTTGTAAAAGACCTGTCAGGTATGGAGGATTGTGCATATAGGTTGAGAGAGAAGTTTTAGGATTAAAAGCATCCAAAATGTTCACCATTGGATATTATTATATTACATAGGTTTTATAAAACTTTTAAAATATTTATCAAATGTTTTTAATGACAAATGACCTTCAAAAAGAGTCTATAACCTACTTTGTTCACTATGAGGGTTTATTGGTTGCATAAGTTTTTATAACCCTAGAGGTCTATGTTTGTTATTTTATCCATTTTTTAATGGAATATAACTTAATATAATACCTATTAAATTATATAAAAATTTATGTATGCCATTTATATTCTTATTTCATCCACAACCAACAACTTTCTACCATCTAACACACAGGCTTGACTATGTGGTTTTGACTATGTGACTACCTTTATTGAATATGTGGTTGTAGGTTTTATTAAACCATACTTATCCTTTGAGATAATTTATAAATTTATTAAGAGTATATATAAATTATAATTTCCATTTTGTATCAATGATTCACACTTCAACTCTCATATTCTTTAAGTGTTTACTTCCTATGTTAGAAGGCGTGGACTTGCAAGTCTATAAACATGTAGGTCTACATCCATTCTTATTTGATATATTAAGGATAAGATTCCTTGCTTTTTAAAATTTCATTATAATATTTATGAACTCTTAGATCAATTTTTAGTTTAAAACCTCTTAAAATATATCAAACTTCCTTCAAGGTTCAAGCTTTGCCTTGAAATCACTATACCACTGCTCTTTTAGGTATGTGGCTTGTTAGTTTATATTGATTGAGATTTAGGTTTATATAAAAATATACACCATATAATCATCTACTTTGAGTATATTTAAAACCTTTAAATAATTAGATCCAAAATTAGATTGATCCAAACCTCAACTTTCATGTGACTTATTGTATCTTCTTAAACAAGCTTGACTGTAGGTTACATGGCATGAATATTTTGAGGATTTTATCAATTGATGATGAATAAATAGAAGGTTGAAATAATATTTAAAGTATTATTCCTACATTTAGGTCTCAAAAAATCTTCCTAAATATACCTTGAAGAATTTGAAAACTCATTATGACCTTCTCGTAATATCTAGTTAGGCTTGTAAGGCAATTAAACTCATTTTACTTGCCACTAGCCATTAGAATGGCCATGATACCTTATTATAACTCTATAAATAGTTTTATGAGAACTTTTTATGGTTTCCAAGCCATGATATGCTTTTTTTCATATCAAAAATGTTGGTTTTAACCTTATTCAATTACCATGCCACCCTTCTTTCACAAACACCTTATGATTGTCTTACATTCCATATCTATAGAAACACCTTTAAGGGAAATTGAGTGATTTTTTAAACCTAAAGGGTTGTGAAATAATTTAAAACACCCTTTTCCATTATCTTACACTATTAAACATACTCAAAACCCTATTTTTGTACTTGAAATATATGTAAAACTTAGTATTTCTCATGTTTGTATAGGTAATTGTACCATAAAATTATATACAGAGGCCCTTCATGAAGTTTGGAACATGATCCAGGTGTTTCCATGGTAAATTAATGAATTTTTAGCCATTTTGTTCATTTTTACTCCCATCGAATCGGTATTATGGATTAAGAAGGGTTTTAAGTGACTAAGATTCTTAATATTTATCCATAGAGGTTTGTCCCTCTATCTAAGAATGAATGGAACTATTAACAAGTGAACTCAACCCCTAACATCCCTATAGAGTATTTTAACCCATGCATCATATATGTACATTTGTGAGTTAATGAGGATGTCATTTAAATTATTTATAGATTATATTAGGAGCCCAAGAGAAGTTTGCAATCATTTCTTGATTTGGAAAGACACGCACAGGATTGATTTAAACCATAATGACATTGAATAATTTATATGAGTTAGGTATATCTATTTCTAACCACCTTACAGCTATTCTTTCCAAGACTGCATGTGAGAAAATTGCCCATTTAGACAACTGTAATTCAATGCACCCACTCTCTATTTGATTCTCATGTTTGATTCACAAGATTAAAAATTAATTAGCTTTGAAATATACATTTAAAAACTCCTAATTCAATTTTAATCACAATATATACCTTTTTCAAAGGTTCTAGTATGTGATTTAACCTATATGACATTTTTGTAAGGCATTTGATTACCATAGGACTCATTGGAACTTCAAACATTATTAACAAATAAAATACAAAAGATAACATTAGATATATAACTATACCTCATATCAAGACTCAAAATTTGGCATAAACATCCTTCACACCTTTCCAACTCTAGCCTATATAAGAATTAGTTAGGACAAACAAAAAAGGTGAAAAACTTAAACCTTAATATTGTCAAAAAACATTTAGATTTGGTAATTTAAATTAATAGTTCCAAGTCATGAAATGTGTTTCTCTAGACCTATAGAGACCTCTGAAGATATCTCTTTCACCCACACATGCTTTTGTAAAGGATAATACACCATTTGATGAACTAAGTCATGACCTTGCATGAATAACTTTTAGGGCATATTAGCACACATCATGAAACCTTAAAATTTTATAAAATAGGATTAATTAACCAATTTGAAGACTGTGACAAGATATAGAGCACCATGTAAAATCTTGGTGTGCCCTATGAAAAAGTCTCAAACTATAGGGGTTGACTCATTTTGACCTAGGGTCAAAGTTTGTCAACTAGTACCATTGTTATACACAATTTTCAACATGAAACATATCTACAATGAATATTCTATGAAATTTGTGCCTAATATTGTAAAATCAAATAGGTTTTAGGTTCCAAATATTTTTAGGGATTATCATCACCTACAAGGTCATACTTTTACTGACTGTATTGAGCTAATATATTGTAGTAGCTAGTTCACTTTTTTTCATGGTTAAGGTGATTAAAACACTCAATCTTGCCAATTTTATAGGTTTCACATGATTGCATCATCTAACCTCACCATTTTTATAGTGTGAATTGACTCATTAGGTTATAAGTATGTTTAGTTTACATGGTTGAGCTAATCTCAGTTTTTGGGTGGTAATTCATACTTTTTCCAAGCTTGGGGGCATGTTCCCTATAATATATATATATATATATATATATATATATATATATATATATATATATATATATATATATATATAGACACACACACACACACATATACATATATATACATATATATATACATACATACATATATATATATATACATACATATATATATATATATATACGTACATACATATATATATATATACACACACACACATACACATAGATATATATATATATATATATATATATATATATATATATATATATATATATATATATATATATATATTAGAGGGAACATGCCCCCAAGCTTGGAAAAAGTATGAATTACCACCCAACAACTGAGATTAGCTCAACCGTGTAAACAAAACATACTTATAACCTAGTGAGTCAACTCACACTATAAAACTGGTGAGGTTCGATGATGCAATCATGTGAAACCTATAAAATTGGAAAGATATAGATATAGACACACACACACACATTTTATATATTTACGTTTGTCATAATATTAGTTTCAATGATTAATAATGATATATCTTCTAAATTAAATTATCAAAAGGTAATATGGTTTCACCAATACATAGGGGTACCCCTAAACCTTAATCTCTTTCAATTTAAATTATTTCAAGGATTTAAATTTCATATTATATACACTAATTATTTCCTATAACATGGTCATAGTTACAAGTCAGTCACCAATAAAGCACTCAAGTTAGACTTAAGTAATGAAGGGTGTGGTATACACACCCAGGGATGCATTCGTTTTCCTTTAAACTATAAATTCCATTACTATATTAAAAGGGGAAATGTTGCCACTATTTATAAATTATATAGAAATTAAATATTTAACACATGTAAAATGCATATTGTGGATGTAATTTCATGTTCTATACCTTTTCCACTTCCAAAAGACTTGCATGCACTATCTCTTTGTGCCTAAATTCTTAAATATTATTCCAACCAATTTTATTATAATGGTTTAGACCTTATAAGTCACCTAAAATTTTATAAATTTACTTCTTCCATCTTTGTAACTTTTGGACCTATACCTATTTTCTAATTACTGGGACACTTGTGTCCCAATCAAACATTTATGTTAATGCAAGTGTCATATTCTAACCTAGGTGTACACTACCATAAACTCACACAATTTTGAAATGAAATTCATTTCTATGGTCATTCCACATTATTAAATGTGATATATTCTCTAAATATATTCTTATAAATTTAATATCAACCCTTATTCATTCCTCACCTAGAAACACCTAGTAACTCACAATAAAACGTATCAAAAGCATTCTATCAAGTATTTAAGTGAGTAAAAATTCCCTATTTTCTCATTTTTACATATCATTCATATAAAGAACACATCTAAAGGTCTAATGTGGTAAATGAACATTTAATGATCCACATTTGACAAGTTATATGCTAAGTGACTATTGTATTTTCTTATCACACATTGCATCGTTCACACAAAGGTCAACATAGAGGGGATAAATTCATAAGTATGAAATCTTATTCAGAGTATTATATATGTAGGTAGAACTCATTAACATAGGGGCCTTTGGGGTATATTTACACCATGATCCCATTAACCCATTTTTCTCACAACCAATATGAAGATGAAGAATTAATGCTTTGTTATTTGACAAGGAGTGATAGTCAAAGAACCATATTTGAATGCACCAGAGTGAAGGAGATATAGAAAATAGAAGCATCTAGGTGGTTTCATCCTATTTTATCATGTTTTAATGTTACACACCTACATCTAAGTTAGAAAGTAACATCAACATAGTTGTCCTAGGTAGACTCAAGTTTCTTGCTATATAGGCATAATTTCCAAAATTAGGGGACTATTAGAAAATCTAGATCTATTCCAATTTATACATATTCTATACATATATATTTATTAACATAAAAGCCAACCAAGGATCTTGTTTCAATTTTTAACACATCTCAACATAATAAATTTATTATAGGTTTATCTGAGTTTCATAAATAATTAGTCTACTCTAAGAGATAGTTTACAATCCATGTGACCTAGGCTATCTCTTACCATTTGAAACCTAGATCCTGCATATCTAAAATTTAGGGTTTTAAATATAAGAGGTATAAATTTATGTTCCATCACTTTTAAAATTTTATTATAAAAAATACTTCTCTATCACATGTTGAAACTAATTATGAAACAACTACATACCCACACTTTCCAATGTAAAAATTTATGGGATGAGATGTATTTCAAACAAATTACAAAAACATATTGAAATATTATCATGTTTATTTTTGCTTAGAAATGTTAAATATCATGTTAAATCAATTGGGAATACTACTTGGGTTCTCTAATTTCACCTCTAAAATCCATCAACACCATTATAGATTCAAATTCACAGTGGTGATACTAGAAAATGTGAAACTCAAATGTAGGAAATAATGACCAACCCAACACACACATAAATTTATTAGTTTGTATAAATACATCTAACCCTAATCCCATGTCGAAGTGGGTATGTATGGAAGCCTACTTCATGGTTACGAGATTAAAAAAAATTGTGGGGGTGAATCAAGTTATAAATGTATACAATGGAGATTAGTTAATTTTAAATGTGAATTTGAATCTCTTATAATGTTTATTTATTGTATATGGAAGAAATGTAAACTTTTCCAATAATTCATAGTTTCATTGTGGATGGGATTATTTTATTTATTAGAGAGGGTGGTTCCATTTATAATTAATTATTTCTATGATGACATGTATTTCTATCTAAATGAACAAAATTGACACATTTATTTATGTCTTTCTACTTTAATTTAAAATATTAAAGATATTTAAGAATGGATTGGATATAATACTTATGAGTTCTTTAATTTCCCCCTTAGAGATAATGAATATTATTATACATTAACATTTAGGGTGTTTAAATAGGTGACATTGATTTTCAAATGTACAAAATGATGACAAAGATAGCATACACATTAATTTATTATTTCACAAAACTACATAGGGCCTAGGTCCTTAATCCATGTTTCATACGGTGTGTTTTTTAACTTATAACATGGGTTCATGCTTAGAAAAAAAACATTTAGGGACATAATAAGGATATAAAGGTACATGATTTAAATGAGTTGATCTAAAAAGTAAATTTTCAAGTTAATTGAATTTATTTTAAAAGATCAAATTATAATAAATAAACTTTAAAAAGTGGATGATCTATGTCTTGCACAGATGGAAGTAATGTAAACTTGTCTAACAAGTTTTAGTACTAAATTAGATGAACATCATCTAAATATTAGAGAGGATGGTCCCATTGTAAAAATAAGTATTTCAAGGATGATTTGTATTTCATGTCAATTAAGATATACATATATTTGCACTCAATTATGCCTTTCTAATTCACTTTTAAATGTTAAAGCTATTTAACAATGTATTAGGTTTATGAATCAAGTGGATATGAATATCATAATAGATCCATATTTAGGGTGTTGACATAGGAAAATCTGAATGTGAAGTAGTGGAGAATTTAGTGGCCCATATAGAAATGAACTTGGGTTATTTTGGTGAATTTATAATTATGTGTTTCAAAAGTCTTATGAAAGTTAATGGATGATTTTTAGGAATGAAATAAAATTGACATGTGAAATGTAACTTGAACTATAAGGTATGCTGACATGCGACTATA
This sequence comes from Torreya grandis, assembly GCA_037957365.1. Lineage (NCBI taxonomy): Eukaryota > Viridiplantae > Streptophyta > Pinopsida > Cupressales > Taxaceae > Torreya > Torreya grandis. The sequence continues at coordinate 851,756 of JARHVA010005953.1, forward strand.
TGAAAAAATCATAGACGGATGATAGTAGTTTTTTGGATGATAGGCATTTGTTGTTGAATGATAGGAATGTCATCACATGATAAGAATAATGTCAAATAATATGTATACTATTATTCAACATTTATGTTTTCACTTAACAATGTTACTATCACTTGATAGTGTTTTTTTCATTTGATCGTATCATTATCACTTAATAGCATTTTTTTTTATTGAAAATAATGTTTTCACTCAACAACATTGTATTCATTCAACAACATTTAGCTCTATACCATTATTGTCTCTGAAAAACATAGGTGTTGTTTGATAACATATGTGTTTCTATACAACATAGGTATTACATAAAAACATAATTGTTTAATGACAACTACAATATTGAATGGTAGTTCTACTACCAAATGACATATATGTTATCTAATGGGTGATAATGTTGTGGGTAAGTGACAACTATATTGGAAAGTGACACAGGCACCTCCGGATGGTATCTATACTGATATGCTTTTTAAATTTAGTCCTAGAATGATTATATATTACACATAATGGTGAATAATCTCATATTGACTTTCGATGGAGTGGAAAATTATATTTACATGTATGAAATTTATTTTCAATAGTAGGTGAGATGACCTAGAAAACTAACTTACACCTAAATAATTTAGGTGAATCCACATTGTTCACCACCCAATAAAATAACCAAATGTCAATTTCTAAAATATAAATATTCATTAATTAAAAAAATATCCACTAAAATTTACCATAATGTGAATCTTAGGTCCACCAACAATGAAATTTTACAATACACGTGAACCATTACAAGGATTTTATAAATAATTGTCAATCTTAGTGGATGCGGGATGAAAATTATTCAATAGGATGAAATTAAATAAATTTTTCTATGCCTACAATGCTTAACATTTAGAGTGTTAACATTCCCACTCTAAATAATTTTTGCATGATGGATTCATTTTAAATGTGAATCTTAGGTCTATAAATAAAATCTCAAAAATACATGTGACCCATTGTAGGCATAGTATAAATAGGCATCAATCATAGTGACAATGGATATAAGATATAATATATGGTGATTTCAACTTATTTTTCACTATACTTGCAATGGTTCACATTTAGAGTGGGTGGAGATGAACTCTATTAAATTATGTAGTCTTTTTTCATTTCTAATGTGAATACATGTATACCAACAAACATATTCAGCAAGACATGTGAGTTATTATAGGCATACTTAAATAATATGTGAATCATTTTGGGTGAGGGATCAAATTTATTAAAATAATAACAATGACACTTATTTTCACTAGGTCTCTAGTTATTCCCATTTAGAGTGGGTGGATACCCACTTTAAGAACTTTTGCATGTTAAATTTATTTTTAATGGAAAAGTTGTTATACTAACAATGAAATACAATAATAAATTTGAACCATTTCATGTATAATAATTATAGGTGTCATTAAATTTATGTACATTTACACTAAAATTTCAATGGTTCAAATTTATGGTGTGAATCCACATACTCTAACAATTTGAAACTTATATGTATTATTACATGAAATGTTCCACATATATTTTTAAAATTATTTGTTGTTATACTTAATCTTCATAATCCAACCTAATAAATTTATTATAGGGGGTGTCCACCCACATTAAAATAATACCAATTTTAGGAATAGTGAGAATAAGTTATAATGCTCATATTAAAGAATTTTCATCTATCAAACATTACGATCTATACCTTTTTTTCATTATTCTTGATGTTGACATAAAATCTGCAACTCTAGTTATAGATATTTGTGAAGCTCAAAATAATTTTAGTCATATATAATGCATCAAAGAGGAGTAATAAATGGATTTATTTACATTATTTCTTCATAAATTAAAATAATTAGGTGTTATCATTCATAGTTTATAGAACTCAAATATATCATTATCTAACATCCTTTATTCATATAAATATAATCCTAATAGTTTTTACAATTTCCACATATCTCTTTATTTTATCCTTCACTCTCTTTACTATATTTTTACCTTTATATAAACTATTATAGGTATTTACATACCATGTAAAATATTATATCACTTTATTTATCTATATTTAACTCTCTTTGTGATATATCTATCATATTAAAATACTACAATATAAATATTGACTCTATACATTTAAAATTAAATGGTCATGTATGTGTAAGTCATGAATTTTATTCATTAGCTTTTATTATGTTATTGCATGTGTGTAGTCCACACCCCATTACCTAAGTTGGTATAATCCTTTGACCTATTAGACTATATATGTACTATGCTACTATGGTAAATTTGGAAGCTTTTTAGTAATCCATTGTCAATCATATTTTTTATTGAAGAATATTTCAAACATTTTCCCATATTTTTTCCTTTGTCTCATCCTCAAGATAAATTTATAAAATCATGGTAGGTACCAAAAATACTATCATAACTAGTGTGAAAACATTTCTACATTTTCTTGATAATGTGGATACCTATTCCTTAGATAAATGTTTCTTGTATTTATCTCTCATTGTCTTACATAAATTTTCCTAGTTCAATAGTAAGGCTTTGGAATTGAAAGTAATTTCATGCAATCATCATTAGAATTCACCACAAGAATATAATTAATGATCTTAATTTTACCATATTGATTATGTTAATCATTAAATAGGTATGTAACTATCCGTACAATTACTGATCACTATTAAATAAACAAGTAAATCGTAATTGCATATATTTTATAAGTAATTTCATAATTCAATCCATGGTTGGTAAAATATTAATGCCAATTTTGTAAATATATAATTTTTATCTACTACATTTTCATTTTAAATAATGTTAATAACAATAAATACAATATGAGATGCAAGGCTCCATAGAGTATGGGTCTCAAAAAATCTAGTGTCTATGGTAATCTCAAGTGTAGTATTTAGTGAAGTAGTACTATGGGGATGGAGAGAATCATCTAAGAACTTTTCCACACCAACCATAGACCATCAATACCCTAAATAATCACCTAAATAGTGAATGGACCTCCCTTTGGAGGTGGGTAGATAGTGATGGTGTAGGAATATAGAGATACAAGATAGTACCCCTGTAATCTAAGATTTATAAAATGTGATGTGTACCATATAGAAAATATGATCTAACATGATATATCACAAGCATGTAAATAAAACATATTAAATGACAATGTTTAACTCAAAATTAGTTAGGCCAGTTTTTTCAAATAACTTATGATCTCTAGGATTAGTCAAATCATACACACCACTTGATCAGATTATATTCATATTACATTGGTGATGCTAAGTAAGCTATGGAATTCCATATCCTTATTTATTACCAAAAATGAGATATTTGTCTAATTTAAAGTATAACTAATATATTCAAATGGATTAATTCCTATCAATAGGCATAAAACATGCTAAGTATAGAAATAATCAAAGTACATACATTTAGTCCATCAAACATATGTAATGAATCTTAATCACATTATTTATTACATAAATAATAATTATATAAAACTAACATTATAAAATGAACATACCATTTGGGTATTTTTAGTTACTTAGTCTACATGTTACCAAATTTACAAAAGTAACTCTAATGTATTACCTTCAATGGTAAACAACATTTATCACAATTTATTGCCATGTACTCATTTCTCATTTTATGAATAAGCCAATCATAAATAATTTCAAGTATTGGATACATTATAATTAGTGTATTAAATCATAATAAATAAATATCCATTATTTATATTTATTAGATGTACTAATTATGAGTTGTATGCATATAATGAAATTATACCACCTCACAAGTTTTTTTTAACTATTATAATGGTAAATCAAAGCATTCATTATTAGCAGACATCTCATATTTATATATGTATGATATATAAATGTATGAGTAGACATCTACCTCCTATAAATATATACCATACATATGTAGTTACATAAATCAAATACATACAACTATATACTATATACTAGTATTTATACACAATTTATAATTTTATACAAATTTTTCTAATAGGGTATTAATTATTCCCTAATTATCTAAATTTCATCTTATTAGATTATAATATATACCTCTAATATACTCCTATTTCATATTTTCGTTATGAATTTTGTATAGATTTAGTAATCTCACACACACACACACACACACACACACACACACACACACACACACACACACACACACACACACACACACACACACACACACACACACACACACACACACAAATAGTCTACTAATTCATATAAATATTTTTATTTTTCTTATGAACCATTATTCTCTTTTTTCCTTGTAAACTTCTTTTCAAAAAATAATAAACTATTAAATGAAACTAATCAAAAACCCATTTTTACTTATGCACCATACTCTGGTTCATTTACATAAAAATTCAATATCATTTTTTTAATGAATATAACTATCAAGGTAACTTATTGACTTAGTTTTAATGAAACTATATGTTTTTTTCTTTTTGAGAATTAGGTGTTTAATTACTAAGAAAATAAATTTCCAAGTAAATGTAAATTAGTAATTAATATGTTTCAATTAGCCTACTTATTTGTGTAAATAGATATGTATTTTACATTTTCAAAAAAAATTAAAAAGTGTAAATAAATCAAACTTAGCTTATTATAGGCTAAAATGGATGATGCAAGGTCTAGAAATTATTATGTAGGGATGGAAAACTATCATAAATAGGACCCAAAACTCTATTTCCAAATTGGAAAAGAGAGACAAACTTAGGACACCCTACTACTTAGTATTTTAGTCCACTTATGACATTGTTGTCCACTTCCAATATTGTTATCCTAGTGGTCTAGATTCTATAGGTTTGGCTTGACAGGCCTATGTCATCTTGGTAGTGAAATATTGAAGCTTGGGTCTGTACGAAGATCACTATATGTATAATTCAATATTTTAAACCCTTAGGATCTATCAGTACTTAAGTTTTATTAGCAAACATAGGAAAGAGAGGAGGGTTAAGTGTGTAAAGGATACACTAGATACACTTCACACCCCATGTTTTGGCATGCTACCTACATACCAATACTTTGAAGAGGGATCAAGCTAATGTAGTTCTCTCATTTCACATACTTGGTATAATTGTGTAATGTATTCAATTGGATGCAAAAGTTTAATGTACATTGGATGACTAGGGACTAGTATGAGTCCTTGAATAGGCTTGAATAGGTCTTAGAAGGTTGTATGTAGAGAATAGGGAAGAGTGCTTGAGTATACTTTCTTGTATTATTGTTTCTTTACTCTAAATGAATGGAAACCCTTATAAATGGACATTGAATTGCCTTTTATAAGGAAACTAATGATTATGGGCTAGATGAGCTTGCATTAGGCCAATAGGGGTAAAGATAAGTATTTGGAAAAGGAAGAGAAAGGAATTAATACATTAAGTAGATAAATTCTTGATAGATACATTATATCTAAAATAAGAATGTAAAAAAGTTGAGAAAAGGAAGAGAAAGGAATGCATAGACCTCACCAAGTACATAAACCAATATAAAACCTATTGTGATGTTAGATTGTAATGAGTATGTGTTGAATCAAGAGTAATATCATGAATGGGGCTAAGTTCTCAATTACTTGTAATGTGGATAAAAAATTAAAATATGGCCCTCTAGGTCCATCATTTCAAACTAAGTGAAGTTAATTAATCATGCATGCACTAATTGATTTTTGGACTGTATGTCCAATCCCTCTGAATAGGTGGCTCAAGAATACAAAGGTTGGCCCTTTGGCTCCATTGTTCCCTCATTAAGTGAATCTATGAAGTGATATTGGTATAAAATAGATTTCATATGAAATTCCTCATGGATCACATGAATTTGATGGAAATATAACACTATGCCATGGATAGTTGAATGTGTGCTAGAAATTAGGCCACTCTTAGCCATTTCAAAAGATGGAGATTAGGATTGTATGAAATCCACTTTGAAATTGATGTACTAGGCTTATATGAAAGCCAAATCAAGAACTCAAGTACTCAATAAGTTAAAATTATATTAAATTTTAACTTTAATGTGATACCAACCACATGTAGATGGAGTAAGGCACACAACTGCTAAGAATTCCTGGAATAAACTAAACTCAAAAAAAAAATATCAACGTGCTACACACATTACCCCCAATCACTAATGTCTAGAACATGGATTCTAATTTATAAGTTATTCCAAAAACCCATTATAAATATAATGTGATAAACATCATGCCACACATGATAACCCCTTATATTTAAGAAAACTATGTTGAAACTTTTGAATCTGAAGGATTTGGATGTGTAGAAACTATCACTAAATTGAAATTTTTGCCTGCTTATAGAAACCATACATGTTTTTATACCTTGATAGGAGTTCCAAACTATTCACACCCATATTTATAGTATTACTATCCATTTTTATTGATACTATCCATTTCTAGTGCTACTATCCATTTTTGGCACTATTGTTTGGTGTGAAAACTGACTGTTGATTTGAGACTTGCTATTTTTTTTTGCTTTGATCTAACTAGTTTGACCTTTGTATTTTGTCCTAAATATTATAAATGTTGTTGTTTAAAATTTTAATAGGTTTTATCTCTATCACAAATCCCATGTTTGATTCCCCCTCTTCTAAGGGTAGGAATAATAACCTTTTAATGACTACCCTTAGAAGAAAATAGTCCTACAAGTGTGTTAATCTAAAAATATATATATGATATAACATTTGATTTTTTTAAATATGTTTCAAGATATAGAAATATTTGTACCAAGATATTTTTATATCAACAAGGGTATGCCTAGATAGATATAAAAATGTGAAATCATGTGCAAAGTACTAAATAAGAACTAGAAATGTTAATTGTTAGTTGTTAGTTATAAGGATGGAGCATGATGTCCATTATGGCATCTAAGAAATAGAAGAAAATACATGATATGGATCATGGCATTACACAAATTTGATAATCAAAAAGTACATAAAAAATAAGCAATAAGAAACAAGCATACTAGATGGATGAAGGGGTGATGCAAACAAAGGACATGGGCACATGTCACTTAAACTTGAAAACAAGAATGGATGACATGTTAAAATGTCTCATACACATATAAATGAAATAATCAAATTTGGAACATAGGCTATAGACACATAGAAGACTACAAACAAATGATATTGGAAAATTTCCTAAGGCACAAATAGGAGACAAACATGAACTAGAAATGCAATCATACAATATATCCTAAGTAGAGAAAGCATGTAAGAACTAGAACACACAAACACATCTATCAAATCAGATTAAATGTGAAAGCATGTAAACATTAATAGTACAAAACTAGGTATATGCTAGGAGATACATAAGTGTTAGTTACTAGTGACATGTTAATATGGTATTCTATGTAATCTATAAATTAATCTATATGAGCATGATAACTTAGAGTGTGTGGTATAATAATGGCATAACCTATATTGTTTAGTCATGTAGAATAATCCCCCAATGGGTATGTATAACAATGTATGTCTTGAATGTTTAATTAGGAATCCCCCTCGATGGGTAGAATGAAGCAATCAAGGATCTAGGTGTCATTGAACACACTTAATGAAGATCAAGTGAAACATGGTAATGTATAAAGTTGACATATAATATCATGAAATAGAAAAAGTAATTTCCATCATGATAATAGGAATGTAAGGCATGGATAATGCATACAATAGAAATGTTTTTGATATATTTGAATGCATTTGTGTTTTAAATATTTGTATTATTTTTGTATTTTTGAAGATATTTGAACTATGTAAAATCAAGTAGAAGAGTTTATTTGCAATCAATGTTGAAAAAAATGATACTAACCAATAACTCTCATATTATACCCCCTATCATGGTGTCCTATATAGAATAATGGAATCATGCATGATTGTCAAACATGATTGAATGGCTAAGAATATGAATTTGTATATTTGGATTCATCATCGATATCTTGAAAATCATAATAACCTATATTGTTCCACTCATCATTATCATCTTTATTTTGAACCAATGGAATGCTAGTGTCAATTGTTATTGTATATAGATCTTTTCCTTTGATAAATAGTGTCTATGAATGATTTGCCTTAGGATATTCAATAAAATCCAAACCTTGGTGACAAATATTATCTTTTGATAGAATAGGAGTATTAATGACTTGAGAATCTTTGCCCAACCATTGACCTTGATAATAAAACTATTGTAGATATCTTTGACCAAACCCATAATAATTTGAAATTTGAGCCTCATTTTGGAGAGTTATATTTGCATATTTTTCATGATTGACCTATGCTTGTTATATTATTTGTTACTCTAATTTTCCTTTTTGATCCTTTTATTGTTTTGAGTCTTGCTTTGATAACCACTTTTTTCACTATTTTTGAATTTGACCCTTTATGAATGTGTTTGATATGTTATGGATTGCTTGATTGATATACCTTGTATAAGGACCTCATTAAAAATGATCTATTATATATTATTTTTCAATGCCAAACATGTATCTATGTGATGCTCATGCATTCAATGATATGCATAATAATATTTGGATCTCCTCACTGGAGGTAGAGGAGGCAATTTGATCAATTTATATTTAACAATTTCCCTTATTTCCTCACTTTAACTCTTATTTAATCTTTGAATGCTTTTTGAATCACTAGTTGTATAGTTAATTTGTTGTGATTTGTTATTTTGATATGTAACATTTCTTTAAACTAATTGACTAGGTGAAGGTGCATATACATGATTGACACTAGGGTGTCTTTGAGGATTTTGTATTGTAATCTTATTTTCTAATGTGATCTTTTCATGTAATAGTTGACTCTGAATTTGTTAATCTAAAATTATCTTGCTCATACTAGTGATTTTAGAATTTATAATCTCATGAGTGCAAACCTTAGTTGCTTCTAATTGAACATGTAAGCACATATACTAAAGAGGTTTTAAAAAAGTTATAGGCTAAATGTATTCTTTAGGAATAATAGTAGAAGATGCCTTACCATTTGGAGGGGTGATAACATTGACCTAGTTAGATGGAAAGTATTTATCACCCTCTATATAAGATATGACATTTAAATAAGAGTAGCCAAAGAGGCATATACATCTAGGTAGAAACAATGAATATAGGCTAAAATGCTTGTAAGTGGAGTTATAAATTGTATAGAAATATGATTATAAACAACATTCCAAATTAAATATATAAAATAAGGGATAAAAATCATGAATTTTTTCATGTATGCCTAAGAAACTATGACTTGTGCTATGAAATTTTTAATCTGTTTAGCATGATAAACTTGTATATTTTTCCCTATGAGAGATAGAGAGCAAAGGGTAGAGATCATGGATTTTTTAAATAATGCATAAATATATGACATGTATTATAACACTTTTAATGTGTTTAGCATGATAATATTGAATTTTTTTCCATATGAGAGATAGAGAATATGCAAAATAAATATTGAAATTTTGTGGAAGTTTAATAATGAATTTTTAATATCATCCCTGATAATGAAACATAAGCATGAAATTCTAAGGATGAATATTTGTACTAACATATGATAGACTTTATCATTCATGTGCATTATATGGCCCATTATGGTTTCCTTTTTATTTACAAGAAATGTATGAAAAGTTTCTAAATAAATGAACATCATTTTCACAATTTGACTATGGATGTAAGGTGATACCTCAAACAGCTAAATAAGAGATAGTATATGAAACTAGGTATTTTTTATAAATATTATTTGGAAATTATTATGAACTTTTGAATTTGAAATTTATTTTTTTATTTATGTTTTCAACTATAAATTTATAAAATTATTGGAAAAACATGGAAAAATAACTGGGAACTAGTTGATACAACTGGGGTTTGAAAATTTTTTTTTTCAAAATTAGTATAATAATTTGAATTTTTTTATGAATTTGTATAATTTGGCTTAAAAAATATAGGAAAATTATAAAAATATTTCTAAAATTAGAAATATAAATTTTCCTAATGGTTTGAAGGTGTTTGTATGCAAATAAGACCTAGTATGTGTATACTAGGGTTTGGCTAAATTTATTGAAAATATTTCAATTAATTTTTAGTTTTATACATTTTAATTTTATCAAAAATATGTAAAATATTTCAAAAAATAAAAAATAAATATCCCTAGGGTTTTTAGGGTTTTTGTGGAAAATTTTGAAGTAAGTTAGGTTCACCAAATGTTTTATTCTTTTTGGGAATTAGGTGTTTAATTCCTAAGTAAATAAAGGTCTAAGTAAATTTAAATAAGTAATTAATATGTCTCAATTATCCTAATGATTTGTGTAAATAGATATGCATTTTACCTTTTCTAAAAATATTAATAAATGTAAAGAAATCAAACATATCTTATTTTGGGATGAAACAGATGATGCAGGGTCTGGAAATTACTGTGTACAAATGGCAAAATGTCATAAATAGGACACAAAAGTTTGTTTCTAGATTTCATATGATTTCAAAAATTAGGACACCCTACTACTTGTCATTTTAGTCCACTTTTGGTGTTGTTGTCCACTTTCAACACTATTGTCCTATTAGTTTAGCTTTTTGGGTTCTTCTTGGCATGCCTATGACATCTTGGTAGTGAAATATCAAAGCTTGGGTCTATGAGGAGCTCACTATGTATCTGATTAAATATTAAAAACCCTTAATAGCTCTTGGTACTTGAACTTAAGTACAAAACTTAGGAAAGAGAGGAGGGGTTAGTGTGTAAAGGATACACTGGATACACTTCACACCCCGTGTATGGTCATGTTGCCTACATACCAATACTCTGAAGAGGGATCAAGCTAATTTAGTTCTCCCATTTGAAGTGTTTGGTGTAATTATGTGATTTATTCAACTATATGTGAAAATATAATTTACTTTGGATGACTAGAGACTAGTATGAGTTCTTTAATAGGCTTGAATTTGTCTTGGAAAGCTATATGTAGAGAATAGGGAAGAAGGCTTGAGTATACTTGATTGTATTCTTGCTTATTTCCTCTAAATGAGTGAAAACCCTTATAAATGTAAATTTAATTACCTTTTATATGTAAACTAATGATCATGGGTTAGATGAGATTGCATTAGACTAATAGGGGAAAAGATAATGATTTGGGAAAATCTGACCATTTTGAGGCTAAAGTGAACTTTGACACCAACATCAATAATATGACACCCCTGAGTTCTATAACTCTTATAAAAATTGGACACTATTGTCCTATGAGTATGAGACTTGGGGGGATAGATCTAAGTCTAAGAGGGTTACTTGGGTCTCAAAAATATATGTTTGAGAAGCTACAGGTGACTAAGAATTAGTGAAAGTCTAGCTGAGAAGGGTTAAGTGAGAAAGAAAGAGGACCTATAGGTTGGGTGCTATTAACCATGCCTAAGTCATCCAATTTCACATTTTATATTATTACACTATATTCCATATAAATCTAAGCACAGTCAAATACAATGGTCTCCATTAATGTAATTAAATAAATTCAATCATGTTTATTCATGTTTATGTTTATATACCTATCATAGTTTTTAGATTGACTTAGTTAACTTTTTTATTTTATCGAAAAGTATATAAGATAATAATGTATAACATGTTATAGGTTATAAATTTATTAATAAATTAAACTAAAAAACCATTCATACAAATGCTATACAAATTGAATGAACAATCTTTATATATGTGTATATGAGGTTACACTATTATTCCCATTTCCAATCATAACCAACTACACATACCTATTTTATCATATTGGATAAAATGTATTTTCTTAGTCCTAATATATACATTTAGGTTAAAAAATAGATGTATTCAGTCCATTCCCTATGAACTAAAATCCTTAATAGGATTAACATCTAATAACTAGTTGATATAATGAAAACATGCATAATCTTTTCTATTATAGATTTTTTTATACCCACTTTCTAACATAGGTCAAGGATTGATATTATCCTTATATATAGGGTTCTAAAACACTTTTTCTCATTTAATCCTTATTTATATTGAAATTATATAGTAAGGGTAGTAAGTTTAATGGCAATTTTCAAGTTACACACAAAATTTCAAACCCATTCCATTCATCCTAACAAAACCATACAACATCTTAGTTGTTTAATATTTAAAGGTTTCAAGGATTTAAATATTTCAAAAAATCAACTTACTAGTAAAATTTACATAGTCCTAGTCATATATGCTTAGGGTTTCAAGGGTAATGATTTAATTATGTAGATGGATGATCCATCCACAAAACTAAATCCTTATCACTAGTATAATTACAAAATGATAAATTTATACAAACGGTCTTAAAATAAATGAAAAATGGAATTTCCAAGCCTAAACAATCCATTAAATGGAATGAGATTACTAACTTATTTATGACCTTTGACGGTTGATCTTTTTGTCCATAATTTTTCACACAAAGTTTCTTTCACCACTTTTATCTACTCCTATTATTCCTTTCCTATCAAATATCCTATCTCAATTTTATTTATTTTCAACTTACCCAAACTACCTCTTCCTCTCCACTCATTTATTCTCCACCCATCTCTCCCAATTCCATGGTGGAGTAATATGTAAATAGAGTAATGCATGGTGGGTTTAACTCAACCAAAAAAATTATCTGCTAACTTGCACAATGGATCTTAATCAAAATGATTATGGTTAACTTGAATAAGGCTCATATTGGAAACCCTAATTCTTTTCAAATGTTCCAAAATAATTAAATAATCATTTTCATAACTTTACAAATCTATACATTTCCACTGATCCCATGCATCAACTTTATAAATTCCATTACCATAATGATTTACATGTTAGGTTGCCTTAAATAACAACTCATTTACATAAAGTCCACATGAAAAGGTATACATATCACATGATTTATTAATAAAATTGTTTAACAAAGATTCGATAACCACAAAGATGTCCAATTAATTTTTAAATAATGATATTACTTAAATCACTTTGCATAACAATATATTTATTGACTAAGCATAAAATATTTGATAACTATGACTAGTCAATAACATTAATATTGATTACCATACCAAATAATGTTCTCCATCATAGTTAAGAAATAAATTGATATCCAAACTTAATGCTTTGATAACTTATTCCTTTGGAGTGAAGTCTATAAATACATTCTAGAGAATGGTCAACATAACCATATTTATCTAACTAATAAAAAATTGACTATCCACATAACTACAAGTTGTTATGGTTATAATACCTAATAGACACTAAAAAATAATGTAATAGACAACTAAAAACTACACTAATATTCCCCACTTTAATATATTATTTTTATAATTGTACCCTCAAAATAGATCAAATTTCACCTTACTAAGTGACTTGGTGAGTTTATCTACTATCTATGAATTTGTTTGGTAGTACTAGAGGTGAATGTGGTGGTTTAATATTTGTTATTGAATATAATTACATGAGAAATCAATGTGTTTGGTCCACTCCTGAAATATTGGATTCTTGACAAGATTCAACACACCCTAATTATCTTAGAAAATAATGGGTGGTTGATCTTTAGGAATGTCTATGCTAGATGGAATGAGACATAACCAAATTTCCTCACACACATATCCTCATTTGACATGGTATTATGATTTTATGGATGAGAGAAAAAATAAAAATTGCTTCTTATTAATCCATGAAATTGGTCTAAATCTAATATGAAAAATATACCCTGGGGTTGGTTTCCTATCATCAATAGATCTAACCTAGTTTGAGTCTGCATAACCCTAAAAGAATAATTTTGAGTTCTTGTTATATTCTAGATCATAATAAAATTTACCTTATACATATATCAAAACATGATTTTCTAAAACCTAATGACACTTCTTTAGATCTTACGTGAATATCGAAAGATAGATGATAATAAAGCATATGTCTAGTATGGTGTAAGCTAAGTAAATAAAACTCCCAATAAGATACCTATAGTGAGTTTAATCTAATTTAGGTGACTCCTGAAATTTTTATAGTTTTAAATCTTTCTCCATCAAAGTTGACATTGATTTATAGTCTAGCATTCCATATTTGTTAAGGCACATCTAGACATATTTCATCTGTGAGACAAAAATATGATTTTGATTTTGCTATATCTCCAAGCCAAGATAATAATGAAATAGCCCAAAATATGCCATGTGGAATTAATAATTCAAGTCATTATTTACTTATTCAACAATTTCATCTAAAACTTATTTTGATCACAAGATTGTTCACATATAAAACTAGAATGATAATCTCTATGTCTACCTTCTTGATATACAAATTAGTATTTGAGGGGATAGAAATGAATCTATGATTCAATAGATGATCATCAATTTTAATTTAACATTCTATTGGTGGTTTATTAATTACATAAAGTGAGATAATTATATGGCATACCTTATGTGGATGTTGATTGTTAATGAAGCCTTCTAGCTAGGTCATGCACACTTCTTTGAGATCACCATTAAAGAATGCACTTTTCACATCAATCTACTAAAGTTTCCATACTTTTTATGCTATGAGTAAGCAAAAAAAAAATATGATCTTGATATTATTATTGGGTTCAAAGGTCTCCTCATAATCAATCCCTTTTTGGTATGCATATACCTTTAAAACAAGTCATGCTTTATATTTATCAATGGATCCATCTGCCTTATAATTTATCTTGAAAATCCACTTGTATCCAATAGATTTATTTATTATATGTAAGTTGAAACTTTCCCACATCCTATTTTTGATTATGGAATCATATTAAATATCCATGGCATTCTTCCACTGAGGTTTACATAAAGCCTATCAAAATATCTTTGGTTTATGTTGTCAACTACTAAACTCATCAATGTGAGATTAACTTCATATCTCACCTATCTTTTTGTGAAAAATATTGATGAAGTATTTGGATTAGAGTTAAGGTATGAGTCCTTGATGATTATTTATATCCATTTTAGACATCAATGATACAATTTATTTGATGAAGAATTAACTTTTATATCTCTAAGATCAATGAATAATTATCCTTGAAACTCAATTTCTTTATGTGAAGATTCTTCATTATCATCATCTAACTATGGGAATAGTCTATGAGAGGTGGTATGTTATGGCTCTTTCTATAAATATGAGTAAAATGATAACTCATAATAGACCACATCTCAACTTTCATATATCTTCTTTATCTCAGTATCCATGAGATGATATTCTTATAAGGTAGTATTATACCCTAATAAAAGGCACTGGAGTGTCTTTGGTAAAATAAAATACTCCAAGATGAGAGATCAAATATTTATGACCAATCTATACCTATTATTACATCTTATCTTGGAATATCTTTATATGTAACTTATTTATAAGATATATAATTGTTTGATCTGCTTCTTCCTAGAATGATGAGTCCAACTTCATAGTGGAAAGCATGTAATGAGCCATTTCCATGACTAAATGATTTCATCACTCTATTATTCTATTTTATTATGGTGTGTATGGAATATTCAAGTGATGTTTGATGTTGTGTTGCTTTAATAATGCCAATAATTCCTTTTATGTGAATTTTACCCCTTGATTTGAGTAGAGGAATCAAAGAGGTCTCCATAATTGGGTGACAACATGATGGTATTAGACCTTAAAATGAGTTAAGGCTTCACTCTTTATTTTGATAAATAATAACCATATCTTATGAGATAAATCATCAATTAACAATTGAAAGGACTTAAATTCTTAGAAATAAGTAGGAAGGGGTCTACACAGACTGGCATGTATCACATCAAGATGATCCTTGGCTTATGAGGAATGAAAATTGAATGGAAACCTATGTTGTTTACTCAAAAGGCATCTAGGGCATATAGGCAAGGAATGAGATAGTTGAGGAAGTCCATAAACCATGGCATTAGAGTTGAGCTAGTATAAAGAACAAGTAGAAAGGTACTCATATTAGAAATGCCACAATGTTATAGATTTTAGCATAGAGGTAAAGAGAGAAACATAATCAAATGAAACTACATCTAGGGTAAATAATTGATCCTTAAAAAAATATCTAGAAATGACCTAACCATCTTGTGAGAGGAGTCATGACTTTGTTCCATTCTTTATCATGAACTCTACCTCAACATTATGAATCATGAGCTAAATTATAGGCAATATATTTTTTATCAAGCGAAGGACATACAATACCTTTTTGAGAGTATAAATTCATGTTCGAAGATGAATGGTGATAGTTCTAATTATTTATAAAACATATTATTTGTTGTCTACTATTTAAACTCAATCTCTAGTGGTTTGAGTCATCAATAAATCAAATATTTCATTGCATCCTATCATATACTTGCTAGCACTAGAGTCGATCAACCAGACTTTGTTCATGTGTGATGAGGTTTGGAAGACAAAAATTACATATTTATATACACCACTACATTATAATTTTTTAGGTACTTCCTCTTAAAATTCATCATCTTATTGATGTCGTGCCATTACATGTCTACACTACTTCTGTCATTGAGTATTTATTCTGGATATATGTGGACAATCTCTACTTGATGTGTCCTCTTGATGAGATGATCCTTGTGTTAAGGCATTATAATAATAGCTATCATTATCATCCATATTGGTGTGAAAAATATGAAACCATCTTTTTAACTTTTCATATTTTTATTTTTGTTATGTTTGCTTTGGTGGTCTTTTTGCAAATTTTTAACCACATTGCTTAGAAACTAGGGATTTATCCTCAAAATCTTCTTGTAAAAACTATATTCCTTCTTATTTTTGAAGTAGATTCACCAATTCTTTGAAAGACATTGTTTATTTTGTGATAGTTAATGTCATGCTGAACATGAAAAATTGAGAGGGGATAGCTCTAAATGTGATTGGAACCAACATCTTGTCCTCGATCCTTTTTCCAAGAACAATAATTTATACTCTTAGTTTTATTACCCAACATAAGAATTCATCAACTTTCTTGCCTTATTTCATACTAAGAGTATGAATCTTGGACTGGAGATGGAGTATCTTCATATAATTATTCACCTCATAGATGTTGGATATAATGTCCCAAGCTCTTTCGATGTTAACACATATTGAATATGAGGTTGAACCTCCTCGATGACACTAATTTGATCAATATAAAGACCTTTTCTTTTGACTTTCTCATCAACTCTCATAGGATGGGTCACTTCACGAATGATGATGGCCCATAATGCATTGAATTGAAGAATCATTCACATCTTCATCTTCCATGTACAAAATTTTATCCCTTTGAGGAGTTGGGCATCAGACAAGAGGATTTTGTGTGCAAACCTTTTTTATTTATTTTTACTATATATAAAATTTTACAATCAAAGCAATATTTTTTAATTCAAATTTTTTTATAAAAAAGTGTACCTTGATTAAATGTTGCATCCTTCTATATACTTTAGTAATTGGGCTTAGATTTCCTATAGTTTTCTCTTTTATTCAGGTGTTAATGTCTTGTGACTTTGGAATATTTTATATCCCATAAAAATTTTCTTCTAATTTATATTGTATCAAAAATAAATAATTTGATCCACTTCTGCTACATAGAAATCAAATTTCCAAGCCGTCGATTCAACTTCCTTTACTAGATCTCTCTATTATTATCTCTATAACATGTTTTGTGCTTAGGATTCTACATGGTTATGATCAAAAATTTGATGTCACTTCTACCAGGCCTCATGGTTCTTTGGCATCTATAGGCATTGATCCTTCCTTGTAGCATGTCACTTTTATGTTGTAGGCTTGGCATAGGGAATGTTTTTGTAAGACTAATGAATTTTTTCTTAGTTTTAATAAATTTAGATAAATGAAAATAATACTTTTTTGTAGGCAATATATCCTTCCTAATCATCACTTCACTCTTTTAGGTAACTCTTGCATGCCTCTGATTTCAATCTGCATGCTTTAGGCATGGATGCATTACCATACACATTGACTTATTCTCATAGGATTCACCACTTTATCCTTTGCGGGTTATTATCTATGTTAGGTGTCATGATTTTCAACTTATCTATAATGTGGATTGATTTCTTATTATTTTTAGTTAATGTTGCCACTATTTTAGGTCTTTTGGTTGTAGGTTTTTGTATGCTCTGATACCAGATGATATTCAATCTAAATGATTTGATAATTTATTCCTTTGGAGTGAAGTCTATAACTACATTATAGAGAATGCTTAACATATTTGTATTCATCCAACTAATACAAAACTATTTATCCACATAACTACAGGTCATTATTCTTATCCTACATAATAGACATTAAAAAACAATGTAATAGACAACTAATAGTTACTCTAATAGAACTATAATTTACTAATGACTTAATACTAGTTATTTAACTATTAAAATGTGAATAGTAATAATATAAGCCATCAATAATAACTTATCAACCCATTTAATCATAATACTAAAAACCAAACAAAACATTATTTATTAGTCACTCAGATATATCCCAAAATAATGGTAAGTCATAAAAGACAAGTACAAAATTACTCCTATGTTAAGGCAATAACACCAATAAACATTAATACAACCATACTAGTGAAGTCAAAAAGATCATCAAATAGAAAATAAGATCACAACATGCGTATATATATCATAAACTAAAGATATACTATAGATATCATGAAATAACTAATAACCACTCATATATTTCTAATGTGGTGTGTACGTAGGTATCTAGATTTTCTTATATTTCCACCCAACATAATGATCTACCCCACCCTCTTCGATGATGTTCTCCCTCCATCATGCTCTAAGGGATGGATATATCCTGCATCAAACCCATGACAAGAAGTTATTTAGCCTATATATAATTATACACACACACACACACACACACACATGTATATGTATATATATATGTATATATATATATATATATATCTGTGTGTGTGTGTGTGTGTACATATATATATGTGTGTATATATACATATATATGTATGTATATATACATATATATGTATATATACATATATACATATATATATATATATATATATATATATCAAATGTTATTATAAAAACTAACAACATTATCATAATGTAAATAATATACAAATATAGATAACTCATAGTAATTTTATCATGTAATATGAATAACATACAATTGTCTAACAACATCATATGTCTTTTAGTTTAGTTAAGTAGTATCAATCAATTTAATAACCATAATAATCCATGGATAATCAGGTAAATCACTTTAGTGAGAAATCAAGATGTGATAGTTAGGGAATGGTGGTAACTATTCAAAAATGAAGAGACTACTAGGAGGATGCTTTACTTGTGAAGGAGAACACTATGCAAAGGACTACCCATAATGGAAAACTAGTAATTTATAATAATACTTCTTCCTTACGGTAAGGAAAATTTCAATAATAAATTAATATAGTAGTTGATAATCATTAGGTTGATTTACAAATTTAACCTATTAAAGTTTTAGTTATATTATTTGTTAATTTTATTACTATATTAATAGATACTATAGGTAATGAATGCTTTATTTCTCTATATTTAATTAATAAACTTCCTTGAAAGTCTAGGCATATGATATATGTATAAAGTGTGTAATATGGGAACCAATAAAAAATGAAGGTTGATTAAAACCTCGTATAAACACAAGTACAATTACATAGCTTAACTATTTTAGTAAACATGTATGTAGCCTCATTTGGAAAATATGTCATGATCATATGTGTAAACATTATTTGAAGGCATATGGAAAAGGTATATTGTTTTTAAAATAAATTGGAGTGTTTAGATGATTTATGGAATAAAAATCAAATATAGGGTGAGAAAAATAAATTTAAGTTAAGAAAAATCTTAGCCATTCAACTAATGAAATCCAACTAAAATTATTCTAGAATTTTTTCTAGTAAAAATAGATGAGTTAAAAAACCTAAGAAACCTAACATTGATAAATTTATTTATTTTTCAACTATAAAAATATTTTTATAGAATAATTGACAAGAATTAATCTTAAAATTGAATTTGAATTCATAACTGATATCATTATGGAATCTTAGCCTCAATCAGAAGCATCATAGAAAATAACTACAACTGAACTTGTGGATTTGAGATCCCAACATCAAGAAATGTTGTCTAAGGAATAATCTATTTTAGTATATTAACATATGAGGAACTTTTGGTGTTTTTTAATAATAAGTATAAGACTTTTAGTTTGTGCATAAACTAGAATAATATTTAAGAAGGCAACTATAGGTAACAAATATCATCTACCCCACATTGATGATATTTTTGATAAACTATGAGGGAAAAAAGTCTTTCACATTAAGTTATGGGCATTATGAGTTTAAATTTACATATTTTGTATTGACTAATGTCATGAAACTATTACCATAACATATTTTTGTTACATTACTTAATTATAATATTTAGTTGTAGTTAAGTGATATGATTATTTAACCATTATGTAGTTATGGGTATATATTGATTTTATTTTATATATAAACCCTTGATGTCATTGAATAAATCATCAAAAAGCATTTTACTTCTATCATTTGGTATCAAAATCTTTAAAGCTATGAAAACCTAATCAACTCCTTCATTTAGTCTTCATATATTATTCTACATAGAAGTAAGTGTTAGAAGATATAAGAAGTGCAACGCATAATAAAATCATTACAACCTGTGGTATAGATGCCTATGGAGTGAGTGTCAAAGTGGTGACATCTAAAGATCTAAGGTCTAAAGGCAAAGGTTTTGTGAAATATTGAATAGTAATGCACAATAGAATTTCTAATTAGAAGTTAATTGAGTATCACAGTAAAACCACCCTTGAAATATGAAGAGTGAAATCATAGACAAACAATATTCTATAAGAAGATGCTAAGATAAATTGTTGATCGATATAACAATGCAAGATCAAAAGCCAAAGGTTTCAAATTTGAAGTTTATCGCATAGAGTAGATAGCCATGTAGGAGAAGAAAATTTTCTCTTAATGACTAAGTAAATCCCAACCTACAAAGAGTAGACAAGTGGAGATTATAGTGGCCATGAAACTGATCAAAGCATTCTTGGTCTACAAATCCATATAAGTGTTATCAGCGGTGTAGAATAAAATATAAAGACTAGATCAAAAGCCTACTAGGTATATTTTATAATAAAAAAATTTAAAGAAATAAATACTAGTTTTTTAACTTTGTAAAATTTTGTATAAAGTAAAAATACAAATACCTCTACACCAAAACTCCTCTTAACTGGTGACCAACTACTCAAAAGGATAAATTTAACCACATGGAAGATGAAAATGTGAATGATTATTCAATTCAAATAATTATTGGGCATCATAATTGGTGTGGTTACTTATCTTATTAGAGTTTATGAGTGAACAAAATATAAGTTAAATGCAAAAGCCCTGATGCTAATCACACTCAGTGTCACTGATGAGGTTCAACCTCATATTTGGGATGTGGTAATATATAAATAGGCTTGGGAAATTCTATCCACCATATATGAGACAAATAATTAGACAAAAATACTCCATCTCATTTAATATTCATACTCTTAGTGTGGAAGAAGGTTATAAAGTTGAGGAATTCTTATGCTAGGTAGCAGAACTATGAGTAGAATTAATTGTGCTTAGAGAAAAGATTAAATATAAGCTATTGGTTTCAATAACATTGAGATCTCTCCCGTCTCAATTTTTCATGTTCATTATGACATTAAACATCAAAATGTAATCAATGTTTTTTTAATAACTTGTAAATCTACTTCAACAAGAAGAAACCATTCAGTCTATGCAAGAAGTGATTGAGGATAAAGACACAATTTACAAGAAATGTGGTTTAAAGTTATCAAAATAGCCAAAAAAGTGGACACATTAACAATATACATATAATAAGGCAAAAATATGGTGTCTTATTTTCTACATGAATATGCACGATAATAATAGCTACTAGTATGATACCTTGACACACGGCTCATCCAGTCAAGAAGACATATTGAGTAGAGATGATTCACATAAATATAAAAAACATACTCAATGATAGAAGTATTGAACACATGTAACATCAAAGCATCAACAATATGATGAATTTGAAGAGGAGTTACACAAAAAAGTAGAATGTAATGGTGCATATAAGGATGTAATTCTTATCTCTAAAACCTAATCACACATGAGAAAATTTTAGTTGATCAACTCTGGCACTATAAATCATAATGATAAGATGTAAGGAAATGTTTAATTCATTGATAACTCAACCCATGAGAGAACTAGTTCAAATTATAGATGATAAAGAGAATGTTGTCTAAGTAATTGGAACTATCACCGTTCCTTTTAGGATGCAAGCTTATACTCTCACAAAGTTACTATCTATCCTTGGCTTGACAACAAATATCTTGTCTATAAGTAAGCTCTTGAATCATAAGTTTAAGGTAGATTTAATGATCAATAATGGCACAAAATATTATCTCCTCTTATGGGACATTTAGGTCATTACTAGATATTTTTTGAAGGATGGATTATTTTCCATAGATGTAGTTTTATTTGAAGTTGTTTCTCTCTCTTTCTCTATGGAGAAATATAGAACATTATGGAATTATTGATATTGGAATCTTTGTGTTGGTTATTTTTACCATCTCATCTCTATATCCATGGTCCATGGACTTACTCAGCTATCTCATTCCTTACTTGTATGCCCTGGATGCATTTCTAGCAAACAATATAGGGTCTTGTTCAAGCCAAGATCCTTACAAGCCAATGATTATATTGATGTGGTACATACCAATTTTTATGGACCCTTTCCTACTTCTTTCAAAGGATTTAAGTAATTTTAGTTATTCATTGATTATTTTTGTTGAAAGACATGGGTGTTCTTTATAAATAATAAGAGTGAAGCCTTAACTCATTTTAAGGTCTTCTACTAGCTTGTTGTTACCTAGTTAGGGAGGCCTCTTTGACTCCTTTGATTAGATCAAGGAGGGAATTCAAATTAAAATTATTCTTAGCATTCTTAAAGAAACATGACATAAAAAAAATTAACTTGTCCACATACAACACAAAATAATGGAATGCTAGATTGAATAAATCATTCAGTCATGGAGATGGTTCATTACATTCTTTCAACTATGAAATTAGAGGCACCATTTCAGACAAAACCAATTCATACATCCATATATCTTCTCAATAGATAACCTACAAAGATATTTCTTGATAAGAAACTAGAAGAGGTAAGGATTGATCATAAAAATTTTATCTCTCACATTAGATTATTTGTTTGTATATCTTATATGCATGTTCTTACTAAAAAGAGGAAGAAGATTAAACTAAAGACAATCCAGTGCCTTCTATTGTAGTATAGTACTACCTAGAAAGTATATCATCTCATGGATCTTGAGAAAAATAAAATGTATGAAAGTTGATATGTGGTTTGTGATGAGTCATAATTTGAATGATTTCCATAGAAGGAGTTAGCACATATCACCTCTCATAGACTATTCCCATAGTTAGATGATGAGAATGAATAATCTTCTCACAAAGAAGGTGATCTCCAAGGAGAACTGTTCATTGATCTTGGAAATTTTGAAGATAATTCTTCTTTAGGTAACATAAACCTTTGATCTTTCACCTTACAGTATTTTTTTTTACATCTTATATGCATGTCCCTACTAAAAAGAGGAAGAATATTGAACCAGAGACAATCTAGTGCCTTCTATTCTAGTATAGTACTACCTATAAAGCATATCATCTCATGGATCTTGAGACAAAGAAAATGTATGAAATTTGAAATGTGGTTTGTGATGAGTCATAATTAAAATTATTTCCATAGAAGGATTTATCAAATATCACCTCTCATAGATTTTTCCCATATTTAGATGATGAGAATGAAGAATTTTTTCACAAAGAAGGTGAGATCCAAGGAGAATTGTTCATTGATCTTGGAAATATGGAAGACAATTCTTCTTTAGATAAGTAGAAACATAAACTTCCAAAATGGGTAGAAATAACCTTCAGGGACTAACACATGAACACTAATCTAGATACTTCAATAGGAGTTTAGACCAGAAGATATGTGAGACATGAAGTTAATCTTGCATTGATGAGTTTGGTATTTAATAGTACCAAACTAGAGACAGTTCAAGAGGCTTTATGTCAACCTCAATGGAAGAAGGCCATAGATTTTAATATGACTACCTCCTCAAAAATGGGATGTGGGAACTTGTTGATTTGATTATAGCAAAGAAATCCATTGGTTATAAGTGGATTTTCTAGACAAAATACAAAGTAGATAGCTTTATCAATAAATAAAAAACATGAATTATTGTAAAGGGATATGCTCATAAAGAAAGAAAGAATAAATTATGAGGAGACATTTACACCCATTACTAATATCAAGACCATAAAATATGTTTGTACACTTGTAGTACAAAATGGATAGAAGCTTTGACAGATGGACATGAAAAGTGCATTCTTGAATGGTGATCTCAAAGAATAAGTGTACATGACATAGCTAGAAGGCTTCATTGATGAACAACATCCACATAAGGTATGCCATCTATTTATGTCACTCTATGGACTTAATAAACCACCAAGGTCATGGTTTATTAACATTGATGACCATCTATTATAGCATAGATTCATTCATAGCCCCTTAGATACAAATTTGTATGCAAAGAAGGTAGACACATAGATTTCCATTCTCGATTTATATGTAGATGATCTAATGATCACAGGAAGTTCATATGAACTTATTGAAGAAGTAAAGAATGAATTGAATAAATCCTTCAACATGACATATTTTTGGATACTTAACTAATGTGTTGGTTTGGATATATGTACGAAGTAGAATCATATTTTTGTCTCATAGATGAAATATGCCAAGACACTACTTAAGAAATATGGGATGATAGACTATAAATCAATTTAAACTCTAATGGAGAAAGGTTTCAAAATATCCCTATTTCAATAATCACCTCAATTAGATGAAACTCACTATAGGTAGCTTGTTGGGAGTCTCATTTACTTGACTTATATCAGCCTGAACATATGATTTGTTGTCGGCTATCTTTCAAGATTCATGCAAGATCCAAAGAAGTGTCAGTAGGTTACATTGAAGCATGTTTGAGATATATTTGAGGTATAGTTGATTATGGTAAAAAAATACAAGAAGAACTCAAATTTTTTATTACAATGTTACATAGACTCAGACTATGTTGGATCTATTGATGACAAGAAATCAACTTCTATATATATATATATATATATATATATATATATATATATATATATATATATCATCTTATATTTGGATCAATTTCATGGATTAATAAGAAATAATATGTAGTTTTTATCTCATCCATATAGGTATAATATCATGTCACATGAGAAGCTATGTGTAAAGCAATTTGTCTACATTACATTCTATTTCACATAGACATTCCTAAATACTAGCCACTGATCCTTTTTTGCGATAATCAAGGTGTGTTAAAACTTGTCAAGAATCTAGTATTTCATGAGAGGATCAAACACATTGAGCTAAAATTCCTCTATATTCAAGAAAAAGTCTTGAACCACCAGATTTATCTCTAGTACTATCCAGTAGATTCATAGGTAGCAGATATACTTACCAAGTCACTTGGCAAGGTAAAATTTGATCTATTTTAGTGGTACATTTGTAAAAATAATGTAATAAAGAGGGGAATGTTAGAATAATATATTTTTATTAAATTTTTTAATCATAGTATTTATATATAGTTAGGTGGTATGATTTTGTAACCATTATGTATTTATAGGTACAAACCAATTTTATTTTGTATATAAACACCTATTGTCATTGAATAAATCATCAAAAAGCATTTCACTTCTATCAAAAACATTCATGAATAATATGAACAAAGATAAAGGGAATAATTATAGTAGTTTATGCTCATATTATTATATGATATATTGATATATTCTAAGGACATATAAGAACACTTTCAATACTTGCAACTCATGTTGCAATGCTTATAAAAACATAAACTCTATGATAAATTGTTAAAATATATTTATTTTAGAATAAAGGACAATATTTGAAATATTATTTTATTTAAAGGAATATATATAGATATAAAAAATATAAAAACCATCATCTAATGGCCATCACCCAAAAATGTCCATGGCATGCATATTTTTATTGGTCTAATAGGGTATTAAAGAAAATTTGTGCCTATTTCTTAATAATATCTAACCCCATCACATCTTTAGAATGGAATAATTAGAATTTTGTTTGTAAAGATAAGTGTTTATAAGACATTCAAATATTTAATAAATGGATGTCATGTACACTAGTTCTTCATGTACCTGATCCAAATGGCCATTTTGTGGTAGTAACTAATGTCTCTATGGATGGTTTTGGAATACTATTATTAAAATAAAACAAAATGTAACCTTTATGAATGAAATTATGCCCATTATTATTTTTAATTATTTTTTATAGTTATTGTGCTATTGGTTTGAAGAAATTATCCTTTTTAAAAACCCTTTCATCTCAACATTGATAAATTTAGTTTTGAGAATATCTTCACTCAGCCTAGTTTTAATGCATGGCAAAGGTGATGGCTTGAGATTTTTTTTCAGATTATGAATTTTATATAAGTTATATAAATGTAAAAAAAAATAGTGTTGTAACTTTTATTAGCTACATAAGGTATATATCTACAATGGTTACTATTTGAACAACTTTCTAAAATCAAGTTTTGAAATTCTTGTTAAAGATTTAGAGTGTTCACATTATTAATAGTTACTACTTAAATATACTTATTATTACCTTAAAAATATATTATGTATATTATTTGAAGGCTGATTATTAATATTTTATAAGGATCTTAGGATCATCATATATAAACTATGCACTTCCTATATATATGTTATATAATCTCTTGAATATAATGGGAAATATAATATATTATTTTGAATCTATTTATATTCAACTTTAATTGTGAATAAGCTCCTCCATTTGATATCAGTAGTATTATATAGAGAATTTATAGATCAAGGTTAGTACAACAAATCCAAATCATGTTAAATAAACAATCCATTAGAAATGAGAGTCATCTCCAAACACCATTGATTCTATAGTGTTCTTGTTGGCATCATTGCATTTCTTATTTCTATCATCCTTGGTCTTTATTTTTTATAAGTCCATCACTTGTATCGTATGCATTGACATAAAGTAATATTTATTCCCTAACATTTCTAATAATTAGAAATCAAATATCATTGAAACTTTACATGTGTTTCTAGGATTAGCGGTACAATTTTTGGGTCTTATTATTAATTCTTTTGGGGTAAAATCAAGCTGCATAAAATCTACATGAGTGGTTTAAATATCAATTCTTTTGGATATGGCCATCCTTTTTTCCCTACCATAATTATTATTCATGATATAATCTTTAACCTATATTGATTGACTTTGGCATCAAACATTTCATTATCTATTAATATGTTAAAGGACTTATCAAGATCCTGTCCAATACATAAACCTATGTCAGTCCTTTATTATTTATTTCACCATATATTTTAGACCAAGAAATTATAGAAATTTGTCAAAATCTCTAGGTTATAAAACAAGTACCAGTAAATAATATTGTTCACCATGAACTAAATGAAAAAGAGAGTACATATAGCCAAAAGCTATTGGTATTAGTGGAGTTTGACAAATATATTAATTCCCACTTAACATCACATGCACTAAACCTAACTAGGATTAATTATAGTGAAGTATTCCAATTACTAATGCTTAAATATACAACTAAAGTGTAATGGAAGCATTAACTAAGGTAATAGAATCATTAACTAAAAGTTAACTAGTAAACTACACTAACACCCCCCTTAAACATAGCTTAGGTGGGTAAAAAATAAAAAGATGGGTCCCGATAAAAAATCTTAATGAGGTACCCATGTAAAATGCAACTCTCAAAAGTGGAGTAAATGGAGAAAACCTGATGGGAAAAATCTCCACCCCCACAAAATAGAGACAATAAAAAAAAGTAAGGACCAAAAAGCCCACTCTAACACCCTCCTTAAGCATAGCTTAGATGGGATATAAAATTGGGTCCCAAAAATGAGGCCTAATGAGGTACCCAAATACATAGTGATGATCCCAATATCTTACAAAAATGAAGGATGTGTACCTCCATAAAGAATATAGAGAATGTATGCATAGAATGTTGCATGATGAATGTTTTAATAGGTCCCTCTACAACAAATTTAGTCTCTTCCTTTTTGAAGAAAGAAATCACAAACTATGAAACTACTAAATTCCCACTCAAGTGGAATGCATGTAGGAATTATGATGTAGATATTTGGAAAATTTTGAAATGTCTCTTTGTTAATGCTCAAATGTCCCAAAGTTTGATTAGGTATCATAGGATTAAATATAGAAGATGACAATGAAGAAGCATACAATGAAAGAGAGAGAACAACTAGAGAAGAAGATAAACATGGACCATTCACTAAAGGAGTGTTTATGTGAAGAGTGAGGCATGACTCATCAATTGAAGAAAGAATGTCCATAGGAAGAGATGTGTTATTTATGCTCATAATAGGTTTACTCATACTGAAGTCAGTAAAGTCCTCAAAATGTAAGTTTGTGAAGTCTTTGAAAGAACAACAATAGGAATAGATGTACAATCTACAATAGGACATCTAAGGTCTACCAAAATATCATCTTCTATTGGGGGATCAACACAAGGAGTAAAAATATCCACCATAAATTTATCATCACAAGAAATAAAAGCATGAGGAAAGATGACAATAGTCTCCAAAGAGATGATAGGAAGTGGAGGAGGAGGTGTGGCATAAATATCAACAAGATCACAAAAAATACTATGTAGTATGCTCCAAACAGTGCATGGACACTCTATATATTCCACATGGGGATTAATATACATGGAAACATGAAGTAACAAAGTGGAAAAAACCATGTCACAAGTATTAGCCCACTTATTAAACCAAATAGGATCGGTGGGTGCAAGAATCTATCCATATAAAAATGGAATATGATTCTTGTGTGTGAGCAATTGTTCCATATAAGCATGCCACAAAGCATAATTATCCTTCCCAATAATAATCACTAGAGATGAAATAACTCTCCTCATGTGGAATCTCTCAAATGAGGTCAATATGACCAAGATAAGACACTAGAAAAGTGCATAAATCCACATAATACTCTACAATAAACCCCTAAAGCACACTCACGAAAGGGATGTCAGACATAACCAAGAATACATCCAAGTGAACAATTAGTGATGGAGTGAGTAAACAATGGTGCACACTCCAGAGATGGACTTTGGACTGAGCTAAAAAAGAATCCATATAGATGAGAAAAATTAGTGCATAAAGTATGCTACAAAAGCTAGTAGGACCCATAACCACCCTAAATTTTGACACTTTATATTATTAGTGCATAGATTTAACCAATCAAGGACAAAAAATGGTACAATATAAAAATAGTGAAAATTCATTCCTAATAAATTAAAATAAAAATAATAAATATTTTTGCAAAAAGTATCACTCAATTCCAAGTGATCAATCAAAATATAAATTTTTTTTATGTTTTTTCTATTTACACCAAAAATTTTGAATGCACTTTGACCAAAAAAAAATAATTTATTTCAATCAAAGAACAATGAAATACTCAAATTTTTTACCTCTCAGCCATCAAACACATGCCTCTATCCATTTTTACCAAGCTTTGATTTATGGTTTTGAAAGAAAAGATTTCATCTTAAAGGAAAAATGGTGTGCTATTTAAAAAATAATAAAAAGCATGCATTTACTTTATCATACTTTAGCTAAGTTCTATTTTTGAAAACATAACATTTTGAGGGTGCCACCAATATTCATCTACAATGATGCAAAGATCAAAATCTCCTTTACCTATTATGAAATGCATGTACAAGGGTGTAGAAACCAAGGTCGACACCAATTTGTGAAGAGCTTTCGGGTTTGAGCTAGGTGAGATTCATGTAGAGATATCATATCTATGTCGATGGAGAAAACCCTATGACCTTTAAAATGCATTCCACACCTACTACGATAGTAGTGATGGTGAACAATCTTCTTTATTGGTACTTGTTTTCTAACCCAAAGATTCTAGTGAAGTAATGCCAATTTTTGTTTTTGAAGCATTCTTTCTAGGGTGGAGATAACCCAAATAGATTAGAATGATATATATCCATGTGATAGTGCATCTATTCTTTCAACATGATGTTTCTATCTTCCATGCAATGAAATCCACAAAAAAGTATTGACCAATTCTACAAACATGTTTTTTTACTTTTGTTTCATTAATTCACTTCAAATCTTTGGTGTCACTTGCACCGTCTTCCCACCATATCAACACCACCAATTATAATCTATTTGGACTCAATTCTTTTGACATATAGATATTTAATACAAAGTGTTATATAGGTTTCAGTTATGATGTATTTGATTTTTATTGATTTTTTTTATAGATTTTAGTTTACAGATTATTGTCTTTTTTTTTCTTTTGTATTCATCATGAGAATAAAATAGTTTATTAATTTCATCTACCATTTATTGGATTTTAGTTTAAGTTTAATAATATTTTGGTAGTAAGAGTTTATTAAGTTTAAGTTTTATAAGTCTCTTTAGTTTTGTTTTTAGTAGTTCTTTGAATAAAAAATAATAATTAATTCTTATAATCTATTCTTTTAGTGTTTAAAAATTTGTATCAAGTTTTTGATTAGAATAATTAAAAAATAGTTTTTTAATTATTTTTAAATTATTAAATATGAAAATGTATTTAAGTAACAAATTCATCAAGTTAATAGTTGAGTCATCAATGTTAAAATTCAAAATTATAAAAGGATGTATCAATAGGTCAATATGAAAATAAAACTATGTCTCCACAAGCAAGTGTATAGCCAGACATAGGAATTTCTTTTTCCCCACCTAACTCACCTAATTTAACTCCTTCACCTATATATCTAATAATTAGTCCCTCTTCTGGAGCTACCTCTCCTTAAAAATTTATTTTTGGTGATCCTCAAAATGCTTTTGGAGATGTTCTTCATTCTTCAAGATCAATCCCTAGTTTGTCATCTCCATCTTTTGATATCAGAGATAGTTCTACCCTCGACCATTTAGCAATAGGTGTAGCTTTAACTAATACTACACCTATTGTTTCCACCATCAGTGCAGGTGCTACCCTAGTGACACCAACTATAGGGATTGATGCTAATGATAGTGCTTCTATCCTCCAACCTTGGTTGTCATCTTACATACCCAAAAGGAAGAAATAGGACATCTCGTTAGATGACTTCATTTGCACTAAAATGATGTCAGTCAAAGTCAAGACTCCCAAAAATCTGAAATTTTTTTCAAAGATGATTGAAGATAAGGGGCACAAATTTTTGGAAGTTGCTAGACCTCCATAGGACACAACTCTTGAAATTTTTTATATGAGTGACTACTTTGTCTCCTGAATTGAATTGAGGAAGGTAACTCATGAAAGTGCTAAGAGTGACTTGCAATTAGCAATTGAAATTATGGTTTAGAAATTTGATAGGGAAAGAGAAACTAAGGACCATTATAAAGCAATGGTGGAATAATTTATCATGGTGATAAGGAGGATTACTTTCACTCTAGAAACTATAACTCCAGAGACTATCCCCATCGATGACCCCATGATTCAGGAGGCAGAAAAGACCTATCTCAAGGGAAAAGTGATTGAGGATTATTAGGCAAGATGCATACACAAGGGATTGCCTTCCTTATAGAGTTTTCTGAGAAAACATGTAAGATGAAGAAAATGAGAACAAAACTAGATGATCTTATCAATATCATTTCTCAAGGTGTTGAAATCATAGATAAATATTTTAACAAATGGATGGATATAAAGAAGCTAAAAATAAAAACTCTAGTATCAATTGATGTCATTTTTGATAGGGACTCATATATTGAAACTAAAGAAGAATTGATGTATAGGAGTCGGGTGCTTAAGAAGTTTATTAGTGACCTCAAATCTTTAAGAGACCTTAGTGAACAAAGTGATATCAGTTTGTTGCATAAGTTGGAGGAGCTACCTTGAAAACTTACCACACAAGACAACTAATTCATTTCATTAGAAGAAATGATTCAAGAATTTGAAGGTATGTTTAGAAAATAACTCAAGGAGAAAACATTTTTAGTGGCCTCTATGGACAATGTCCTAGATAATCACTTAACTTTGGATAATCTAAAAACTAGGTTAACTAGTCATGTGAAATTAGTCACAGTAGTGAAATCTGTCACAATCAGGGCCAAGGTGATCTTCAAGAATATTGTTGCTCTAGACAGTATCAAGATACAAGTGGCTATCACAATGTATGATGCTCATATAAAGAAAGATGGAGCTACAAATTGAATCAACTTTTCATTGGTTTAATTAATTTTTTTCAAATGCACTTTTTGTAACTACTTTGGACATTTGCACATGTACTTTTGTCATGAGCAATTACATGTAAAAGGATGGAAAGTCTAAAGTCAACAAAGACTTCCATCTTTGACTAGGAAAGGATATTTAGGTCTTTTCTCAATTTTCAAGGCTTCTCCCTATAAATAAAGGGAGTCTCTTTTTTAAGAAGGTATTTTTTTTGTAATTAGCCTTTTGGTAATTGAAAGAAAAAAAAAGCTCTGCCCAAATTGAGATGCTTCCTAAGACTTTGAGTTGCACTTCATTCTAGTATTACGTACACTATAAATCAGTAGGGGAAGAAACAAAAAACTTTATGCTTTCATGGGTTTCTCATGGATCTCGTTACTATCCAAGAAGTTTTTCTATAGTTTGTTGAACATCATTTCTAAAAGAAGAGAAATGCCTTCAGTCATCAGTCAGGATTCCTCCTTTACCCTGTAAACATCATCTCTAAAAAAAGAGAGATGGATGGTTTGATCTCACCCCTGAGTCTATTTTTTAATTTATATTAATATATAATAATTTATAGGGAACCTCCCCTTGATGAGTGGAGAGATTTATCTCATTATGCTATGGTAAACCTGCACTTTTTGCCATATAAATATCTTTGTTCTATGGTCAATATACCCATTTTGCCATCAGTTAGTTGATGACAAAATATTCAACCAACAGCTTTTTGGTGACTCTAATAGGGATATGAACATGCACATTGAAGCTTCAAGCTTGAAATTGAATAATTTTTAGTCCTTTTTTAGTTTTTCACTCTAGCAGATCCATCGTACATGTGAATCAAGAGAGCTCAAGGTATTGTTGATCCTATATTCAAGTTAGTGTGGCAAAATAATTTTGAGATTTTTCCTCCGCCATCTCACCTCTAGCGTACCAGGAGTTTTCCTCCTACCAACGTCAGATCTCCAATACCAAATGAAGATTTTAGTATTAGTGTTAGTATATTTTTGTCTATACTCACCCCACCAATATTTTTAATCCCTCCCTTTAATTGTCATATCATGGCGGCCCAAGGTCCTTGGGGTAACTCTTTTGATCCTCTCAATCTAGCCCCACCTTTACATGAACTACCTCATAGTTTGAGAAAGAATTTCCCCAAATTCCATGGTGATGGGAAGGTTCATCATGATGAGCATATTACTACCTTCTGCATAGCATGTGGTGTGATAGGCATGGAATATGAATATATAATGGTAAGACTATTTGTAGAAACTTTGCAAGGCACTATCACAGACTGGTTTTATCACCTTCAAGCTCAAACTATAACTGACTGGAATACACTGAAGGCCAAGTTTGAGGCTAGATTCAAACCCATTTAAGATGCACATGCCTTTTTGGCTCAACTTACATAGATGAAGAAGGAACCCCATGAACCTATACGAGACTTCATTTCTAAATTCAATAAGCTGAGGAACTGAATTCCTACAATTACTTAGCCAACACCGAAAAACCTCAAGTGCTTCTTCATCAACTCTCAACATCCTAAAGTAAGGATTTTATTGAGGTGGGCAGGTCCTATATATCTTTTTATAGCCCAAAATTTGGCTACCGATGTTGGATATGATCTTATCCTGCCAGGTAAGATCAGGAAAACTCTAATAAAAATAAAATTTCCTCATCTGCTAAAAGTCCTTGTATGACCACCATAGATCCTTTGGTGAAAAAGTTGACAAATGATTTACTAGCCCTAAAAATACAAATGGCCCAAGGTATGTTTGTTCCTCCTTATTGGGATATGCCAAGGAAGACATTTTAGAACCAACCATATCAAGGTAATGCTACTAGAAATCAAGGACAACCAAATCATCTGCCTCCCCCATGGGAGAAACTTGACATTGAAGCAACACCATCTAACTCATTAGTTGGTTACCTTGAAGTTGAATAGGATTTCTTGCTCCAACCTGAGTTAGACCAAGAAGATAATGCTAATCTCTTCATAGAAGGAGAAGAAGAATTAGCTGGCAACTCCAACATTAGTTTCTTGAATTACTAGGATGAAGCTAAAAGTAAGGGAGAAGTGTTTGATAGATCATACGCTATTTTTACCAAGTCCCAAAATCAGTCCAGTCAATAAGTTGATAAAGGAAAGGTGGGTGAAGAACCTTAGCCAATAGTCTCAATTGCTAAATGGGGGACTTCATTACCCTTGCAATCAAAAGACTCGGTGACTAATAAGAAAGTAGGTACCTCAAACCATCATGTACCTTTTACTTCTATTTCTCAGATCAATGCCACACTAATAAAGATTAGGATGATGGAATTCCTTCCTCTATTTCTAGTTCATTTCAATTATTTGATATAATTGATCATGCCAAAAAGACTAAGATTCAAATGACTAAAATTGAGTACTTGAGAGCTAATCTTGAACAGTTTGATAGGCTAGCCAAATATGTAAAAAATAAAACCATCCCTGTAGGACAGTATTTTTCAAAGATGTCTCATGATTCCTCAAAGAAAAAATCCACCCATAATAATCCCATCGTGACTCCTCTAATCACCCTCAGGAAAATAGAACCTTTTATATGTTTCCCTTTTGATAAACGGTCATAAGTTGAGCAACTGTATAATAGACTCTGGAGCCTCTAACAACATTATTCCCACCAAGGTATTAGATTCTCTTAGTCTTACCTTGAATAAGACCTTTGGAAGATGTTTCTCCATGGATAGAAATAAATTCCCACTCCTGCATCAAATTAAAGATGCCCAATTTGTGTTTGCAGCTTTTCAAGAGAAGAGGATCAAAATGACAGTCTTGGTAGCTGATGTTCCAGCCTCTTATGGCATTCTACTCAGGTGCAATTTTTTTAAAAACGTAGGTGGAGAATTGAATATGGACCTATTTGAAGTAAGGATACCTGTTCAAGGCATCATGAAAAAATTGCTTCCTAAGAAAGAGTCAAAATATATAGTCACCCAAACATCAGATCTCGAAGCTCAAATTTTGTTTGAATCATCAGGAATGGGTAATTATTTCTTGAGTACTGAAGATGTTTTTAGCTCATCAGATAAAAGTTATTTTAGTGACAATTCAAAAAATTTAGATACAAAGTCAAAAGAATTATTAGAGAAAATTTTAGACAACAAAGGATCTTTCCAGAATAATGAAGAGAAATTTTTGAAAAGATGAAATTCTAATGATGTCTAGATTTTATAATTTGATGGCAGTTGCTCTTCTATTGGTTCTGGTGCTAGAATTATTTTGATATCCCCTCACAGAGAAATTTTTCCTTATTCATATAAGTTACAGTTCAAAAATACTAACAACACCATTGAGTACGAGTCTTTGCTGCTCAAATTGAAAGCAGCTCATGTTAAAGGTATTAAAATTCTTCATGCTTGAGGAGATGCTAAACTAGTGGTTTATTAGGTAAGGAACCTGTACCAAACCAAAAATGAAAGATTGCAACATTATCACAATCTAGTATGGGATTGTATTTAAATTTTTGATGCTTTCAATACTTTTGTTGTACTGAGAGAATTCAATGATCATGTAGATTCATTGGTAGTCTCTACAACCCTCATGGTTCCCCATAAGGATTTCAAAGGGGACAAGTATACTATTGAGCTAGTCTTTTCACCAAGTGTACCTAATAATACCAGTCATTGGCAGGTGTTTAACAATGATAACCAATTCATTGATTTTTTGGAAAATATGGATAGCTTTGAGGAGATTTAGTTTGAAGGTAGTGAATCTCCACCATGGGAATCAGTTCCCAAAATAAATTCCAAAACTAGTGAAGAGTTCCTTCAATTCAAAGGGAATAAAATTCCAAAAGGATTGGGTTCTTTTGAGAGGTTGTTTGATAAGCATGACATATATGTTAAGCAACAACAAATGGATTCAATTTCTTCCAAGGAATTTGATCAGGTAAATTTGAGTACAACAAAAAATATTAAAATGGTCAACATTAGGAATTGATACACTTTTGATGAAAATCTTGAATTTGTTACTCTTCTTCACCATTACATTGATGTTTTTGCCGTATTATTACAATGATTTGAATTCTATTAGGCTTGAATAAATTTAGCATGAAATTTATTTGAAAGTTGGGTCATCACCTTACAAGTAGAAACAAAGGCAATACAACCCCAAAAAAATCAGGTATTATCATTTTTGAGATCCAAAAAATGTTGAATGCAAGAATTGTTTTTCTAATTCATCATTCCACCTGGATTGCTAACATAGTTTTCATGAGAAAAAAGAATGGATAAATTTGTATCTGTGCTGATTTTAGAACCCTAAATCAATCTTCTTTAAAAGATAACTACCCCCTACCCATCATGGATCAAGTGTTACAAATGGTGACTAGTTCAGAAATGTTATCAATGTTAGATAGTTTTTCCAAGTACAATCAAGTAGAAGTCAATGAATCAAATCAACATAAAACCACTTTCACTACACCTTGGGGCACTTTTGTATATCACATAATGCCTTTTGGTTTGATCAATGCTGGTACTACCTTCCAAAGAACAATGGATCTTGCCTTTAGAGATGAAATGGGGAAGTTTATTATGGTATATCTTGATGACTTGACCATTTTTTCTAAACATCATCCTAATCATGTGCATCATCTACAACAAGTGCTAGAATGTTATCGGCAAAATAGTATTTCTCTTAATCCCAAGAAGTCAATTTTTGGGGTTACAGAAGGTAAACTTCTTAGTCACACTGTATCCTGAGAAGGCATAAAAATTGACTCATAAAGATTCAAATCTATCCAAAGCCTTACTCTTCATGCTAGTAAGATTGATGTTCATTCTTTCTTAGGAAAGGTGAATGTTTTATGGAGATTCATTCCAAAATTTGAAGAGAATACTTGCCACATTTTCAACATGATGAAGGGTAAATCCACTTTCCATTGGACTGAAGAAGGAAAGTAAACATTTGAAGATATCAAGAAAGTGATCACACACACACCAATCCTGGTTCATCTAGATTATACCAAAGACTTCGTAATATACAACTATGCTTCTGAGCATACACTTTTAGCTATTTTGGTTCAGCAAAATCAAGAAGGTGTGGAATCTCCTATATCATTTATGATCTATCCTCTCAAAGCTCATGAATTGAATTATTCAAATATGGATAAGCATACTTTTTCCATAGTCAAGGGGGTATAGCATTTTAGATTTTTTATTTTTAATTCACATACTATTTTTCTAGTCCTTAATACAACAGTGAAGTCCATTCTAACTCAATAAGAGTTTGGTACTAAAAGGGGCAATTAGATTTCCAAAATTTAGGAGTTTGATCTTGATATCAAACCTACCAAACTTGTGTGGAGAAAAGGGTTCTGCTAATTGATTGCTAATAACATAGCCAAGGAAACAAAACATGAAGAAATAGAGGTCGAAGAGGTGCCTATAGTCTCTTCATCGCTACTACTAATGAGTGGTATTTCGATATCACTCAATTTCTTACCTATAGTGAGTGTCCCACCCATCTACCCTACCAAAAAAGGAATTTTAAGTTAAATTTTGCTAATTATGTCTTGTGGGACAATGGTTTGTACAAGAGAAGACTTGATGGGGTATTTCTTTGTTACGTCGATAAAGTGCAACAAAGTAAAATTTTGGAGTCCTTTCATAATTTGGCTTATGGAGGAAATTTTTATACACCAGTGATGGCTCACAAAATTCTGAGTGAGATACTATTGGCCTACACTATTTCAAGATGCATACAAATGGGTACGTAGGTGTGAATTATGTCAATAGTTCATCAAGAAACCTAAATTAGCCATGTTACCTTTCAAGCTAGTGGTGATCAAAGAAAATTTTCAACAATGGGGTGTTGATTTCATTGGAACAGTGAACCCATCCTCAAGTGCTAGACATGACTATGTTCTCACCATGACTGACTATTTTACCAAATGGGTGGAAGCCATTCCAACTAAGCATGCTACTTTAGAAGTGGTATGTAATTTTCTTAAAGAAAATATCATCTCTTGATTTGGGGTCCCAGCTAAGATTATAACAGATAATGCTGCTTATTTCTCTTCTCATGAGGCTACTGAGTTTTGATACAATGAAATTATTCTTTTCCACTCCTTTGACTACTATCTAAAAGGAAATCGTCAATCAAAATCAAGCAACAAGAATCTGGTTACCATTATCCAAAAATTGGTAGATAATAATCAAAGAACTTGGCATAAAGTGTTGTTCGATGCTTTGTGGGTAGACAAAATTACACCCAAGAGGGCAATAGGTATCTCAACATTTCAACTTTTTTATGATTTGAATGTAGAGATACCAATCACCCTGGAGCTACTAACATTAAGGTTGGCAAAGGTGATCAAAGATTCAACCTTTGAAAATTCCATTGATAAAAGGATCATGTACCTAACTGAACTAGATGAGTCATGAACCATGGTAGTGGGTCAAAATACTATATATCAAAATCAGGTAAAGAAACTCTTCATGAAAAGAGCAAGGATTCATGATTTTCAAATTAGAGATCAAGTCTTGTTATGGGACAAGAGGAGAAAACCAAAAGGAATGCATGGTAAATTTGATTCTTTGTGGAGAGGCCCATTTATCATTCATCAAGTCTATGGTGAAAATATCTTCTTGCTAGAATATCAAGATGGAATGCCATTCTCATTACCTCATAGTGGGAAACATCTGAAACACTTCAATCCTTGCAGTATTAGATGTGTTCCCTTGTACATTTGTAAATTCTTATTTTTATTTATTTTCATTTGGTTTTTTGTGTCTTTTTCTTTTTTAGCTCAACTCTATGGCCTAATGGCATGGATGAAGGAACTTAGAGACTAGTTTCTACTCCCATTGATCATTTCAAGAGTTGATCAATGGAAGTTCCCAAACAGGAGTCAGTTGTTGTTTCTAAAATCAGCTACACCCATTTTTGGAACAAACCCTATTAAACTTATCCATTTCATATTTTTCACTCTAAATTCATCTTTCGAGACAAGTTTTTCTTGATCTCATGTTTGGTCAACTGGCATCCTTGAAAATTTTGTAATGTTCCCTCATTATGATTTTGATGTGATCATGACGTCAATTTTTTGATAAATTTCAAGGAGTTAGTGTGTTTTTTTGGTTCCCATGCAAGGGTGGCATTTTTTGTCACCTTTGCATTTTTTTTGTAGATCACATGCAAGGGTGGATTTTTTTGTTATCATTGCATGTGGTTTTTTAGTTTCCATGCAAAGGTGGTAATTTTTGCTACCCCTACATTTTCTTGACTCTTTCCATGCAAAGGTGGCAATTTTCACCACCCTTGCATTTTTCCATGTAGGAGCAGTGAAAATCACCACACCTACATCCTATTTCAACCTCACATGTAGAGGAAATAATTTTTACCACCCCTGCATGATCTCATTTTTCATGTACAACATTTATGGCCACACACACTGAGTGGTTGGGGTTGATTTTCAACCGTTTAAACCCATTTTTTTAGTTCATTTAATTCATTTCAATTTGTCTCCTCATCCCCCCTGCATCCAATTGATAGTGTGAATGAGTGGAATCATGATTTATTTGGATTCAAGCATGATATTTTGATTTTCTAGGTAGGGTTTTTCTTTCTTCTTTTCATTTTCTAGGTTTTCATTTTTTTTCTCCCTCCTAAGGTTTTGGTTTCTCTTTTTATCTCTTGTTTAAGTTTTTATCTTGTGTTTTTATTCCCCCTCCTCCCTTTCTTCCCTGAGGAGGTGATCTAGGTAGACAAACCCCCCCACCGTTGGCCACTTTTAGTGATGTAATGATGGAAAAAATCACTGCCTTTACACAATTTACCTCATCCTGTGTAAAGGCATCATTTTTCACCACCATTACACCATCCATTTACCTACATGTGAGGGTGACAGAAAAATTGCCATCATCACAAAATTCCATTATATATCCTCCGATGTAAGGGTGGAAATTTTTTTTTGCCCTCACACGAAGTTCTTATCAACATGCAAGGATAGAAAAAATTGCTGCCCTTACACGTAGTTCCCCATATGCATAGGTGACAAAAATTGCCACCCATGCACGAATTTTACATGCAATGGCATCAATTTTTTCCACCTATGTAGAACTATTTCTAACATGTGAGGAACGCAATTTTTGCCACCTCTACATGTTTTCCCTCCAATTTTCCTAACTCT
Organism: Torreya grandis; assembly: GCA_037957365.1. NCBI lineage: Eukaryota > Viridiplantae > Streptophyta > Pinopsida > Cupressales > Taxaceae > Torreya > Torreya grandis. Next base: position 892,349 of record JARHVA010005953.1, read on the forward strand.
AGGAAATTTTGATTTTCTTGCTCTTTTGAGCCCTCTTCCCTTTAAAAATTTTGACCTACTCATGCCTTAGCCCATTCAAGTGCATTCCCATCGTCATGATCATCAATGTATAATTTTTCTATATTTTCAATATTTCCCATAATTACATGATCATGATTCTTGTTGCAATTTCTCTCCAGGATCCTTCTTCATCAACATACCTTTGACAAAGGCTCATCCAGATGACAGAGGTTTCCCCAAAGAAATCAAAGAGGATGAAGTAAAAGTATCAAGGTGTTTTCCCAATCACCTTGGTTACTTATAATGTCAATCATATTAGGGATATAGAGATCAGGCACATGGATATGGTTGATTTCATAGAAAGAATCAAATTGAGCAACCCCAAAAATGAAATGAAGAAGACAATTGAGAGTAATATCCATCTAGTATCTTATTTTCCTATAGTAGCTCACCACACAGAGTTCATTCTCCAGTGCACTCAGTTCTATAATAAGGATACCAAGGTTGTGTTAGATGTCAATGGTAATGTGGTGATTAGACTAGACCCTGAGTTCATTGACAAAGTATTCATGTGTCCTCCCACTACTAATGTGTTGAAGATTGACTTCGTTAAAGCAAAAAAGGAATATGACAAATATCCCAAAAGAGCAAAGAAAGTGATCAGTAATAGATGGCTCAACATTCCAAGGGAAAATTTCTCAATATGGCCATAGAGCTTTCCATTGAATGATTTCATTAAAGAATTTGGTGACTTGATCATGCTCCTTAATAGGGTAAGAGGTTTACCCTCTTCCTCTCAGTTTCACGAATGGATGTACCCCTTCATTAAGATAATTCTCTAGGGAAAACAAGTCATTTTTTGGGGAGAATAAATTATCAATGCTCTACATGAGCAATTAATGAAGGTATCTACTACCTCTAAATTCTATATGATGTCATACTTAGTGCATATTATGGCGTCAATGAGAACCTTCCCAGGTTTAACATCAGAAGGATATAGGAAAATGACCCTAGTGTATCAATATTATCCTTAGTTGACATTGAAGGGTTGCATACATCATTTTATAAGGGTAAATGACGCTTTATTCATGGTGTTTTTATGCCTCTTTGATCCCTAATTAGAATAGAAAAGAGTGTCAGATGAAGCCTGGACAGTTGTGAATGACTTCAGATGTATGTTATTGCAGTTCCCTACTTTTTTCTTATCTGTGGGTTGGCTTTTTCCAAGGTTATCCCTATATGCTTCTGAGATTCCCCTCAGACAAATTTTTCTTGATGGATCTTTGTAGGCAAATTATTATCATGCACAATAAGTAGATGGAACTCAATAAACTCAGTTTCAAGTTGCTAATTGAAATTTATAGATTCTCAGTATTGACTGCTACAAAATCAAGAGTGGTGGAGACTAAAATGCAACTCGTAACCATGAAGCATTTCAAAAGTATGCAAAATTTTTACTATAGAGGCATGAAAGATATAATCCAAAGGAAGACCCATTTCTATGAGCTGATGATCGAAGATATTTGGGTCCATTTGAGGATAGATGAAGACATAAAAAAGATGGACTATAGTAGATTATCACTTGAGAAAATAGAGTATCTGGGACTCACTGATATCATTGCAAATCTAGTGGATGATGGAGATTTGATAAATAATTTATACCATGCTGAACAAGTCACCAATGCCCCTCTTTCCCTGATCCAATGGTCTCAGAAGGAGTTGACTTCCTTGAGAATGAGATTCAAACCAATATTAGAAAACACCAATGATTGGTTATAAAATAAGGGAATCACCTTGAAAGAGTTTATTACAGGGTCAGAAGTTGAATTTTAAGAAGAAATAAGGAGGGTAGAAAATAGGATGAAGAATAAAAGTGATGTCCCTGCTTCTGATAGGCCACATAAGCCTACGATCATCTTTGTGACAAAGAAGTCAAAAGTTGTAGAGAAGGAACTAGGAATGATAAACATGGAAGTTGAGAAGCATAGTGTCAAAAAACTAGTAGCAAAATAGATGGAAACTAATGATAGGCCTGTAGGTCATCAGGAAAAGAAAACTCTATCTCCACAAGCAGGTGTACATCCAGACATAGGAATTTCTTCTTCCCCACCTAACTCACCTAATGTAACTCCACTTATTTCTCCAATTAGTATTCCCTCTTCGGGAGCTGCCTCTCTTTCTAAAATTATTATTGGTGATCCTCAAATTGCTTCTAGAGATGTTCTTCATTCCTCAGGATTAATCCCTAGTTTGTCATCTCCATCTTTTGATATCAGAGATAGTTCTACCCTCGACCATTCAACAATAGATGTAGCTTTAATGGATGCTACACCTATTGTTTCTACCATCAGTGTAGGTGTTACCCCAATGACACCAACTATAGGGATTGATGCTAATGTAAGTGCTTCTATCCTCCCACCTTGGTTGTTAACTTAAACACCCAAAAGGAAGAAACAAGCCATCTCCCTAGATGACTTTGATTTCACTAAAATAGTGTTAGCTAAAGTCAAGATCCCAAAAAGCCAAAAATTCTTTCAAAGATGATTGAAGATAAGGGGCACAAATTTCTAGAAGTTGCTAGACCTCCACAAGATGTAACTCTTGAAAATTTTAATATGAGTGACTACTCTGTCTCCCAAATTGAATTAGGGAAGGCAAATCAAAAAAGTGATAAGAGTGACTTGTAATCAATGATGGACATTATGGTTCAGAAATTTGATAGGGAAAGAGAAATGAAGGACCATTATAAAGCAATGGTTGAAAAATTGATCACAGTGATAAGGAGGATTACTTTCACTCTAGAAACTGTAACTCTAGAGGCTATCTCTGTCAATGACCCTATGATTCAAAAGGCAAAAAAGACCTATCGCAATGGAAAAGTGCTTGAGGATTACTTAGGTAAGATGCATACACAAGGGATTTCATTGCTTATGGAGTTGTCTAAGAAAATGGGTAAGATGAAGAAAATGAGAACAAAACTAGATGATCTTATCAATATCATTTTTCAAGATGTTGAAAGCACAGATAAATATCTTAACAAATGGATGGATATGAAGAAGCTTAAAATAAGCACTCTAGTATCAATTGACATCATTGCTAATAGAGACTCATATATTTAAACTAAAGAAACATTAATCTATAGGAGTCAGATGCTTAAGGAGTTAATCAGTGACCTCGAATCTTCTAGAGACCTCAGTGAACAAAGTGATATCAGTTTGTTGCATAAGTTGGAGGAGTTACCTTGCAAACTTACCACACAAGATAACCAGTTCATTTTAGTAGAATAAATGATTCAATAATTTTAATGTATGTTTCAAAAAAAAAATTGAGGAGAAAACATTTTTAGTCACCTCTGTGGACAATGCCCTAGATAATCAGTTAACTTTAGATAATCTAAAAACTAGGTTAACTAGTCATGCAAAATTAGTCACAACAATGAAAGATGCCACAGTCAGGGCCAAGGTGATCTTCAAGAATACTATTGCTCTAGACAATATTAGGATACAAGTGGTTATCACCATGTGCAACACTCATATAAAGAAATATGGAACTAAAAATTAAATCAACTTTATGTTGGTTTAATTTCCATTTTTCAAATGCACTTTTGTAACCACTTTGGACATTTGCACATGTACTTTTGTCATGTGTAATTACATGTAAAAATATGGAAAGTCCAAAGTCAACAAAGACTTCCATCTTTGACTAGGAAAGGATATTTAGGTCTTTTATCAAATTTCAAGGATTCTCCCTATAAATAAACGGAGCCTCTTTTATAAAAATAACTCTTTTTTGTAATTGACCTTTTGGTAATTGAAAGCAAAAAAAAAAGCTCTACCCAAATTGAGATGCTTCCTAAGACTTTGAACTGCACTTCATTCTACTGTTACGTAGAATATAAATTAGTAAGGGAAGCAATGAAAGACTTTTTACTTTTATGGGTTTCTCATGGATCCAGTTACTATCCAGGATGTTTTTCTATAGTTTGCTGAATGTCATTTTTGAAAGAAGAGAAATGCCTTCAGTCATCAGCCAGGATTTCTCCTTTGCCTTGTAAACATCATCTCTGAAAAAAGAGAGATGGATGGTGTGATCTCACCCCTGAGTCTATTTTTTAGTTTTTATTAATATACAATAATTTATAGGGAACCTCCCCTTGATGAGAGGAGAGATTTATCTCATTATGTTGTGGTAAACCTACACTTTTTGTCATATAAATCTCCTTGTGCTATGGTTGATATACCCATTTTGCCATCAGTTAGTTGACAACAAAATATTCACCCAACAAATACCTCATATACTACATTACAAATTCTCATGGACATAAAATTAGAAAAAAATACTAGATCCTTTTTTTGGCACTAAAACTACAAAAGTGTTATTCAATCCCCTTAATAGATTCATATAACTTATAAATTCATTCATAACTAAAACTGTATCATCCTTAATTATTTCCTAAAAATCATGGAAAAATATTAGGGGGAATTCATCATAGCCTGAGGCCTTATCTCTATTTAGATAAATACAAAATAATTTACCTCATCAAATCAAAGGATGGTAAATAAGACTAAGACTATGATCTTGGTTAATGGAATCTATAATTTCATGAAGAAATTACTGTTCCATCAACACATTTGGTCTCATATTCGGGGAGAAAAGGTTCGCAAAATAGTTAACTCCTTCCTCCTTAATGACAATAATATATTTATAGACTTCCACATTATCCTTTCTAATTTATCTGATTCTATTGTGATTCCTATGATTTAGAGTGGTAAAGTGAAATAATTAGGAATTATTATCACCTTTTTTGAAATAAATAGTTATGTATTTTTGCCTCCACAACTCTCTTCCCTATCCATAATCATATTAAACTCACTTAAATGGACCTTATCTTGATAAAGAGTGTGTTGATTACTCCTCAATAATATCCAATTTAACCTTTAGTAAGTTATTTTGGAGAATGAAATTTACAAAGACCTCTTTATTCTATTTTTTTTACATTTTTCATTTTGAAGACCAAACAGAACATAGTTGAACATTGATAATTAGAAGCCCATCATTCATCAATATAGTCATGGATATCTAGATGTCCAAACTACACATGTTTAATTATGAAGTGAGTTTTATAACTTTTAATATATGTTCAATCCATACTAAGAGATAGAGAGTTATGATCATAACCAGTCCTTAGAAGGGAAGTTAAGCAAAAATTATTTTGAGAAATCCAATCATTGGAAATCTACACCCTATCTAATCTCATTTGAATCAAATTCCCAATGATTTTGATTTTATACCAAATAAATGACACCCTCCCACAACACAAATATACACATATAATATATTAAAATTAGAGATGAGGGAATACATTTCATCCATAATATCTAAAAATATTTGATTACCACCTTTTTTCCATCCAAAAAAATAGGAGTATTGAAGTCACTTGATAACATCCACAAAAGACCATTATAATTTTTACTAAAGGATCTAATATTATCCCAAGTATCATATTTAATATAATAATATTAGTATCATATATATTTTATAAAATCCACATCACATCATCCTCTCTACTAGTAAAAATAATAGCTAAATGATGTGAGTTTTGGCATAGAACCTCTATTTTAAGCAACTTGTCATTCCAAAAAGTTGATAATACAATATAATTTATTGAGTAAATTAAATAATCCATATACACATATTTACAAAGAAAATATATAATAAATTCAACAATCCTATCTTCTATTTTATATTCCTGAATTTCTATGACATTTAGACTATAACTCCTTAAGTCCCTAACAACTATATGCTCATTTTTGTTATTCTTCCCCCTTATATTCCAACTAATGACTTTTATTTGAATATTATAGGTTGAGATTGGATTCCTTTATTATGAATCATATCTTGTGTACCATATGATACTTTTCCATAAATATTTTTCTAAGAAATATATTTTTCAAGGATAACCAGCCTTTAGAGGAGATTCTAAAATTGTTATCTTAACACATTTTGTTATAGACATGGTAAGAGTTATAGTTTCCTTAGCTTTCCTATATTACTTTCTTAGAAGTCCCTAAACCTGATCTAATTCCTTATATTTTTATGTTTCCTTCACTTTATAATTATTTCAAGAGTAGGATGTGGAAATCATTCCTTTAAAACCATTTGTGACATGTTTTTGGAGGTAAATTTTGATTTGAATAGAACAACATACAAAATCGGTATCCATATATTTATCAATAAGTATTTATCTCTCTATCCATTCAAGGCAAGCATAATTTTTAAGATTTAATGGAGAAAATAAAGATATATCTAAATTATATTTCTAAATAATTGCATTTACCTCTTAAGAGTCATAATCCTTATCTTGACAATGCTTGTCCTAGATAATTGTATGCTTCCCTAGGTATAGTAGATATACTGAATTTACTTCCTTATTTGACTCTTCCAACCTATGATTATTATTTTATTCATATATAGGTAGAGGTGATAATAGGATATCCTCCTCATAATCATTTATATTCACATGCAATATATGTTAAATATTTTTTTATCCCCTTAGATTTTATCCTAAATCTTAAAACCTTCATTTCTAATGGTAATATAATGGTTATTATTGGATTTATCAAATATATTTAAAAATAAAATATTTAATGAACACCATATTATTATGTGAGAAAAATTTAAACAACACAAGTTTCATTAAATACATCAAAAGATTCATACATTGATTAACCAAAAATTACAAAGGAGGTACATTATATAGTGAGAGATTAGGTCACCAAAAAGGTATCATCTCAACTCATTATTAAAAAATACATTAAGTCTATTTTCAAATAATGACCTTAAAAACCCTAAGGAATATGACTAAAAAACATGTAGGTAACACTAAAAGGGATAAACATCCTACACCAATAACCTCTAAAGCATAACATAGTTGGATAGAAGAATTGGGTCATAGAAACACGGCCTGATGAGGTACCAAATAATAATGCAACTTACATAAAATGGATAAAAGGATAAAATCTCTAGGAAATAAAATTACTTCACAAAATATAGAAAATAAGTGAAGAGGACTAAAAATTTCCACAAGAGTGTATGACTACATGTATCCATCGTGTATCTTGAGAAGGAGTTCTTGGGGGTGACTATGGATTAGAAGTAGATGCAGTGAAAAGTGGATCAACCTTAAATATGTCTATTAAGTACTTGATGGATCCTCAAACATTGTGTGATTTATATATAAGGAAATTTTATCTACATATAATGTTCAAGGGCAAAATTCTCTATGAAATGATCATTATACAATGGGAGTAGAGGATAATAAGGACTATGAAATTAACTATAACTATGGAATATACTACTTAATATCTAATATGTTGTATATCACTATACATGTTCCCTATAATGTTTGAATTTGACCATAAGTAGGTTGTTCATGAAATAAATCTTTAATATATATAAGGTGATAATTTTATGGTGGAGGTGTTCCCCCATCACTACTATAGTCATCTATTCTAGAAGGAGAGTGATCAATATCAGAGGTCTGCTTAGGCTCAATAATGTCATCAAGTTAAGCTGAGTTTTAAGAAGAAAAATTTGAAGGAGATTCAAAATCAAAGTGTGATAAAATATATATTCAAGTTTGATGATTGACCATTCCCACTACCATTATGACATCAATTTTTTTTATTTATAACGTAGACCGAATCTAGAGTGAACTCAACTTACATGCATAGATGAATATGAGTGATCTTATAAACTAATAGGTGATTAGTTTAGAGTGAGGGAACACTTGGAAAATTATTTAATGTTATAACACTTACTTCAACATAGATTCTCCTAAGAACATTTTAATAAGTGTCATCACCCATTTGTATATAAGACATGTCACATGGTTCCAAGGAACTAAACTCTATCCATGAACAAGACATGTGATGTGAATCATCCGAGTCAATAACCCATGTAGGAGTCATAGGTAAAAATGTAACTAGGTTCATACCCTTTACTTTACCCTTAACATTTTATTTTTAATTTTATTTATCATTTCCATATTCCCTATAGGATTAATGGGTTGATGAGGATGGTTTAACAGTTTCAGTAGAACTTATATTGTGATTCTCAAGGATGCTATTGAAGTGATCAATCTACTTATTCAAACATTTTCTTTCATCATGCTTTCCTAACTAAAACCCACATTTGATAATATCTTTATTAGTATTAACATTAAAATAAGAGGTGTTATTGTTTTAATTTCAGGTGGGAGGATTTACATCATTCTCTTGATCCATTTTGTTTTATTTCTTCTCTCTTTTGTTTGAAGCCTTTTACTTCTTATAAAAAAAACATGATACCGGGAGGACTACACTATGACCATATGTATCAACTTATATTTTTATTTAATAAATTCACCAATAAATTTAGCTAATAAATCATCTTTCATGTGGCTTCTAGATAACGTTTTGTGGCATGGAATGTAGACATAAACATAAAAGAGTCTAGACCTAGTTTTCAAAGTATAGACATAATAAGTCAATCATATTTATTATATATTCCACATTTTTTTAACAAACTTAGAGATATAAAATTTGTGAATAAATCATTTAGGGTGTTAAATTTAATTAGGCTTAAACTTATGAGCCCATTCTCTAGCTCATGTTATCTCATTAAATCCCACTTCCGAAAGATCTTTTCTAGTGTCATTTGTATTATATCTTAAGAGTCTAAAGAGCACACAAATGTTGATTAGTTACTTATTAGTGTAGATAATAAAAATCCATGCATAATAATACAATAAAAATAAACAATCTTTCCTAATAACTAGTGGGGGACATAACTTAATAAACAAGATGAAAAAATAGAGATAAAACAACACAAGAATTTTACCTCACTTATAAAAATTGATGTCCACTTGTTGGCATAAAGATGTTTATGATATGTATATGACATTAGAGACTCTTCTCAATGCTTCTCCATGTTGGTATCACTTCTCTAATGGTCAATTATGGCTTTACTTTGCTTTGACTTGGATTTGTGTGAAACTTGGTATCAAATAGGCATTATAACATTAATCTCAATGGATTCTTGAAGGTATTCCTACATAATAACCTTAAACATAAAAGCTTATTTTCATATGGTGTGAGCACTTTTATTTATATCTGTAATAAATAACCCTAACCCTAGGGAGGTGTGGTTAAATTCTAACTTTGGTTGAGTCTAGAATAACCTAAGTTGAGTTAGGTTAACAATGGGTTGGGTCAAAGCATATATGAAATATTGACACTTTAGTTTCAGATATTTATGAGCCATGCCATCTAACTTTAGATACTTATGAGGTTGTGACTCACTTTTTTGGAATATTTAGGAATTAATAAATCATTTTTTTATCTTATTTAACCTTTGACTTCATATTTAGCTAAAAAATCATTTTTTGATAAATGAAATTCACTAATTCAATTTTAAATTTTTGATTTGACAAGTTAATTAAGATTTACAATGTAATGAATCTTACATAGTGATATTGGATTTTGGAAATTATTTTCAATGTTTTCAATTAATATCTGGATAGGATAAGAGTGTCAAATTACTTGGTCATAATCTAACTAGGGTTAAAACAAAACTAGGTTATTGGTGCATACAAAGTAATACCTCAAATAAGTAACCCTCATCATGTTTATAAGCAATTAAATCCATTATGAAGTAAAATATATGAATTCTTTTGATTTATAATATTATATTCCTCTATGTGACATAAATTTAACTAAAGCCCAGTTAAGGCATGAAACTAGCCAAAACTAAGTGTCTATAGTTTACCCATTTTTGAGGTTTTGTAAGACATAGGAAAAGTAACATGTTTTTTAATAATTAAAAATTTATTAATACAAAAGGTTCATGCCCCAAAGGGTAATCAATTATCCCTTGATTCTACAAATATAGAGTGGGAGATAAAATAGAGCCATCAAATGTTCCCTCAAAATGAATAAAATGGCATAATCTAGATGGAAATAGGGGTAGATTTATTTAATTACCCAAATTTATCAATAGTAATGGTGGTAGAGTCATTGATTTGTCTAATGCTGATTAGAATCAGTAACGAAGCATGTGACACTAGTTTTTCCAAAGATGATTATAAGTAGTGGCACAAGCATTTACCATGGTAAGGTAGTGGGATAGATAGTATTTTTTCCAAATTTAGTTATAATTAGTAATTGAATGTGGGAAATGGATTTTACCAAATGTGGTTATAATCATTGACATAAGCATTTACCCTGGTAGGGTAGGTGGAGTAGGAAAAATAATTATTGTCCCAAAAGAAGTTATAATCATTAGCATGGGATAAGAAAATAATGATTTTCTCAGAGTCACATATAATTATTAAATTGGTTGAAAAATAATGATTTGGTTAAAGTAAGTTACAATCATTCATACATTTAAATCGTGTGATCTAAAACAAGTTTTCCATATAAAGGCAAGATATATATTTGACTAATCAAAAAAATAATTTACCACAACAACATAAATTAGCAGGATAGCTTACGTGAAAAATCTATAAAATAGATTTATGATAAGCTATAAAATAATAAAAACACATTTCTAACTAAAATGTGAGTTTGAAGATGCACATTTAAACAAACATGGGGTATAGGTAAAAAAATATGATTAAATAGGTCTTGAAAAAATCCCAAAAATATAGTTTGGTTACAACATGGCCAAAAACTAAGGTATGTAAGATCAAATAGTGCACAAAATATACCATAGATGTGAAATATACACTTTCTAAATTGCAAAAAATGAATTTTAAGACATGGGGAGATTCAAATTTTATCTATATATTCACTCTTGGGGTGAAAAAAAATTCATTTTCACCCTATCCTATTGAATTTCCTTAGCTCTAGATTTATATGTAGTGAGCTAAGAAAATTGGCCCATGAAAGATCTAGATGTCATGCTTCGATCACAGGCAACCATCCAACAATTGACCACTAGTGAATGACTTCAAACTAGTCATTAATTACCTTTTCATACATTTATTTCTTGAATTAGGTCAAAAAATGGTAAAGTCATCCTTTATGTTTTAGGCCAAATGGTGACTTCAATAAGGAAAATGGTAACTTCGTACAAAGTCATCATTCTTAGAAATTGTGGAATCACCAAAAATGGGTGAAAATCATTGAACATTGATTTTTACCATTTTTAGGTGAAGTCATCATTTTCATGAAAATGAAAATGATAATATCACCTAAAAAAGTTCAAAATCACCTAAACAATGACTTAACCATTTAGGAAATGGTGAATTCACATTAGAAGCCAAAAATAGTTGGTTCAATGACCTAAAAAGGGTATAATCTCTATGAGAGGGTCAATTAGGATTATTAGGATATGCTTAGGCTTAGGTAGTAGTATTGATCTAGGATAATGCTAACTGTTCTATGATTGAAGGAATGACTACCTATGTTGACATGCTAGGAATGATGGTCACACCATTTACATACCCCTAAAATCTTGATGGAAGGGATGCATATATTTTTGTAGGCTATTGATATTAATAAAATGGCATAGATGTCAGTCATCTTAGTGGATAGGGCATACTTGAGTGTGATGGTTGATCACTATTATACTGAGACTCCTATGTTTGAGGTAATAGTGGAACTTGAACATACCTGATGTATCTTTATGTTTATGATATGTAGATGGAGGATATTATAGATACCTCTAACAAAACATCAAGTTGTTCTTAATGATTTGGTTAGTTACTAAGGTATCCCCATGTTTTAGTGGAAGGTTGATATAAACTTTATTGAGACATACATACATTTAACCTAATGATCTACCTTCTAGGGATTGATCACCACTAGCTCTTATTGATAGGGAGGTCATTATTAATATGGCCATTATCAATGACATCTCAATACCTTATAAGAGTGGTTAATAATTTCATGTCAGCCTTGGAGGCATAGTGTGGAGTATGCTAGATGAGAATAAACATTTTTCTTTGGGGCCAATGATCTTGGCTCAGCTTTACCAAGATCTGCACATGATAGTGTATCACAATAGACATAAAATTGGGGCCTCCATAGTTTTAATGGTCTAGGTTTGGGAGCACATTATGATCAAGTAATAAGTGGGGAAATTATGGGTATGAGTCCTAGAGGAACTATTGGCATATATATGGGTGTACATAGGAGTAGAAAGGCATGGGTAGAGGGGGACGATCTATATCTATCATCATATTTTTTATGATCTTACTCCACATTTTTTCATAAGGAGACCTTACATTGTATATTAGCTACAATGGTTCTAGGATATATGGTACATGGTTTACATGATGACTATATGTTTTCATATTGGTAGACAATCCTATATTTTTAAGGAATATTACCCTGATCAACTACTCTAGTAGTTTGGGTTCGCAAAAGATGTACATGAGGGGCTTAAATGGTTTGTACATGTTACATGGGAGATCAGTTAGGATAAACCTATTATCTAGATGGGAGAAGAGTAATATGATATATCTTATTGTATCATGAGTTACCTTAACTTATGTAGGAGGATCAATAGATGTAGGGGTTAATCTATCATATATTCATTGGTGGTTATAGGTGTGACTTATGAGGCTTGTAATTTGAGGGAAAGTAGGGGATAAAGACCCTAGAAATCAATGAGATGGAGATGAATATGCTTAGTGGTATTGATAGAACTTGGAAAATTATTGGATGTGAGGAGGGTGATGATAAAATGATGGATTTGATGGCAGAGATGGTGGGGGATAACATGATAGGGATGATGGAAGTGATGACATAGATATGATGGTGCTTGAATCTATCATGATAGGTGTTATAAGGACATAGGTTGATCTAAGTTAGGCAATCCCTTATAGTATAACTATAATAGGTAGGGATGCAGGCATGCTAGAGGAGGATATCACCACCCAGGTGGTGTGGATTATTTTCATAGATCAACAAGTGGATTATTTGAAGGTCACCCTAGATATGAGGGATAATAATATGACTCATATTTAGTTAGAGATAACTTCGTTAAAAGATGAGATTGATATGATGGTGTAGGTTTAGGGCCAACTAAATAAAAAGAGGGATCAATCCATTAATGATAGAGATTAGGCATTGGCTGATATGGATAGGTTAAGGTGAAAGTAAGATGAGGCTTGTACAGGAAGTACACAAGCTAAAATTTCCCATATGATACATGAGAGACTTCATAATAAGGATGATGACTCTTATTACCACCTATTGAAATCACAATAATTGAGATGGGGATTGAATCAGTCTTCAAAACCTTTCAAATAATTTCACTTAAGAAATCATGAACCATTCAAATAAACATATAGATCTAGCAATCTAAAAGAACAATCCACATAAGCATGAAACATAAGAAAACCCACTCATCTCTATAAATGGGCTATAGTCCTATAAGATAAAAATCAAATTTAGTGAAGCACTAACTCCACATGGAGCACCATCCCCAACTATCCAAGCACCCACTTGACTAGGCTTTAATAAGCACTCACTTGCAAGGGAGCACCAACCCCTAGATGACTTAGCACCAACTCAACCACCTAATTTATTTTATCACCTTCAAAAAAATATTTTTCTCATACAACAAATGATGATCACTTTATTTAGGTTTTTACTCCTCATATCCCTCTCAAACTACCTTTTAGGCTTCTTCACTCAACTAGATCTCTTCAAGACTGATTAGGTTATATAAGCTTGATTTTCATACACAAAACTTCTATTATATCTTCATTAACTTTAATATAGACCCATATTATGTTATAAAATAACTCCTTATATTATTTAATCTTCTATTTCATTCTATTTTATTCACTTGCTCAAATAGACCTCAAACTACCTTGTATATATACCATTCCTTGTTCATATCCCACTTAGTCAACCACATAACCTTAAACTTTTAGGTGAGCCATATAATAGGTTTTAGGAAATATTGTGGACATGGTTCAAATTATATTTTAGTTTTTTTTGGTCTGACATGACTCAATTAGCCCTCATTTCACTTTTAGGTCTCATAGAGACCTGTTAGGCCTTCTTACGCACACATTACACTTTGACTTCCTTAGAACACTTTAAAACTTCACATATAGTACTATAATATCATATAATAATAAAATAAATCCCAATTAATCTCTTGTAGGCCCAATAATACATTTTACAACAAATCACTACTTGAAACCCCTCATTCGTACTTAGTCCTATTAGACCTATGTAAAACAAAAAAATATGCCTTTTAGTATTGAATATAAAAATCACTTATGCTAATAAATATGATAAAATTATATATAAAAAATCTATATGAACTCATGGTCATCAAAAACTGCATTAGACACTTTCTCTTATAAAATAAGGCTTTAGGGACACCTCTATAACTCACTTACTTAGAACTCCCAGATTACCTCATAACATAGTCATGGTGACTTAGACCTCTAACACCTACATATACATTTTAAATGACTTGTTATTAATTTATATTATCCCATGAGATCATTATACCATTATCATATGGTCAAATGGAAAATATTGGTCTTACAGACCAATCTCATGACATTATATCTCATTGTCTTATCTAAACCAGATAGGTCAACTTGTGAGCAAAATTTTCACCATATTCACTAAAATCCAAAACTAATAAAAAAATTAAAATGTATTAAAAGTCTTGATAAACATATTTATGCACTTGGTTTCATTATTATATTATGAAAACACATTCCAATTCATCTTCTCACTGTTTCTTGGGTTTTTCATTATTTGCACCACTAGGCATGCTAGCAACTAGCTGACTTGGATGACTATTTTATCACACTTGAGATATATATCCTATTTATAAATATTCATGGATATGAAACATGAGTCTCTACCTTATTCCTCCATCTACTTTCTTACTATTTCCAATGCAATATTTGACTTCTAAATCAACTTCTTCATAAATAATCTTGTAACTCACCAATTTATCTCTTCTCTCCCTAATGAATACCACATAGAGGCACCTGGGAGAGTCCACTAAAATATCCAATATATTACCTAAGAAATTTTGATCAACATATTTACCATCAGGTCCTTATTAGGGTTCTAAGAGGGTTTAAACCTATTTCCACTCTTAATAATTGTTCATAAATCATATCCCCTCAATCAAAAAGCTAATGCCTAGATTTTTTATCTATTACCATTACACATCTACCATGAACTACTTAGGTTCCCATGTAAATGTTTGAAGAGGTAATGAACACAATAAAATTCTTCTCAGGTTGAGAATCCTTCATTACAAGCACTAAAGAGACCTCTAAATAACTTTTCATGTCATGTCCTTTAAAAATAGAACCTCAAAATTCATTCACATGAAAAAAAAAAATAATAACATTTTTAAATTCTCACCTACTAACACCTTCCTTGGAAATTGATCCCAATACCCCACTAGGCTAAACTCTCTCTGTACACCATAGTCTTCATACCTTACTAGGCCTTGAACTAACCTTCATACCTCTTTCCATGTTCTTAACACCTCACTATCATGATCAAAATATCACTCTCATGACATAAAACCTCTCTCATGCTTAAACACTACCATACATCCTTCAAATTCCTTGACAATAGATCATGATAATCTCATTAGGGTAGGTAAGGTTTAATATAAGTTTAGATGTAGACTTAGACTAAAGGTTCTACCCATGTAGGATCACCCTAAAACACTCATGAGTGTTAAAATACCATTCATATATGATCTAAAAACCTCATAAAACCAATCATGCTTGTGTTCACTTATCTCACTAAGACACCATGTTCATATCTTCTCATAAGGTTTCTTCATGTCATGACTAGGCTTAGGCTACCTAAGCACTTGATGCCTTTGCATGTTCCTTCCATGTCATGACCATAAAAAAACATCAACAAAATAAATAAAATACATTAAAACTCACTCATATTAATTCACCATTTTATTTATAATGAAAAAAATATTTTGTAGCCTCATACAGACTTAAAACCACATGAACAAGCATCAGTTGACTTGACATATCTCTTTCATGCACCTAAACACATTTAACACCTTGACCTATGCCTTCATGAAACCATAAGACATTGTTTTCCTTCAAATTATCTCTTTCCTTTAAATTCATCTTATCACATGGCTTCCTATGTAGACATTAGTTATCTTCAAACATCTTTCATGACCTATACCTTCTATGCTCACACCGCTTATGATAATTCTCATAAATGCAACACTATTATGTGCCTTGAAATATCACATACTAAAATATATCCTTAGTCACCTTTGACATTAAACTTGATAGTATAATCTTGAAATGATACATCTTTGACATCAATGACCATTATTCCTTTGCATGATGCACCCTTTTGACATCAATGACAACAACATGCCAACACCATTGATCTTATGAGATGACCATTCCTCAGAACTAACAAGTTTGATTATTTTGAGTTATAGGATGCAAAGAGGGATATTAATAGATCTATTTAGTGTCATACTAGTACTCATGTTACAAGTTCCTTAATTTAGTCCATTCATCAACTATGACTAGTACCAATAGGACCACTAGAGCTATCAGGGCCTCTTTTAGCCACAAGTCCCATGGACACACAAATCCATAGTTGATCTTAAGAATCTTGGAATTTTGGCATTTTCATAGATTTTTGGCATATTTATGTATTTTGAGACACCATTGTGATATGTATATATCTTCTTTGTATGTGACATTTGAGATACATTGACATTTAGTTTTGGGTCTTTTGAGGTTGATATACATGTTTATGATATTACTTTGATATATATATATATATATATATATATATATATATATATATATATATATATACACACACACACACACACACACACACACACACACACACATACAGACACACACACACACACACACACACACACACACACACACACACACACACACACACACACACACACACACACACACACACACACACACACACACACACACACACACACACACACACACACACACACACACACACACACACACACACACACACACACACACACACACACACACACACAAACCTCCCTCCATCAAATAATGAACTACCCAAAATAATCTAGATGTTATCCTAAGACCATGGTTAATCCAAATAACTAATGTAGCCAAGAACCATGATGGTAAAATCCCTATCATTAAATTTAGAGAAGGAATTAGGATCATTATGATCTTATTTTGTAAAACATCAAGGGCAACCACCATAACCTATGTCAACCCTAAATGGGTTTACTACATATATTTCATGGTGGTAGAGAAGCTAACTCCACCTATTGGAGAGATGATTAGCATCCAATTGGGGAGATAATTTTATAGAATTAAGAGGACAATTTAATAATTCACCAAGATATCCTATCTATTGGAATCATTAATGACATCCACTCATATTATTGGTGTCAAGAATTGGTCTTCCCACAACAAAATTACCATTTCCCATCACTATGCAAAGTTGTACATCTTCAAGTATAAAGTTCATATATAGTTCAATTTTGATTTTATATACTCTACTTTGGCCAAGAATATCATATGGAACCCCATGCCTAGGATGCACCATCATGTCAATTAGTATTTCAAACTCATGAAAGATATTTGGTACTGTCTAGATTACACCATTATCAAAATAAAAGGGATCATGAACCAACCATTCAGGTTGCCTATTTATGTTCCCTTCAAGTTGTTTGAGAGAGGAATCACTCACCAAATCTTCTAAAGAATTCATAATGTTTGTATGGATAAGAAGAAGGGCATTCTGCATCCTCTCCCATTTTTGATTGGGATAACCTTAATCTAGGACTAGAAATAATTAGACATCATGTCCAAACATAGAGAGGCCTTCTAATTTTAGAAGGATGACCTAAAGGAATGGGACCCCAATACCAAGTTTGTCCCTCATTTGTAATCAAATAAACTAACCAAAGTAACCTATGACCATAGGGTTGTTCCATATGACCATTATTACACAAAAGCTATGGACATTAATGAAGTCCTTACTAGGTGAAGGCAACATGGTTTCAAGCTTCAACACAAACTATAATGAGAGGGGAAACCAGCTGGGGAGAGATGGAAAATGAACTCATTATAGTATCATCTACTACCTTCCACTTCTAATTCACCTCCAAGTTAGCCACACTAGAAATCACTCCAAATTCAAAGACCTGGTGAGAAAAAAATATAAGAAAGACCAAGAAAAGGCCCTTCATTATTAGCATAGCCTCTAAAACCATTCTCTCTAGTGGAACACTTTGATATGGTTTCCCTAGAACCATATGAGATGGTGGATGAATTCTGAAACAAAATTTTATAAACCTATGAGTTTGATTAAGAAGATGGTGGAGCAACATCTAAGGTGGCACAAATTGAAGGACCTCAAATAGGTGAGGAAGAAAAGGGAAAATAAGTGGCATTGAAATTGGTCCCTATCCAACAAAAGAAGAGGGAAGCTAAGTTGGTCATTATCGCTAGGTCCTCCAAAAGACCAAAGGTGACATGGAGCCATCCTACTAATGAAGTAAATTTGTTTAGTAATGAGTTCCTTATATGTGGAGCTATTATTATTGACTATTTCATATATGAGAAACTCCAAAAGATTCATTCCAAATTACACTCACTGGTAATTACTATCTCTATAGGTGGAGATCCCCTTGACAATGTCAAAGCCTAGATCAAGGAACTCATGAAGAAGCATGAAGAAAGATGCATTATTAAAGTAGCTACAAAAAGTAGAAAAAAAATAGAATATCTAAGAACATCAAATGGAACTAGGATTGAAACCCCAGAGCTATTCAAACCCTCTAAAATAGTTACCATTGTCATGTATAATATGGATATAATAGGGTTTGAAATGGTGACAACCAAGAAAACTAGCATTGGCACTGAGGAGTTCACCTTTCAAAAGGTGGAACCATTTGTAGGCCTAAATCTTATATAATGGTAGGTAGAAAGGGAACATCCCATCCATTAAGAGAATGTGGAAAGTTTGGTAGTGTCCTAATTATCAATGACCTTGGCTGGAATCCAGGGGATGCAACAGAGGATCACCAATCTAGAAAAGGAGAAGAAAGACTTGGAAGCATATGTTACATTATTAGTCCTTGAGGATATAATGAAACTATTGGATAAGTCCTTCTTTGACACCTTTAAATGATTTAAGTCCCTAAAGATCAAATTAAATACCTTGACCCATAAAATTTGGAAATCATAGGCATCAATCACTCATTGGCAGAGCACTAGAGATTAGGCAATTAAATTGATTATTGTCCATCACACCAAGTAGGTCCAAGGCATAAAGATCATAAAGTTAAATCATTTTCATGCCCTCATAGTAGTTATTCAAGATAAAATACAAGACCTAAATAACTAGTTTTATTGTGTTAATAGCTTCATGAAGGAGGAAAAAGGATTGATATCAAGAATGGAGAAGCTCTTAAAGGAACTATTAGTAAACCCTTCTAATACCAATGACATATGCCTAATGGATGATGAAGATTTATATCAAAGGGTCAGTATGTTCACCTAAAACATCAAGGATAACCAAGACCAACCTGTCAAAGATAATCAAAAGGTCCTTGATATCATCATTGCATTAGGGAAGTAGATTACAGAGGCCCAATGTATCTAAGAACTTAAAGCCAAGAGTGTCAAAGAATTTAACACATTGGCAAGTCAAGAAGAGGATTGTTTAATGAAACCTACAATATATTTTGAGATAATCAAAGAAAAATATATAAGGTGAAGAACATCCTCAAATATTAAACCAAGGGTCCCATTTGTGTAACATAAAATAATATTCGTTTGTAATATATATGCTATTCTGTTAGCATATATTAGTCCTTTTGTCAAATTTGGTGTAAAAAGCCTTTTGTATTGTAATATCTGTATTAAGGATAACTCTCTTTATCATATCATAGGTACTTTTAAAATATAACTAGTTTACCACCTATATTTCCTATAAATATGAAAACGTTACCAGTTTTTAAAGAGAGAGACTCTAAGTAATCTGTATACAAGAGAGCATTTAATACAAGGAATTATGAAAAGGTTGTTTGAATAGTTTGTTGAAATCCAATGATGTCTCTAAATTGCATATTATTGTCTTAAATTTGAATGGTCTCTACATTTTGAGCTACATTCTCTATCATAGGGCTATTAATTTATTCTAATGCTAGATTAAACTAAAAATATCTTAGGTATACTTCATTTTATTTGCTCTCCATCTAGACGTTCATATGTTATTAAGGCTACAATAGAAAACTTGGTTCTTACTTGTCATTTATATATCTCCTTTGAAGCTTGCCTAGTTTGTGATGCAATTTGAGTTTATACTATTTTACACCATAAATTGGTTCATGTATGCTCAATGTAATTAGAAATTTATCATAATAATTGAGATGGGAATTTACAATCACATTCTCTTCTCTACTTTACCCTTCCTTTTCTCATTTTTAAAATCAAAACTCACCTAGTTTAAAGATCATTGTTAATATCCATTTAAATTAACTTCTGGTAATGAATTATCTCAAAGGTCTGGACCTTGGTGGCACCCAACAACCAAATGAAATAAATATCATGGACTATTCCCATAATATGCTTCTATTCCACCACTTACATAAAAAAATTATCACAAACTACAACTAATTCCTTGGATTCTTTGAATCCTAAAATGAGAAGTGTTCATCAAAACTAAAGAGCACTTGTGAGGTTATTAATATCATTAGCATAGTTTTCTAAGCAAGTTTAAGGAATCCTATGCCACATTTCATGGAGTTTCATGACTTTTAAGGCCATTTGTCCTATAAAACCTTACATAGTCTATCTTACACTCATATTCCTAGATGTATAAATCTCTTTTTTTAGTATGAAACATGTACTAGTGACACTTGAACTTCATTCTCTTCTCCTTTATTTCTAATTATAAAAGTACCAGCCATTTTGGCTATTGTAATATAATACCAAACCTACTATGGTGAAGCCCTTATAATCTGATATCATATATTCCTTTGAATAATTCAATATATAATTTTTTTATTTCATTAACATCTTGCTCAAGTGTGCAAAGTGATGAATGGTTAAGTTTAGTGATTCTATCCATATTTTTCCTTATCCTTCAATGTCTTAAGCAAGAAGTTCTCATTCTAGTAGGTCTTTTAGAGTGTAGTCAAATGTGTTAGGATATTTTCAAGTGTGTAAGTGTTATTAGAGTGTTAATTATTCCATATAGTTCAATTACCTTGTGTTGCTTCATACATCTCACCTATATATTGAAACACTCATGTTGAAATCCTTAAGACTATGAAGTTAGTTTGTATACATTTTTCCTTAGTGAAATAAATATGATGGCCATGAGGAAAAAATATTGGTGTATAAACCATTATGATATTTTAATTTAATGTCAAATTTATAACTCTTTTCCCATAAACAATCACTATTTTAGGTCATAATCATCTCAATATAAATTCAGGGAGTTAGCCCTCAAACCTAGAGACTAACTTCCACTATAGGTATACCCACATAATTAAAAGTGTTTCCATGTTTCCAAAATATTGAAGAGGATTTAAAAACCTCTTCTAGGGTGAAATATTTGGTCATAATTTTTATGGCACACTTGGTGGGACACATTATCTTCAAGACAACTTGTCAAGATGAATGCTAGTCTTGACAACATCAACTATAAATTGGTTTGTTACTCAACATTTGGAAACACCATCAAGGTAAATTATGGTTCAAATCAATTTTTTTGTCTAAATTTTTTCCTCATAATTCATGTTTATTACTAGTTCATCATCTAGTAGAGTGTTCAATCCTATTGATCCACCTATTCAGCCTAAAATTCCACTTGAAGTTCAATATCCTCATCCCAATATACCCTTTGAAAAACAAGAAGATTTTTCTAGCCAAAGAAGTTAATAAGTGGAAGAAATTGAAGAGATTTAATAAAAAATGTTGAGGTCTCATTCTTTCCTTGGCTTCAATATGAAAAACCAAATTCATCTTTGATCATATGATGCTATTCCTAATGTCACAAAAGGTGTGCCTACATTTAATGGTGAGAGTCATGTTACACCTAGTGAACATATTAGGGATATCTTTAAATTTTGTATCTTCCACAAATTCACTCAAGAGAACATTTCCATTAGGATCCTTTCCATTTACCTTATCTTTAAATATATTTATTGGTATAATAATTTATAAGGTGGATGCATTACATCATGGGATGAATTTGAAGTGTTGCTAACTTCAAGGTTTGAAAATGAAAGTGACCATGCCTCTCTCATACATTAGCTCAATGTAATCAAAAGAGGATATAAATAAATAATGTGTGACTTTAATGAGAGGTTTCAAAATACTTGGTATATATTTCCTCCTCCCATGAGGCCACTAGCTAGTTTTGACTTCCCTACCTACATAAGATCCATTAGTACTCAAATTCCTATCACAATTCAATCCATGAGTATTTTCACTTTTTCTGAAGCATATGAACTTGCTATTAAAGTTGAAAATGATCTCAACCAATATATAAGGTTTCCTTATAATGCGTCTCTTCCCCCATTATCTCATACTTTTGATAATACTTCAAATGTGGCCCAAGTTCTCAATATTAACACCAAGCCTAGAGTTGCTCCTTTGAAGGCAGAAGATGATGTTGATTGGTAATCAAGGTATAAGTTATTTGAGTCAAGATGCCAATATATATAATCCCAAAATAAAAAAATGAAATATGTGAAAAGGTTCCTATTAAAATTCATATCCTTAGAAAAAATAAATTTTCCAAAAATATGGAAGAGGAAGAGGTTAATGGTAGCCTAAATCCAACATGCCTACCAATGTGTACAATCCCAACTCCAACACCAATGTAAGAGAGATGGTACAAGTGAATAGTAACTTTGTTTAAGTATAATATTGGAAACAAATTAAATTCATAGATGATAATGAATTTGGAGAGCAAGATATTGTTTCTCATAGAGGATTTACTCCTTTCCTATCATCTAAAGATGAGTCCTTGATGCAAGAAAATGAGGACTGGTAGCCTCATGACAAAAGTTTCACCAACTTCTTAGTGGAAGAAACTGTTATACTTAATTAAGGAGATTTTATTTTATAAAATACAAGGTCTTAGATGAAGGCTCTAGGAGGTGAAAATAATATGCCTACAAGCTCATGTAATCCTCCCATAAGGCAATAGAGTATGACTGCAAGTGTGATATTTCTAAAATCTCCTATAACTCCTTAAATTCAAAATGTGGTAAGGAATGCTCAGGGTCTCTCAATTACTCAAGTTTCAAGAAATACTTTTCCTTCATGGACTCAATAAAATTTCAGTATTAATTATCTAAATATAGTCTATTCCTTAAAAATGTACTAAAGAATCTATCTCTTTGTGGGATGTCCTTCATATGTCTGGCCAAAAACAGTTGTTACAAAAGCAATTATCCACAATTCCTACTAATAATTCACCTTGAATTCAATGTAATAGTCATGTTATCCTTGAAAATGTACCTAATACCATATTTAAACCATATAATAATACTAAGAAACCCCCCCCATTCTATCTCACTCTCATAATGGGTGATAAATTGGTCCACAATTGCATAGTTGATAATGGAGAATCTACTTCAGTCATGCCCAAAGTTATAGCTGATAAGTTGGGCCTAAAAAAACAATCTCATAGTAAAGGATTTTTCCAACTAGATTGTACACTTGCTAAGACAATAGGACTGATAAAAAACCTTGAAGGTCTTATTACATAATTATCCTTGCTTTCTTATCCTTTAAGACAGTTATTCTTGACCTTCCATATCACTTTAAAATATACCTTTTAAGAGATTGTATAGCCAATATTGGTGGACATATTATATTATTGGTCTTTATTATCCTTTATAAAATGGTATGCATCTAAATTAACCATTAGAACTGTGTCTCTTACAAGGTTTCACATTAAGCCTTACATTGAAACAAGCTCTTACTTGAATTGTGTGATCAATGAGAAGGAGGAGCCTAATATGGATGATAAAGATTATAAAATTGAAGGATTTTTTTTATTTTTTCTTGGATGAGAATGGTATAGATACATATTATCATGATCCTTATGCATACTTTGAGCAAACTGACCTTAGGACTTATATCATGCATGAAGAGACATTTAAAGGAGCTAAGGTAAGTGTCACACATTCTCATGCTACTAAAGGTAACTATATGATCCATGAGTATGATGATCATAGGTTGATGAATTTAATTAAGCAACATAGTGGTAATAATTATGTCTTTATCCTTGCCATTGATGAATCTACCCTTGATAATAACACTCATGAGGTGGATGAGACTAACTTGTGATAAAATTTTGATGTCATATGTTAAGAGTTTGATAAACTTGGTAATGTTACTTACATTTACAAGATTTAAAGATCTGATTTGGTCAATGCATCTAAAAAACATGATGTTTAGTGTCTTAATAAGCATGGATACAAGTTTCACATTGTGAATGAAGAAGAAATGTGGAAAAAACTCGATGTCATATGCAAAGAGTTTGACAAGTTGGATAAATTTCCCTTATCTTGAGGATATTATATATCAAATGTCAAGGTTTCTAATGACACTAATGATCATGTTGAAAATTATTCCATCAATCATAAATATTAAGTTCATTCTAGTAATTAAGAACATGCTATCATGAAGCAATTTGATGATGCTAGTGTCCAAGAAGTTGTAGACATGGATAATGAGGTCAAGTTAGAAGTTGTTGTACTTAAAGAACACTCAAGCGAATATTTGATGTTTCTAAATGAACCATAGGTGATCTTAATGTTTAAATAACACTTCTAATTTTATAATTTAGAAAATTAAAGGCATGAGTTGCAGGTTTCAGCAATCTAGTTTCTTATGGTGAAATAACAACAGAGAAAGATAAACTATTCCATGATATTTATATTATTTGGTGGTTGGGATCCACCTTGGTCCATTCTTCATGAATTGTTGAGAATATATGTTAATACTTAGTGAATTACTCTCTAAATTTAAGATACATACTAATCTAAATAGATATTTATAATGAAATTAAAACTAAAGTTATCTTAGAGTAGAAAGGAGCAAAGAGAAGGGTAAGGTAGAAAATAAAAGAGTGATTACCAATTTTAGCCTTGAACAATATGACAAAGCATCAATTTCAACTAAGTATGCATTCAAACCAATATATAATGTAATAATGCCTAAGCTCAAATTCCACTATATACCAAGCCAATTTCAAAGGATAGTGTGAAGAATCAAAAGTAAGAACTAGTTCTTCTTTAAAGATTTAGTACTATTATCAAATAACACATGCACATCTAAGAATAGAGTAAAATAAAAATGAAGGAGAACCAAATATATTTAATCTAATCTAGCATTTTTCACAAATTAGAAAACTTGTGATTACAAGGATACCACTCAAAATTCTAAGACACCATTCAAATTCAAAACCTTAACTAATAATTGAGAGAAAAGCTAAACTGATAGTTAACACATAAAACATCAACAATCCTTGAAAAATTCCTTCGATTATATTATTTTATTCAAATTGTAAAAATTTACTAAAAACTCTGTCTCTTTTACAATTGGTAATACATGCCTTTATAGAAAGATCAGGCA
This sequence comes from Torreya grandis, assembly GCA_037957365.1. NCBI lineage: Eukaryota > Viridiplantae > Streptophyta > Pinopsida > Cupressales > Taxaceae > Torreya > Torreya grandis. Next base: position 918,015 of record JARHVA010005953.1, read on the forward strand.
GTATACTAGTCAGTTACAAAATATAGGTGTATAAAGATAAGGACAACTATCCTTACAAGTTCTAAAATACATTTGATTTTTAAAATCATACTGACCTAGAGGCAAATATGCTAAAAAACTAGAATATTACTTTAAAATGGAATATTCTATTTCAAAATCTACAAAACTCTAAAAAATAGAATACTAATTAATTTTCTAGTGGACCCTCTGCTTATTATTATTCGAGGATGCTCATGGCTTTAGCATGCTACTCATAAACTATCTATAGGTCCACTAAAGGCTTTAAGAGACACTCCCCCTATTGATCTTATAACTCATCAAGCTATCTATCTTTATTATCCATGGCTTATTTAATACTCCTAGCTTCATTTATTCTTTGCCTAGCATTGAATATCATGTCTATGACTTTACTATTTTGGCCCCACATTTACCTTGGCTCTTCCATTTGATTTCTTGGGTTACCAAAGTATCCCTATATCTAAATTCCTCATCACTTATAATCCCAAGGGTAGTGGGATGTGTGGTATATATAATCATAGTTCCAAGAAACTATTTAATCCTTATAAATAGCTCCTTATCATTATTTAGAAGCCATCCAAATTATTACGCCAAGCACTCAAATTTTGGACCTTATCCACCATAATTTCTAGGATTACACCTAAGTGTCACAAACTAATGGTCCTGATGTTTTTGATTTATTTCTTTTCTTGAATGTTAAGGATTTTGGATATTTTATCCTCTGAGGCCTACCACTCAGTGACTAAACTCTTGGCTAGTACACACTACCCTTATAATATACTTTGCCTCAGTTTCATTGACTTGATTTATTTAAACATGTCATAGAATGACTCATCAAGAATCTTGATCATTGCCTCAAACACTGATAAAATTTCCTATGTCTATAAGTTTTCCTATTGCAAATTTAGGATGCTCTACTTCAATCCTTAGACTCTAACTTTAGCCTACACAAACTAGGATTTAATTAAAATTTCCACATCCTCTTTATAAATGGCTATTTTTCCAAGCTACTAGTGTCCTACATGGATTAAACCTAAAAAGGGTTCCACATTTTGAAAGGTGAATTCCTCTATTCCAACCATTGCTATCCGTGTTGTTATTCTCTCCAACCTAGCTATTTCAAGGTTGAAAAAGGATTGTAGTAACTAGCTTCTTGATTTTGGGAGGTTCTAAGACCTCCACACTTAAGCTACTAGATGCTCCCAAAGCATCCAACTTCTTTCTTTGTGGTCCTTAAATGACCATAATTCTCCTTTATTCCCACTCTTTCACCATATCCTTTATTCATGGATTTATGTCATCTTGAATCTTAATGTCAACAACTCTTATCATAGCCTATGAATGGTAAAGAGAGTGGTTCTTTTGTAGTTTCCTTAGTTAACCAATCAAGAATGACTAGTCCATGAATATGGAATTCATCACTAAACAAATTTACCTCACTTTTGGGGTGAGGTATGAGCAACATTGGTCTTTTTCTTAGTCCCACTAGAACCAGTGTTGAATCTACTTTCCTCTTCTCTATGGACACCATAAGGACAAACTCTTTTCATTTAAATTCTTTAGGCTCCACCTCCCTACTTGAGTAATAGGCCTCTACAAGTTCCTTGAGGGAACCCTCAATTGCTTATTTTGGTTCCAAGTCAATCATGTCGAAATATTATACTAGAGAAGGTGGAATTTGTGAGAGTGTTGAATATGGGGTCCCCTCTCAGGCCTCTCTTCCAATTTCACCTCTCCAACTTTCTCCTTGCCCTTACCTTATTCATCATGGCCTTTCACACCTTGAATTTTCTCAGTCTACTCTTATGGTAGTTTCTATTATACTCGAGGTGTATTATATGGACTTGGAAATAAATTATATTTCAAAAGATGCATTTTCCATCTTTCCCTAGATGGCTTTTCATCTCTAATTAACCTATGTTCCAGCTTGATATTATGACCTTGAATCCTAGTCAACACTTCTTCATAATTCTTATCCTTGATTTACATGGTTTCATGAACACCACGTTTTTGTACATATTAAAGCCTTATTCATTTATTTTCATTCAAGTGGATGGCCACTATAATCTTAAGATCCCACATCTTAATTTCATCTAGTTGAAAACCAAATGAATCCTAGTATTTGGCCATGGTCTAAATTTTTTTCTAGTCCTATAGTATGGTATTTCCAATGATAAATGAAAAGGGGTGGATAATACCTTTCTTATTTTCCTTACAAGTGTTATCAATGCCATGTAGGAATTGGGAATCAATTTATTACTCGACCAGCTTACTAAGAACATAAAATAGTAACCTTCAAGGCTGGACATAATTCCCTTGATCCTAATGACTATGTAGTTAGGGTAGTACTAGATGTCACCCATTAATTCAATATACTTCTTGATTATGTGGTGTAATATAGTAATATAAACACCTATGATTCCCTTAACTATGGTTGGATACATGAAATCACAAATGAACTACATGTGGTTCTTATATTTGAATGTATGCAATTTGGAATAATGGTATGAAATATTGGCTTTATTCTTTTGGAACCAATTACTTATCCTTGGGAAAATAGTAGAGGCTAAGAGGGAATTCATTAGGTATGAAATCATGTATAACTACTTATATGTCTTCCTTTTTATAGCATTAAATTTATTAATGAGGAAAATAGTGATTAAATCTCTAATTTAAGGGGTGAGATATTTTTCCACCATGAAGTGCACATATGGGACTCAAAGTTTATTCACATAGGTAGTTAAAGGGGAAAAAAAAACTCAGTTCAATAGTCTCATTATTACCCCAATTCCCTCCTTGAATTGGATGATAGGGATATTGCCCTCAAAGTCTCTAAAGACATGTGGTCCTTGATGTAACTAAGGTATTGGGATAGAGTCCAAGTCATGCTTGGAGGTCCATTCCTTGATTTTGGATAAATATAAATGTGGGGAAAGAAGTTTGTAATACCCCTCAAATTATATGGGAGAAACATATGCTACCCTTTTTGAGTTTAATTCCCTAATGATCCATTCATTATCAATTCTACGATAAAAACAAAATAGGGGCAAGGACATTGATGCAATGCAGTACCTTGATTTTTACCACAACATGGTGGAGGACTACCATATTAATAGAAATTAATTCATAATATCTATAGCTAACTATAGCAATCCTTTATTTTTCTTATTTTATTGTATTTAATTCTTAAAAGAGCTTGGACCATTTCCTCATGTTTATAAAATTGAAGGTTGTACTATCTAATTGGATATCCTTGAAGATCTTTTCCTCAATATCCATTTATAAGTACAACTCAATCTCCTCTGTTAGTTGTTGTCTGTGAGTTACCATTATATCTCTTTTTTTAAATTTGTTTATACTAGTATAAAATCATCTCTATGAAATCCCTCTTATGCTCAAAAACATAATTAAACTCCCTTTTGATTGAAGCATGACCAAATGGATACACTTGAGTCACTTTTATATAGGGTTTAGGTTTTTTCAATATTTAATGGTAGGAAATATCTAGAGTCTCACTTTCCTTAGATTTAATTTCGACCTTTGATTTTTAACCTTTGAATATTTGAGCTCATGAGATCTTATATTTTGTCCTTTTGTGCTTGCATGGTGCTCATGTGGCACTAGTCTAGATCTTTAGTGGCATTTTTCATAAATGACTTTTGAACACTAGTTGTTGGCATTTAAAAATGCCCCTTTTATTTTGATCTATCGGATTAAAATATATGATTAGTGTGAGCCTTTAATCATAATATAGGCCCTTACCCATGATTGGTTCCTTTTATTAGAAACCCCTATGGTAGTGAGACTTTAAATCTTTACATGCTTCTTCATCTTCAAACCATGGGTCAGTGGCTTATTGAATGAACATTCACCACACATCAAGCTCAAAATATTTTCAAAAGTCATGAGTGATTTCTCACCATTAGATTAAAATCTAGTGATAAAGTGCAAACCATCAGATTATCTTATCATCTCTAGCTCAAATTCACTTTCACCATGAATCGAGTTTGTGGGTTCTTAGGGCCTCATTGAAAAGTATTTGGGTGCCTTGGCATTGTTGGATCATAATCTAGCAATAAATCACGTGCCATTAACTTATAAATATGCCTGAACATTAAGTTAACATATTATTAAGACCCCAAATTAGGCTTAAGTCCCTTAGGCTAAGGTTTATTTTCCATATTAAGAAAGAAATAAACCTTAGTCTAAAGGGTTTATGCCTAAATTTTCTTATTTATACGTAAGGGGGCCATGGATTAAATATTCTAGTCCTATGTTTATGCCATTTTTAATAAACACAATGTAAACATTGGTTTCTAATATATATTCCAAGACATATAAAATATGCTCATAACACCAACATCCCATAACACAGAATTTTATTTCATTGATAAAACACAGTAAAACCTTTCACTATATGAATTTTGTCTAAATTTTATTCTATAAGGACTCTCTTTTCAAAATATTACTTAGTATCCATCTATAATTTAAGGTTAATGGCGTTTGAATAAAATTTTAGTGGGACCTTAAAGTATAGAGTTATACTAAGATTATTTTTCATACTTAAAGTATTAGACAATTTCCACATTTTTCAATTTGAACACTTCTAGTGTTTGAGAATCTTTTGATAACTTCCCTTAGCCTATAAAGAAATTTATAAGCTTTTCATCAATATCTTGGAGTAAATTTTGATCCTAATCATGATAGTTAATTATCTTAAATTTGACAGTCATGTAGACATAAAATGCATCCTTACAAGCATCAAATGATGATCATGCAAACATTAGTTTTAAGCTATTGAAGTTTTTTAATTTGATGGGATTAAAGTTGATGATCATGTGGATACCAAATACATCTTCATGAATTTTAATTGATAGTCACATGAATGTAAATTTTTATCCCATAAAATTGTTATGGCATAGTGTGAGAATGCCACTTGGCACATCCATGGGATCTCCTAAGATCCTGGCCTATGTTTGCTCTATCAAATCAAAATTGGTGATGAAGTGTTATTCATGGGATCATGATCTAGGAGCTCACTTGTGATTTCTTGTTTATATCATGTTAACCCTTTTGATTTTAATTCTAAAATTCAACGGTATTGCATGGCGATCATTTGGGCCTTCCATAGTCTTTTAAATTTCTAACTGTGTCTCACATCATCTGATTGAGTATCTACAACCAAGTGAGAAGAATTGATCATGATCTAAGGGCAAGATGGGATATATGTGGGATTTCATTATCTCTCATGTTGTTTTATAAAAATCCATAATGAAGCATAAACCATTGGATCACTAAATATGTAATTTATTTAAATTAGAGCTCAGGTTTTCCTCTCTATATTAGATAAAATGTTGTGGTAAAGTGCAGGTCATTAGATATTACAAGATTTAATGAAGTTAAGTTAGGACCAAAAAGGTGTAAAATACTTAGGCTTAATGTGTTAATAATAAGGTATTTTTCATACTAATAAATATTTTAGGGCCTTAGGATTAAAACCTTAGGATAAGGTATAAGCGAAGGACCAATCTAACATAAAAAAGTGACTCAGGGAACCAAAATTAGGCAAGGTATTAAGAATAAGGTCCCATTAGTATTATCAAATAGTATGGGGCATTAGGGTTAAAGTATTATGCTATGTTAGGAGATATTAAAATCACCCTGTAGAATGAACAACTAGTTAGGTGTATAGAGGAACCCTTAAAAGGGGAATATAACAAAGCGGACCAAGAATTTTAGGTTAAGTTTTACTATGTTAAAAATACATGACTAAGCTTAAAATATGAGATTTATCTTTAGGTCAAAAAAAGGATTTTAAGATGGATCCCACCAATTTTATTCCTTTCAATATTCAAATTTAAATTGAGGGTTTTCCTAGGGTCTAGGGACATGAATTTCCCAAAAACAACACCATGGAACCTACGACTAAAATAAAAAAAGAAAATTTATTAGCATAGTTAGTCAAAATTAAATCAAAACAAAACCAAACTATAATACTTATAAAAAAGTGAATGATCTTTAGATTCTATAATTACCTTATCATGTTAAACTTCATGTTCAAACCTCAGGGTTTCTCAAGGGTTCCAATTTTTTTAAAATGGGGTTGTTTTGGCCCCAACAAGACCCACCTGATGTTGACCCATATCCAAAGGGATTGGGTCATGAATAAGAGGATCTTAACGCTTTCAAACATCAAGTATTTCCTAATATAGAAGAAGATAAGGTTAAGAAGACTATCATACAATCTAATCTACACTTTTTTGGAGAAAATCCAATGGATATGATAAAGATAAAAATATTTTCAGCCCCAATCAATGTTATTAGAGAAAAATAAATATCATTCATGAAGGTCCCAAAATTTTCGCTTGTATACCCAAGAAGATTCAAGGGTGGTAGGATTCTTGACCACACACATATGCAAGTGATTGGTAATGAGCATGATTATCATGATAGGATAACTTCATGGAGTCATAGAGATGTAAGTTTGATCATCTTCAACCCTAGTTGAGATAAGATCAAACTTTTCACCTGAAGAGAGAGGTTTTTAAATAGTATAATAGGTGTGTGTGTTGTATTTCTATTGTGTTGTGTTCCATAAGTGTTCTAGTGAACACATGTGTGTTTATTTTATGTGTGACTTATTTTGTGTGTCTTTATTTATGTTTTGTGTGTTATAAAAGGTAATTTGTGTTTCAAACTTGGTGTAAGGTAATTAGGAAACTGGACTTGGCATAACAAGCATACCATCCTTGGGAAATTTCCAAGAGTGTTGATCATTTTTACCACAAGTAAAAATGGGTCAACCCCCCTATAGTCAAAAACTTATATAGGGATCTAATATAATTTTGTATGGTGTTTCATAGTCTATTTAATGTTACTTCATATGTTTTTATCCTTGATCATAGTCTAATTAGTCCATATAGCATTTTTAGCCATTTATGGGTCATTTTAGAGAATTAAATATAAGTGGTATAGTTATGAGTTGTATCCATGTGTTACAAACTCCTATTAACATTAAATATGTTATTAAATGTTAGACATGTCAGATTCTAACTAAAAACTTTTAGGTGATAACTGAAAATCAAGAAAACAACTACAAAATAAGAAGTTTCAAGAGATGTATGGAATATGAGAGATAGTGGTATATGGGAGAAGGTTTTGGGATGAATATTTATATTACTTAGACATATATACAATATTTAAATGCTTCAGAAGTGATAAAAAATTTCAAAAACATTTTTCTCCTTCATCACCCTTTTAGACATACAAAACCAATCAACAGGGTTATGCTTAGTATGGCCTGTTGGAGAATTTTCTAACCAAATTCATTTATGGGGTAATATTAAAATAATTTTAATAAAAATATTTCAAGGAATTTTCACTTGTTCTTTATTAATAATTCTTTACATGTTTAGTGTGTTTTTCTACTTGTTAAACCCCATACTATGTAGGTTTCCTTCTCATATGGATAGGTCCATACAATCTAACTAATGGGATTGAATATAGAGGACATGTTAATATTTATAACATGTTTATCATTATTTTTTTTAATTTTTAAAGTTTTTGTATAATCCAAACATCTCAATTTGACAAGTTGGTCCCATTTAGGATGACAGACAAGTTTCTACCATTTTCATAGTTTTCATGTCTAGGTAGCCTTTTTAGAGAATGGTTTTGGGTTTTTTTTCATAATCCAAATGTTATATTTGTCCCCTAAAATTTAAATATAATTCTTCAAATCAACCTTCTATGGGGTTGTAGTGATAATTGACATATTTAATTTATCCCATGACTATCACATAGTCACCTAAGTGAGATTTACAAGACCCTAAAACACATTAATGGGGTTGTGATTAAATTCATAAGGTTTTTAACACACCCTAGTACATGAACAATCAAATCAAATTATCCAAATGGTATATAGCCAATTGTAATAACTAGACCTCTTATATAACCAAGATTCCTGTAGAAGGTTCATTCATAGTCATGGTGAGTTACATGTAATGAAGGTATACCTAACACTTATATAAAATTAATTAGTATATCTAAGGTTCTAAGCATTCTCTTATAACATGAAAAAACAATTTAATACCTAAATTACACACAGAGCATGAGAATACAAGTTCTCATATACACAGTCTTCCACCATTGATGAATATACACAAGAGTATTTTAGGAGAATGTCATGTTGGAATGGGAACCTTGATACCTATTTAAAATCCTTTAAATTTTGAATATTTAATTTGGATATCCTTTTAGGGTCTATAATAAATTATAATTATATATATATATATATATATATATATATATATATATATATATATATATATATATATTTCACACTACCTATAGTACTACTCACTATGTGAACATTGAAATGTCTACCTATAGGTAGCACTAGTAGAGAGCTAATAATCCTTAATGGAGGATATCGGACATTATGAAACCATTACTAAATTAATAGTGTGTTGTATAGATAATTCTAGATATATTTTTAATGATATATTGGTAAGAAAGGTTGAAGATTACCTTGAAATGTGATGATTGTGGATTCAGGGATCAAACCCCTAAAACATGAAAAGTAGAATACTTAGCCATTTTTTTGATATCATATGAAAAATTTAAAAATAGATTTTATTTTTATTAATTATTATTCCTTGTATCCTCCACATATTATAATATCCTTACAAAAGAGTAAGACATATGACTAGTGGAAAGAAGTATTTGGGGGCCTTAAAGTTGCCAATTTGTTCACTGAGTTTCTTCATTATTATCTATAGGATTTGAATTTCTAAGTGACCTTGAAATCTAAGGTGGTAGTGAAAGAAACATGATTTCATTATTGGATAATAATTTGAGTTGATTATGGCATTTGTTTCTAAGGAGTATCAATCAGAGTTGGATAATTAGCTTTTTTGGCTTAATAGGTACACATATATGTGTACCTTGGTCCAAAAATACCACCTACAATTGACTGTATGTATATACATTCTATGACACAAACATAAGATTTTAAACTCAATAGATAGGGACACATAAAATTTTCCATATTCATCCAAATACCTTCAAATTATTCCAAGATTATGTGGCATAGTTTTCAAAGGTAATGTTTTCCAATAGGCCCTTTTGCTTCAACAAAGTCAACTACAGTTAAATATTATAGATAATAGGCAAGAAAGTAGTGTTATTAATGTTAATATAGCATGAAAATGAGGTGTATCTATCCAAATTTATAAAAAATTACTTTGGGGACTCTAATGAAGTCATTAGACATTGTTTTTGAGGTCTAAACATGGAAGCATCACCTATAGGAAGGAGAAACATAATCCCAACCATATGACCTGCAGGCTAAACCAATCAAGTGAGAGATGATCAATAAATTTTTTTAAGAGATTATAATTATTTACATGATTTAAATATACTCCTAAACATGGGTGAACACATGACACTTTCATGGTGGACACAAAATAGAAAGGGCTCTAATCAAACAATCTATAGTCCATTACAAAACCTTGCACATAGTCCTTCTCATAGCCTATTTAAGCTTTTAGTGTGTTTGGATGTGTTAGTGTTATCATTAGGAGATGAAAATTAATAAAAATTATATTAATTTTTTTTAATAAACCCCCCAAATATCAACTTTACTAAGGACAAAAGGGGAAGTACCCTCAATTTTGTCTCAGAAAGAGGGTACTTCCCTAGGTTACAAAACCTATAGTTTTGGAGAATAGAGATATCTAGGTGAGAATAAGATGGATAATACATTTTTAGGATGTGTGTAAGGTTTAATTAAACCTAAAAAATAAGAAAAAACCATGCATAGAGAGAATAAGATCAATAGGATGTTCTAAACCCTTAAGAATGCAAATAAACCTATTAGGCATGATTTAGGCCTAAAGCCCAAATGGGAGGTCAATTTCATTTCTATATGTAGGTAAAAATTATAACACTATGGACCATGTTAATAGATAATATATGATTTGTTTTAGCTATTGGTATGTAGATAATTCCATAATAAATCCACTTTTAGCTCAAGAATGCCTCAGACTTGTGCAGGATGGAAAACAACAGCTCAAAAGGCCCATTTAGGATGCTCATATCTACTTAAAGGTTATGTGTGGAGGTATAAGTATATTGAAAATTTTTAAGGGGGTATATAACATTGATTTTGTGTAATTTTTCTACAAATCCAATGTCACATCTTTATGAACAAAGCCTAAGAGTAAAAAAATCGTAAAACACTACAAAACCTTGGATAGGGATCTAATTGGGAGAAAAAGGATGGATAAATATCTAGATGAGATGTAATGGAAATAAAATTTATTTAATATTATAGGGGACTCTCCATATATCCATCCCATCTAATTAAGGTGTTCCCTACCTTTATTAATAGGGTAAAGATAAGGTTTTATTTACTATTTCTAATGTTTTGCATGTTCTACGAGGTTTCAAGAGATGGAAAAAACTTTGGAATAAATATGAAGTCTTAATATAACTCATTTTATCATTCCATTCTTCATAAATACTCCATTGTGTTTTTGTAATCATCTCCATCTCAACTAGTCAAAACTAGCAAAGTGAGAAAGATAGTGAGAAGGGTGAGAACTTCAAGTGAGTGTCTATTTAAGGTGTACCTAGATAATATAAAAAAATTATTAGTCTTTAAATGTGTCACTCAATCCTCTATATATATTTTCATTAAAAACTGAATCCTAGTTTGAAGCCAAGTGTGATGGGTGAGTGAAAGAAGAGTTTCTTGGACTGCAAACAATGATGGCTCACCTTCACAAGATTTTAGAGTATTAGGAATGAAAAAATTTCATGGTGGATCATTTTTAAATCCCATAAATTTTATTTAAATCATGAAATTTATCCTTATTTAGTTGTGGGATGTTCCAAAAGGGCCAAATGATGAAGGCAATTTTGTGAGAAAGTATGAGTCCTACGCCACATTTCATGGAGTTTCATTCTTTTTAAGGCAATTTATCCTATTAAAAATTTCATGTTTTATCTAAAATTCATTATCCTATATTTATAACTCATTTTATTATCATGACACATGTCCTAGTGACCCTTGAACTTCATTCTCTTTTCCTCTCTCTCCAATTGTATAAGTAGTAACCATTTTGGTTATTGTAATATAATATCACACCTAGTATTGCAAAGCCCTAATGGTTTGATATCATATTTTACATTTTAATAATTAAATAAATCTATTTTTTAGTTTAATAACATATTTTTTTAGGTAAAGTGATGAATGGTTAAGTTCATTAATTTTATCTTTATTTTTCCTTGTCCTTTCATGTCTTAGGTAAGAAACTCTCATTCTAACAAGTCATATAGAGTGTATTCAATTGTGTTAGGATATTTTAAAGTGTGAAATTGTTCTTATATTGTGAATTATTACATTTTTTTCATTTAACTTGTGTTTCTTCATACATCTCACCTCTATATTGAAACACTCATGTTAAAATCCTTATGACTATGAAGCTAGTTTTTATACCTTGTTCCTTAGTGAAATAAATATGATGCTCATGTAGAAAACATATTAGTGTATCACCCCTTAGGATTTTTTAATTTCATGTCAAATTAATAACTATTTTCCCATAAATAATCACTAGTTTAGTTGATAAGCATCGCAAGATACATTCAAGGAGCTCGCACTCAAACCTAGAGACTCACTTCCACTATAGGTATACCCACTTATTTGGAAGTGTTACAAAGTTTAAAATTTTTATAAGAGGCTTAAAATACCTCTTATAGGGTGAAATATTTTGTGAGAATAGCACAAAAGTATCATCCTTTGTTTAGTACTGATCTGTAACTTAATTGGTGATTAGCTTCAGATCACTGTGATCCAGTAAATGTTAGATGTTTCATTGTACTACTTGACAAAAACCTTAAATGAGTAATTAATATTCAAACATATTATTATTAGAGGGAAAAATAATTTAAAATTTCATGGGAATGATATACCATTATAACATGATAAATAATATTTTGGCACCTAATGGTTGAACCATGAATGAAATGTCAAAGTACATCTTCTAATGTTCTAACTTGGGAGGTGCTTTTAATTTTTCTATGGTCATAATGGCCTCATAATAAAATATAAATGTAAGAGGTTGAGTATCATGAAGAGGATATTAATCAAGTTTATCTATGAATACTTCCCCCTTAACGGAATTATAATTATCATATTCAATTTCAAACTCACTCAAAAGCATGATACAATTTGACATGTAGCCCTATAAAGTTGTCTCAAAAAGTAGATACGTGAGTAGGTCTAGTTTGAAAATAAAAATGGTCTTTTTTTTCATCATGTAATGACATAAATTCTATTCTATGAAAATCATTTATAAACAATCTATTTTGATTGACATATAATTTTGATCATATATGACCAATGTTATGCTTAGATAGTACATGGAATGTTATTTACCCTATTCATCATGTTGTGATAAAAGTTCCCCAAGGCATTTTTCAATCATTTATAGGTAAAGTGAAAATGTCTTGTTTGTCATGGGTGGTATTAAAATAGGTAGATTGGCAAGATATTCCTTTATATTATCAAACTGAATTATGGCACTCTTCATTCTAAGAGAAAGTAATGACCCTCTTTAGTAAGTTAACAAATGGATGACATTTAATGGCTAACTATGATAGGAAGCATTAGATTGATTGGATATTACCCTAATAATTATAGATTTAATTTAAGTTATATGGGGTGGAAAATTAGTAATGGATTAAACTTTGGCTAGATCAACTTCAATGCCCATATGAGAGATAATTAAGCCTAAAAATTTGTCAGAAGTTATTTCAAACATAAACTTTCTTGGATTAATCCTAACATTATAATCACGAAATCTCTCAAATATTCTTCATAGTATGGATGGATGGTCATCTTGAGTATTTGATTTATGAAATATGTGATTGAAATAGTGCTCAATAATGTCATGCATCATATCATAAAAAATCACTATCATGGCTTGTTGCTAAGTAGTTCCTACATTATTAAGTCCAAATGGCATCACTTGATAACAAAAAATTCCAGATAGAGTGTTGATCACTATCTTGTGTTGTCCTTATAGTTTAATTTATATATGTTTATATCTTAAAAATATACCATAAGATAAAGCATTTCATATCCATCCATTGAGTCAACTATCATGTCAATGTTAGGAAAAAACAAGTCATCTTTTGGGTAGGATTTATTAATATCCTTAAAATCAAAGCATATTTTGAAACCTTCTAATTTACTTCTCATTGGAATAATGTTTGAAATCTACTCAAAATACTATATTGGCCTAATGCATCTCGTGTCTAAGAGTTTATCCAACTCTTTATTGACTAGCACAACAATATAATGATGAATATTTTGTACCTTTTTCTTAATGGTTTTATCATTAGGATGTATAATGAGATGGTGTAATAAAAATTGGGGTAAAGACCTATCATTTTTTAATAGTTCCATGAAAATACTTCCAAAAACTCCCTCATAATGCCTTTAAAGACTTCACTTTCATCTTCAGTGACGGATGCATCTAGTTCTATCTTATTTGGATGTTATAGAGTCCCAATATTAACCTATATAATGCCCTCCATACAAATTTTAGAAAAATTAATCTAAAATAGTTGGTAAGGATGTAAATTATTTGGCAATGGAAAATTCCTCCAGTTGGATTGACTTATCTAATTCTCCTAAGTAGGATGAATCAGAATCTCCTAAAAATTTTAGAGGCAATGAAACAAATGCCTCAGGGCATTCTTATATGGTTTGTACAAACTATTTTTGATTCTTGGTACTAATATTGGATCCATAAACATTATTTGGACTATATTTCTCTTATGTTTCATAGGAGGATGGGTGAACATCCCAGTCTAATGGCACCAAAAATCTATTTTCACTAAGAGACTTGCCTTTTTCTTTACTTTTACCCTCATTATAATGTTCCTTAAAGAGGTTTTCACTTTTAGAACTTAATACTTGATTTTTATTTTATTTTTTTCTAAGGAAGTTCAACCACTCTCTAAAATGGGAAACATGATTCAATTTTATAGAAAATATTTGCTTGTGATCTCCAAGAGGAATGCTATTCCTTAATCCTAGAAATCTAAAAATGACCTCATCATTTTTAAACTCATTTAATGACATTGTTGACTACTGTTGGTCATAGTGTATAAACTATGGGTGATAAATGGTTAATGCCAAAGGGTGGAAAAAAGGACAATAATACATATGACATGGGGGTTAAACAAATTTGTATTTTAAAGGTCATTGTAGATGTTATAATCAGAACCTACATCACTATCAACATCATAATCACTATTCATCAGTGTTAGAACCTAAATAATGTAGTGGGATCACCCTAGGTAGTTTAATTCTAATATTATGGGTCCCCTTTTAATTTATCATTGATACTATCTCAATAATCCCTTGATAATGTAGTCCAAGGCCTCTACTTTCATAAGCTAGGTGATATATAATCTGATTAAATATATAATACATTGTGCTTTGGTAATAGTTAGCTAACTCATTAGTGTAAAGATATGAATCATATTGATACAATGGGTCTAATTATAGACCAGAGGCTAGTTTTAATATAATGGTTTTGTTAACCTAAGATTTTCCCTTGGTTTGAAACTCTATGCGAGTAGTCTTGACCTTAGGTCTCCGATAAACTTCTAGATTTTTTGATAATTTTGAAATATGGAATGAGTAATGGGTTTTATATTCTCCAAAACATTTTTTTAGCTATATATAAATGACTAGAAATGTCTGTTGAAGGCATAAATGAGGTAAAAGCTATGTTTTCTAAGTCAATGAAATTGGCTTCTAGTCTTAATTTAATGGCTTTTCCTTTTTTCGCTCTTGCTCCATCATTTTTGGGCATATGATTAATACCAAATTGATAGTTATAACTCTTATACTTAGCATCAAGATTTTTTATAATACTAATATGGTTGGAAATCAACTGGTATAGTCATTTACATCCTTGAATGGGTAAATTTTAGACACTGATGCAATGTGGAAGGTATGGCCCTAATTTCATGGATCTAGGATCAACCCAATAATAGATTGTAAGATAATTCTAGGTAAAAAACATGGAGTAGAGTTTCATGGGTCAAAGGCTCAATGACTACTAACAAGATAATATTACCTTGTGGTTCCATTTCTTCATTATCATAAACCTTGATATGAATGGTATCTAACTAAAAATCAACTATTATATATCCAAGATGTTTGATCAAATTTAGAGACATGATGTTGAGCCCTGAAATATTATATACAAGGATACTTTTAACTTTATGGTTTTTTATACCAAAATTAATGTAAAATGTGTTATTATTCAATTAGCCAAAGGATGAAATGTAACATTAATCAAAGGTAAGACATTGACTAGGGGCCATGTTTCTTAACATGGTTTGTAATTTATCTTGCATGATGTCATTTAGTATAAGGGATTATCTCAAGTACCCATTAAGGATGCCTTTGTGTTTCTTAGACATATATAGTAAATCCATATGGATATTTGTACAAGTGTATTCTTTAGTTATTACATAATGTTTTAGGTATTCCCTTAAGTTTTTTCATTTGCTTTGTTTTTAATAGGCATGGAAGGGTGCTTGGGATCATTTGTGGTACTTAGCTAAGATCCATTGATAGTGATCTAGGTTAATCAAGTTGTGATTGCATAGTCTCAATCTTATACTTGGATTTGGTAGTTGGCTATGGAAGTAATAGGTCCTAAAATGGTAATTCTTAGAAAATATTGATTCTAGATGGTAACATGATCTGAAGAAGAATTACTTACATAAGGGGGTTACTAGGCATTATTTAGATGATAGGAATTATTGGATGAAGGTCTTGGTATTTTGGTAGTTGGCTAAGGATTAATGGTAATAGTGGAAATATGACCACCTAAGACATGTCCTACAACCTTTTTATACATATATGGGATGGCATTATGGCCTCCTTTATTAGTTTGGTCAATTTTCCATTGGTTCAAACCATTCTACTATTATTATTATGGATGGTGTTGTTGTTGTATATTTTATGGCAGATTTATATATCATTGTTGTTGTTGGTATTATTTCTATTTTTTTATTGTTATGT
Source organism: Torreya grandis (assembly GCA_037957365.1). Lineage (NCBI taxonomy): Eukaryota > Viridiplantae > Streptophyta > Pinopsida > Cupressales > Taxaceae > Torreya > Torreya grandis. Next base: position 934,150 of record JARHVA010005953.1, read on the forward strand.
CAAGGAAAATGATTCTTGTAGATTACCAAGTTATAATTAGGTGTAAGAGGATGGGCATCTCTTTGTATCTCTCTATTTTCTAGCATATTCTCAATCAAATGGATGATCTAGATGCATCAATGTATAAAGTGTCCTTTGAATTTATGTTACTAACAAAATTCATGTTATTTGAAGAAATAAATAAAATGAATCCATTTAGAAAACATATTTGATACCAGCCAACTAATCATATTTACTTGAACCAGTTTTTGAAATACAAATTCAGTAAGCTCACCAAGATCACTAAATTATCTATAAATTGGTGGTATTGTCCTTAACGGAGGGGCTTGAATTTTTTTTTGATTATATGGTTATTTGTTTTTTGGAGGCCATGCATAAATGTATGGAGGTGGTGGTTGATGAATGGCTAGAGGTAAATGGGTAACTAATGTTTACACAATTTGAACATGGCATGACTTAGTGACACCATTGCCAACAAAATTATTGTTGTGGTTTTAAGGTTTTGGTCTCTCATTACTTTTGGTATGATGTGGAATTGAAGATGGAATTTTAATCAGGTTATGATTATGGTTATGCCCATGATTTTGGTTTTGTTGGCCTTGATGTTGATTCTGGCTCTAGATAGAAGAATACAGCTATATGATCCCTATGTTAACAATAGCCTTCTCATTATTTACTCATTTCTCTATAACCTATTTTAATGTATGACCACATTACATCTCAAGATGGTATGATATTTGATTTTTTAAGCTCTTGGTAAATATTTTAGCCAACAACTTATTAGGCAAATTATGAGTAAACCAACTCACGAATATTCTCTAAAGTTACAAGTACATAGTGAAGCTTTCACTATTTTTATGATTTGCTTGTCAAAATTACACATTTTTAATATTGGGTTCAATATTATATTAAAAATTATATACAAACTTCTCAAAAATATCATCAAATTTAAGTATAGAATTCTTTACCAATTTTAAAACCCATTCTAAAGCTTGTCTAGTTGGAATCCTTATGAAGAAAAGAATCAAGTATATGTTACTATATGCCAATGGTTGGCATACGAAAAATAATTATTTTATATCTTTTTTTGAGTTACCTTTTCCCTTATATTTTTTAAATTTACGTGGCTCATAACCTAGTAAAAATGGTATTTGTAGATAATTCAGGTTTAATGGAGATGAGCATATTTTGTACAGTTTGAATTTCATTGTTTACTTTTTAGTATGAAGAGATTAAATTTTATATTTCATTTACTAAAAATATTAGGAAAATAAGTCATATGGAGTGGCCTATTGATATTGGGGTTATGTGGTCAAATGTGGATTACCTTTAGTAGGGTAGGTTAGAATAATATATAGTGGAATGTTTGTTTGATTGGTTAGAGTACCTAGTATATGTATCCATACATTAGGATTGTATTGTTGATGTGGAATGTGTTATGATTGGAATAAATTCTAGTTTGGATTGGATACATATGCATGGTTGGTGAATTTTGGTTGTGGCAATGAAATTTGGCTCTATTGGATGTATTAGTATTATTGGGTTTGGGAGGCAACATATTGTCTACTCATCAAATTTCATTATATAAAGGAAACACATTATTGAATATAACCCTGATATTGGAGGTGTTTAAAGTAAGATTTATGTTGCACATGTGATACCCATCAGGTGAAAGGAAAATATTTCCTAATACGTGGGACCTAGTGGACATAGGAACCATGTTGTTGGTTGAACACCTAATGTTGAAGAGGAACTTATTAGGGGGTTTTTGTTTATTATTGTTGACCAACTAACACTTTATGACCAATATAAATACATTTTGGATTATGAAACATTTATGATTTTTGAGATATATTAGTTTTTTATTATTATGGTGGAACATTTGATTCCCCCTATTAAGGTGGCATAGTGTCTTATACTTTTTGAGGTGGTAAGGTGGTATATTGTTGGATCATTACCCCTTGTTACAAAATCAAGGAAATAACTATTTGAGGAGTGGAGGTTTTGTTTTTTTGTATGGGAAATAGGCATACCCATCCTTTGTTTTTGAAATCCATGCATGGAATTAGTTAGAGGAATATGTTGTGTGATGTTTAATGGTAAATTAAACCCTATTTGGCTTAAATTAGAGTACACTTGCATGATATCCATGGTGTTTTGAGTGAGATATTTCATGATCCAAAGGATTTATTTTATGGTTCAAAAAAATATTTATTCCCACCATAATTCCTTTATTTTCAAAATAGTTTTAAATATCTTATTTATTAAAACATTGGATATTTTAAAACCAAATCCCAAAAATTTAATTATCTCCATGGATGATAATTTTTAAAAAATAAAAGACCATATATATGTTTTTAAAAAACATGTGATAATTTTTTTTAAAGTAAAAATAAAATAGTAAAAATATTATACACCACTTTTCCATTCCCCACGTGAGATTCCATTTAAAATGACACAGGGGATAAATTTGGTTATGTTTTTATTTACATGGTTTTACTATAAGTGGGATGTGTTTTTATATTAAGTCAAAAATAAATAAAACACTTTATCCCCACTTTTACCAACCTTTATGCTTAACATGCATGCTAAGCTCCACTTACCTCCCCATTTCCACATGGACACCCACTTCAAAAGTGGATGGCAAGATTGAGTTAAGTGGAGTGAAAATTGGGTGGATAAAGGTTTATTTTAATCAAATTTCATGTTTTAAACTTTATCTTCCAACTTTATCCTTCCACGTGATATCCATTTTAAAAGGGGATGGATTTTTGTTTAAGTAGAAACGTTATGGGATATTTTAATTCTTTAATCTCATATCTTTTAACTTGAAGTTAAACTCTTCTTTACCATGATTTATGGATCATCCAATTGAGAAGTGGTCAGTGGTCTGGTGGGATGTTTTGGTTGAAGATAATGAATATCATGGTAACATGGAATATTATTTATGGGAAAGTGTTTTGATAAATTAAGTATGGTATTTAAACATCCCATGAATTATGGGGTTTTATTTATTCTTATTTTCATGAAGCCTATATAGAGTTTAATCATACTTAAATAAAATGAAGATTGTTAACCAACATTGGCTATTAACAACTCTATTTCATTTTATATTACAGATGATGATCTGGAGATAGATAATAGAGGGAAATAAAGAATAGAGGAAATAAAGATTGTATTTTTTTACAAGGGTAGAATTTTGATATAGTCAGTTGAGGCCATTTTTCCTATTACATAATCTTTTTAAAACTCTATAAGTTACATAAAGGGATTTATAAAACAATAAGGTAGTTTATAAACCTTTTGAGAGTGTTTTTGACTCTTGAAGAGATAGAGAAATTTGTCATTCTAGAGATATATAATTTCAAGTGATCATTTTGAAAATGAAGTACATTTGAGATCTATGATTAGTGTGTCTTCAAAGGCTAATCAACTAATTGCAAAATATTCAAGGATGTATGTTTAATCATTATATTTACATCTTATTTAAATGGAATGTTTTGAATGAACCCATGGATGTAGACAACTGGTGAACCCCATAAATAATCTTTGGTCTCTATTTTATTATTTTATTTCATTTTTTACTTAGTATATAAATTTCTAATTATTATTGATATCTAGGATTAAATCATGAAAATTAATTAAGAGACTATTTACAGAGGATAAAAATATTATTTGAATGTGTAATCTGAACAATAAAATTATGAGTTTACAAAATACTCATTATTAATTGTTCAGTTAATTTTACATTTAGATTTAAATAAAAGTCAATTCCATTAATTTTAATTAAACATTGGAAAAATGACTTAATCTTAAAAAAATCATTATAAATAAACAATATTGATTATTAGGGGATAATTACTATTTATAGATCAATTTGGTATCATAGCAGTTAAAATGTAGGGATTATCTTCTGGTTGTGTGGAAATTTGATTTTATTTTTAGTGTTGGTTGAATTCTTTGTAGACTATTATTTACTCCATTTGTAGTGTTGGAAGCACAAGTTGTTTACAAGAAGATGAGACCATGGCAAAGTTATCCAAACAAGAGAAACTTGATGATATCTAAGCATTTAATATGCAAATTCAATAAGGGAACTCTCTCTTGAGATCATAATTTGACTCCATGGGAGATGAGTTTGAAAAGTTAAAATATGATTTACAAACCAAGGATGACCTCTTGGCAAAGTTTCTGAATGGTGAAAGAATGAAGTAATTTCCTTCCAAATCATATGCAAAAACAATGATAGATGAATGTACTATAAGTAAGTCACCATTTAGTACTTCCTCTCATTCAGTTTTAGATATTAATTTTGGTGTTTTTAAAAAACACACTAAGATTATTGGGTCTAAACTATTAAATAAAATGAGATTATAAGGAAGAGGAACTGGTAAAAATGGACAAGGCATAACTAACTCCATAAATGTAGAGGATAGGCCTAAAATTTTAGGTTTGGTGTATACTAGTGAGAAAATGGAAATTGTAGAGAGTTTCAAATCCATATAAAGAAGACAAGATTATAACAATCAAGTGTATAATCCAATAGCTTTTTAGAATAAACCATCATAGGTGGATGAGAGATATAAGAGAAATGTAAGAAGAGGTATTGAGATTCCACCTCATCTTTCTTACACAACACATAACACTAAAAATTTGATAAATTCTCAAACTCATAATTCACTCTTTTAGTTTGAACAATATGGCTATGATATAAAAAAAAGTGGTATACTTCTCCTTATAATTTTTGTGGGTTAAGTAATCATTCAATTCTTATTGTTGGAAGACAAAATATTTGATAAATAAGTTGTTTCCTTTTGTGAAATATAAGGATGGTGATAATGATAATTTAAATGAAAGAAATGGTAAATAGGTTTCCTCATCTAAGAAAATGACAAGAGGAAATTTTGCACTCATTGTCACAAGAGTGGACACAGAGTTGAGAAATGTTCAAAACTTCAACCATCATACTATCCTAAACCTGGTAAATATTCTAATGTATATTTAAATTAGGAAACTAAGGAATTATTATCACAGTATTTTTGGTCTAAATATCCATGAAATTTTTGTGGATTAGATAATCACTGTATGGCCTTACATTTGAAAAGAAAACCAGTTAGTAGGATATTTATGTTTTATAAGGATAAATAAATGGGTAATAATTATTGTACTCATTCTAATTTAAGTGGTCACAAAAATGATAAATGTTGGGTGTTACATCCAAAAATATGTCATAATTATTGTAGGAAGACATACATTAAGAATGATGCATCTATAAGTAAAAAGGAATTTGTTTTAAGCCCACTAGTTTCAAAAATAAAATAAGAGGAAGATCAATTATCTACTGATTATCCACAAATGACTCCATTCATTTCTTATTTGGATGGTAATGATCATTTATTTTATAGTGGTAATTTTTAATATCTATGGTATTAATTAGCATGCATATGGTCAAAGCAATTTTTGTATTCCATTGAAATTAAAAGGAATATATTTTGACTTTAAACAATTTTTGAGCTACCAGCTGTGAGGAAATTCGAGTGACAATTTTATCATACTTGGATTGTTTTTCTCATATTTGTGGTTTTGATAAGCTATATTTTTAATCTCCTAATAAGTTTTCAGTTCCTAATGCATTGATAAAAAGGAATTAACTCATGTTTAAACTTGGATATATTCTAAAATGATTTAAATTTGGAATTTGGTTTATTGGAGTAACCTATAAAGAAAAGCCAAGGGATAGGTTTATCATACTTTGATTATTTTCCTCACATTTAGGTTTTGGAAAAACATCATTTTTAAACCTTATTTATAATATATTTAGATTATATAGGGCATGATTAGTATGCTTATTTTAGGAAAATTTGCATTTCAGTATATATGTTAGCATTTACATTATGCAAATTAGAGGCTTATAAGACCCTTTTCAGGTATCATTTGTAATTATAATAAATTTACAAACATTTTTAGATATGCATGATATTTTCACATTTTATAATTCCCTTATTCATTTTGGTCATTTATTGTAACTATAAAATATGGTTACAATTAGAGTAGGTATTTATTACACTAACAAAGTAGTTTGTAGTTGTACTTGGTGATCATTTTGTAGTAATTAGTAGATTCACCATTCTAAAGATGTGACATTTGAGGAAGGAGTTTACTCTATCTATAATTTGGTATTGGGTAGCTATTTATTTCACTAGCATTTCAAGGATTCATTTTGATTTTTGAATCATTACCATGATATTTTGCAGTGATGTTTTATAAAGTCAACTATTTGCAAATTTAACTGATGACTTGACCTTTTAGGGAGCAAAAAGATCTTATTCGGGAGGTTTGATAAATTTTTTTTTTTTTATGGTTCAAAAAAATATCTATTCCCACCATAATTCCTTTGGTTTCAAAATATTATTAAATATCTTATTTATTATAACATTAGATATTTTAAAACCAAATCCCAAAAATTTAATTATCCACATGGATGATTATTTAACAAAAATAAAATACCATAGATATGTTTAAAAAAAACATGGGATATTATTATTCTTTTTTTTTAAAAGAAAAAAAGAACAATAAAAACATTATACACCACTTTTTCATTGCCGATGTGGGATTCCATTTCAAATGGCATGGTGGGCGAATTTGGTTATGTTTTTAATTGCATGGTTTTAACTTAAGTGGGATGTGTTTTTAAATTATGTCTAAAATAAATAAAACACTTTATCCCCACTTTTAACCACCTTTATGCTTATCATATACGCTATGCTCCACTTATCTTCCCATTCCCATGTGGACATGCACTTCAAAAGTGGTTGGCAAGCTTGAGTTAAGTGGAGCACAAATTAGGTGGATAAAGGTTTCTTTTAATTAAACTTCATGTTTTAAAATTTATGTTCCACTTTATCCTCCAAAATGATATCCATTTTAAAAGGGGATGGATTTTAGATTAAGTAGAAAAGTTATGGGATATTTTAATTCTTTAATCTCAAAACATCCCATAAATTATGGGATTTTATTCCTTCTTATTTTCATGCAACCTACCTAGAGTTTAAGCGTACTTCAAGAAATGAAGGTTGTTACACAACATTGGATATCAAATTTGTGAAATCACTTTGATATTTGTCTTACAGGGGAAAATTTTTGATATAGCTGGTTGAGGCCATTTTGACCATTACAAAATCTTTTTTAATCTCTATAAATTACATAGAGTGATTTGTAAAACCAGAAGGTAGTTTATAAATCTTTTGAGAGTGTTTTTGCCTCTTTCAGAGAGAGAAATTTCCAATTTCAAAAATATATAATTGCAGATGATCATTTTTGGAATCGAAGGATGTTTATGTTATATGATTAGAGTTTTTCATAAGTTGATCAACCAATTATAAGATATTTAGGGATGTGAGTTTAATGATTGTATTTACATCTTATTTAAATGGAATGGTTTGAATGAACTTGGGGATTTATCTAATTGGTGAACCCCATAAATAATCTCTAGTATCTATTTTATTATTTTATTTCAATTTTTCTTCAATATATCAATTTTTAATTATTATTGATATCTGGGATTAAATCATGAAAATTAATTAAGAGACTATTTTCAAAGGATAATAATATTATTTTAATGTGTTATTTAAACAATAATATTATATGAGTTTATAAAATACTCATTCAAAATTATTTAGATAATTTTACATTCAGATTTAAATAAAAGTCAATTCCTTTGATTTTAATTAAAAATTAAAAAAATGACTTATTATTAAAAAAAAATCTATTTTTATTAAATAGTATTAATTAGCAGGGGATAATTACTATTTATGGATCAGTTTGGTATTATATTAGTTATAATGTAAGTATTAGCTTATGATTATGTGGAAATTTGATTTCAGTCTTAGGGATGGTTGAATTCTTTGTAGACTGTTGTTTACTCCATTTGTAGTGTTGGAAGTACAAATTATTTGTAGGAACAAGAAACTATAAGAAAGTTGTCAAAACAAGATAAAATTGATGAGCTCAAAAAATTTAATATGTAAATTCAAGAAGAGAACTCTCTCTTGAGATCAAAATTATACTCCATGGAAGAGGAGATTGAAAAGTTGAAATATGATTTGCAAACCAAAGATGAGCTCTTGGAAAAGTTGCAAAATGGTGAAAGAATGAAGGAATTGCCTTTCACATTACATGAATAAATAATGATAGATGAATACATTATATGTAATTCATCATGTATTAATTTATCTCATTCAATGTTAAATATTGCTTTTAGTGTTTTTAAAAAACACACTAAGGGTATTGGGTCCAAATTGTTAAATAAAATGGGATTTGAAGGAAGATGCCTTGGTAAAAATGAACAAGGCATAACTAACCCAACATAGGTAGAGGATAGGCCTTGTTTTATAGGTTTGGGGTATAATAGTGAGCAAATGGAAATTGGAGAGTGTTCCAAATCCATAGTAGGAAGACAACTTTCCAACTACCAAGTGTATAAGCCACTAGATTTTTAAAATAAACCATCACAGGTAGATGAGAAATGTAATGGAACTTGAAGAAGAGGTATTGAGATTCCACCTCCTCTTTATTACATAACACATAATACTAATAATTTGGTAAATTATAAAACTTCTAATGCACTCTTTCAGTTTGAACAATATGTCTATGATATACAAATAATGCGGTATACTTTTCATGATACTTTTTATGGGTTAAGTAATCATTATGTTGCTTATTGTTGGAAGATAAAATATTTGATAAAGAATTTATTGCCTTTTTTGATAGATAAGGTAGGTTATTATGATCATTCAGAGGTGAGAAGTGGTAAAAATGTTTCCTCATCCATGAAGAAGGACAAGAGGAAATTTCGCTTTCATTGTCACAAGAGTGGACATAGAGTTGAGAAATGTTGGAAACTTTGACCATCACACTATCCTAACCCTAGTAAATATTCCAACATATATTTAAATTATGAAAATAAGGATTTATTATCATAGTATTTTTGGTCTAAATATTTATGATTACATAATCATTATATTGCCTTATGCTGGAAAAGAAAACTAGTTAGTAGGATATCTTGTTTTTTAAGGAGAAATAAATGAATAATAATTATTGTACTCATTTTAATTTAAGTAGTCACAGAAATGATAAATGTTGGGTATTTAATCCAAAACTATGTAATAAGTATTAAATGAAGTCATCCATGAATAATGATGCATCCATAAGCAAAAAAGTTGTTCGAAACCCACTGGTTTCATAAATAGAATAATAGGAAGACCACTTCTCTACTGATTATCCATAAATGACTCCATTCATTTTTGATTTGGATGGTAATAATCATTTATTTCCTAGTGGTACTTTTGCATAGATACGGTATTAATTATCATGCATATGGTCAAAGAATTTTTTGTATTCCATTGAAATTAAAAGGAATATATTTTAACTTAGAATAATTTTGGAGCTATCACCTATGAGGAAATATGACTAACATGGTTGTCATACTTGGATTATTTTTCTCATATTTTTTTTTGATAAGCTTTATTTTTTATCTCTAGATAAGGTTTGAGTTCCTAATGCATTAGTAAAAATGAATTAACCCATGTTTAAATTTGGAGATATTCTTAAATAATTTAAATTTGGAATTTGGTTTATTGAAATAACATGTAGAGGAAAACCAACGCACGGGGTTATCATAGTTGGATTATTTTTCTCACATTTTGGTTTTGGAAAAAATTCATTTTTAAACCTTATCAATAGTATATCCAAATTATATGGGGCATGATCAATATGTTTATTTTGGAAAAATTTGAATTTTAGTATATATCTTTGAATTCACATTATGCAAATTAAAGGCTTATAAGACCCTTTTCGGGCATTGTTTGTAATTATAATAAATTTACAAACCTTTTGTATCCATGCATGATATTTTCATATTTTATAAGTCCCTTATTAATTTTAGGCATTTATTGTAACTATAATTTATGGTGACAATTAGAGTGTGTGTTTATTACACTAACAAACTAGTTTGTAGTTACACTTGGTGATCATTTTGTAGTAATTGGTAGATTCACCATTTTAAAGATGTGACATTTGAGAAAGGAGTTTACTCTATCTATAATTTTGTATTGGGTATATATATCTTTCATTAGAATTTCAAGGATTTTATTTGTTTTTTTAATTGTTACCATGATATTTTGTAGTGATGTTTTGTAAAGTGAACTATTTGTAGCTTTAGTGGATGACTTGACCTTTTAGGGACCAAAAGGGTCTTATTGGGGAGGTTTGATCTAGTTTTTTTATGGTTCAAAAAAATATTTATTCCCACCATAATTCCTCTAGTTTAAAAATATTATTAATTATTCTATTTATTAAAACATTGTATACTTTAAAAACAAATCCCCAAAATTTAATTATCCCCATGGATGATTATTTAAAAAAAATAAAAGACCATAGATATGTTTTTAAAAAAACATGGGATATTGGTTTTTCTTAAATAAAAGTAAAATAATGAAAACATGATACACCACTTTCCCATTCCCCATGTGGGATTCCATTTCAAATGGCATGGGGGATAATCTGGTTATGTTTTTCTTTGAATGATTTTAATTTAATTTGGATGTGTATTTAAATTAAGTCTAAAATAAAGAAAACACTTTATCCCCACTTTTACCAACATCTATGTTTAACATGCACACTAAACTCCACTTGCCTTCCCATTCCCACATGGATACCCACTTCAAAAGTGGTCAGAAAGCTTGACTTAAGTGAAGTGTAAGTTAGGTGGATAAAGGTTTCTTTTAATTAAACTTCATGTTTTAAAATTTATCTTTCAATTTATCATCCCACATGATATCCATTTTAAAAGGGGACAAATTTTGGTTTATGTAGAAAAGTTATGGGATATTTGAATTGTTTAATCTAATATATTTAAAATTGAAGTTAAACTTTTCTTTACCATGCTTTATGGATCATCCACTTCAGAAGTGGTCAATGGTTTGGTGGGAAGTTTTAGTTGAAGATCATGAAGATCATGGTAACATGGAATATTATTTATGGGTAAGTGTTTTGATAAACTAAGTATGGCATTTCAACATCCCATCAATTATGGGATTTTATTCCTTCTTGTTTTCATGCAACCTATCTAGAGTTTAACCGTACTTTTGGAAAATGAAGGTTATTAGCCAACATTGGCTATTAACAATTTTATTTCATTTTATATTATAGATGATGATCTAGAGATAGAGAATAGAGGGAAATAGAGAATATAGGAAATATAGATTGTATTTATTTATATCACAAAATTTTTATATAGCTTATTGAGGCCATTTTAACTATTGCAGAAGCTTTTTTAATCTATGTAAATTACATAGAGGGATTTGTAAAACTAGAAGGTATTTTATAAACCTTTTGAGAGTGTTTTTACCTCTTGAAGAGAGATATAAATTACCCATTTTGGAGATATATAATTACATGAAATCATTCTGGAAATGAAGGACATTTGTGATTTGTGATCAAAAAATTTTAGAGGTCGATCAACCAATTGAAAGATATTCATGGATGTAAGTTTAATCATTGTATTTACATCTTATTTAAATGGAATAGTTTGAATGAATCTAGGGATGTAGCCAATTTTTGAACCACATAAACAATCTCTTGTCTTTATTTTATTATTTTATTTTAATTTTTTTGTAGTGTATTAATTTTTAATTATTACTGATATTTATAATTAAATCATGAAAATTAATTAAGAGACTATTTACAGAGGATAAATATATTATTTTAATGTGTTATCTGAACAACAAAATTATGAGTTTATAAAACACTTATTTAGAATTATTTAGTTAATTTTACATTTAAATTTAAATAAACATCAATTCCTTTGATTTTAATTAAAAATTAGAAAAATGACTTATTAAAAAAATCTAATTTAAATAAATAGTAATGATTAGTAGGGGCTAATTATTGTTTATCAATCATTTTAGTATCAGATCATTTATCATGCAAGTATTAGTTTTTTATTGTGTGGAAATTTGATTTTAGTTTCAGTGTTGGTCGAATTATTTATAGACTATTATTTACTCCATTTGATGTGTTGCAAGTATAGGTTGTTTTCAGGAATAGGAAACCGTGGGAAAGTTGTCCAAACAAGAGAAAATTGATGAGCTTGAAGTATTTAATATGAATATTTAAGAAGAGAAATCTCTTTTGAGATTGAAATTCTAATCCATGGAAGAGGAGATTGAAAATTTGAAATATGATTTGCAGACCAATGATGAGCTCTTGGAAAAGTTGTAGAATGGTGAAAGAATGAAGGAATTGTCTTCCACATCAGATTTTGAAATAATGATAGATGAATACACAATAAGTAATTCATCATGTATTACTTCCTCTCATTCAATTTTAGATATTGCTTTTGGTGTTTTTGAAAACACACCAAGGTTATTAGGTCTAAACTATTAAATAAAATGAGATTTGAAGGAAGAGGCCTTGGTAAAAATGGACAAGTCATAACTAACCCCATATAGGTACAGGAGATGCCTCATATTACAGGTTTGGGGTATACTATTGAGTAAATGGAAATTGGAGAGAGATACAAATCCATAGAAAGAAGACAAGCTTCTAACAACCAAGTGTGTAAGCGATTAACTTTTTAGAATAAAACATCATAGGTGGATGAGAGATGTAAGAGAACTGGAAGAAGACATATTGAGATTCCACCTCCTCTTTTTTACATAACACATAACACTAAAAATTTGGTAAATTCTAAAATTTCTAATGCACTCTTTTAGTTTAAACAATATGGCTATGATATACAAAAAATGTGGAATACTTTTCCTTATACTTTTTGTGGGTTAAGTAATAATTTAGTTGCTTATTGTTGGAAGAGAAAATATTTGCTAAATAAGTTTTTTAATTTTGTGAAAGATAATGTAGGTGATAATTAAAATTTAAATGCAAGAAATGGTAAATAGGTTTCCTCATATAAGATAAAGGACGAGTAAATTTTGTACTCATTGTCACAAGAGTGGACACAAAGTTGAGAAATGTTTGAAAATTCAACCATCACACTATCCTAAACTTGGTAAATATTACAACATATATTTAAATTATAAAAATAAGGATTTATTATCATAATATTTTTTGTATAAATATCCATACAATTTTTGTGGATTATATAATCACTATGTTGCCTTATGTTGGAACAAACAAGTTAGTATAATATATGTGTTTTCTAAGGAGAAAAAATGGGTAATAATTATTGTGCTCATTTTAATTTAAGTGGTCACCGAAATGATAAATGATGGGTATTACATCGACATCTATGTCCTAAGTATTTTAGGAGGACATAATCTAAGAATTATGCATCCATAAGTAAAAATGAAGTTGTATAAACCCACCAATTTTGGAAACAAAACAAGAGGAAGACCACTTCTCTACTAATTATTCATAAATCACTCCATTCATTTTTGATTTGGATGGTAATGATCATTTATTTTTTACTAGTAATTTTGCATAGATATGGTATTAATTAGCATGCATATGGTTGAAGTAGTTTGTGTATTGCATTGAAATTAAAGGAATATATGTTGAGTTTGAATAATTTTGTAGCTACTACTTGTGAGGAAATCCAAGTGACAGGTTTATCATACTTGGATTATTTTTCTCATATTTGTGGTTTTGATAAGCTATATTTTTAAGCTCCTAATAAGTTGTAAGTTCCTGATGCATTGGTAAAAAAGAATCAACTCATGTTTAAACTTGGAGATATTCTCACATAATTTAAGTTTGGAATTTGGTTTATTGGAGTAACCTATAGAGAAAAGCCATCAGACAAGTTTATCATAATTGGATTATTTTTCTCACATTTGGGTTTTGGAAAAGCTTCATTTTTAAACCTTGTTAGTAGTATATGGACATTATATAGGGCATGATCAATGTCTATTTTTGGAAAACTTGCATTTCGGTATATATGTCGACATTTACATTATGAAAATTAGAGGATTATAAGACCCTTTTTTGGCACCATTTGTAATTATAATAAATTTACAAAATCTTTTAGCCATGAATGATATTTTCACATTTTATAAGTCCCTTATTAGTTTTGGGCATTTATTTTAACTATCAAATATGGTTACAATTAACATGTGTATTTATTACACTAACAAATTGGTTTTTAGTTGTACTTGGTGATCATTTTGTAGTAATTGGTAGATTCATAATTTTGAAGATGTGACATTTAAGAAAGGAGTTTATCTACAATTTGGTATTGGGTACATATTTGTTTCACTGGCATTTCAGGGATCTAGTTTGATTTTTGAATCATTTCCACGATATTTTATAGTGATGTTTTACAGAGTGAACCATTTGTAGATTTAGTGGATGATTTGGCCTTTTGGGGACCAAAAGGGTCTTATTGGGGAGGTTTGATCTAGAGGAGCTTTTTTATGGTTAAAAAAAATTTATTCCCACTATAATTCCTCTATTTTCAAAATATTATCAAATATCCCATTTATTAAAACATTGGATATTTTAAAACAAAATCCCAAAAAATTAATTATCCCCATTGATTATAATTTAAAATAAATAAAATACCATAGATATGTTTTTAAAAAACATGGGATATTGTTTTTTCAAAAATAAAAACATTATACACCACTTTCCCATTCCCCACGTGGGATTCCATTTTAGAAGGCATGGGTGGCGTATTTGGTTATGTTTTTATTTGAATGGTTTTAATTTAAGTGGGATGTGTTTAAAAATTAAGTCCAAAATAAATAAGACACTTTATCCCCACTATAAACCTGCATTATGCTTAATATGCACGTTAAGCTCCATTTTTCCCATTCCCATGTGGACACCCACTTCAAAAGTTTTCAACAAGATTGAGTTAAGTGGAGTGAAAATTAGGTGGATAAATGTTTATTTTAATTAAAATTCATTTTTTATACTTTATCTTCCACTTTATCCTCCCATGTGGTATCCATTTTAAAAGGGGAATATTTTGGTAAAAGTAGAAAACTTATGGGATATTATAAATATTTACTCTCATATATTTTAACTTAAAGTTAAACTCTTCTTTACCATGTTTTATGGATCATCCACTTGAGAAGTGGTAAGAAGTTTGGTGGGAATTTTTGGTTGAAGATCATTGTAACATGGAATATTATTTATGGGAAAGTGTTTTGATAAAATAAGTATAGCATTTCAATGTCCCATAAATTATGGGATTTTATTCCTTCTTGTTTTCATTCAGTCTATTCAAAGTTTTACCGTACTTTGGAAAATTGAAGGTTATTAGCCAACACTAGATATTAAAAACTTTATTTCATTTAATATTATAGATCATGATCCAAAGATAGAGAACAAAGGGAATATAGAATATAGGAAATATAGATTGTATTTTTTAAAGGGGCATAATTTTGATATAGCTAATTGAGGCCATTTTGCCTATTGTAGAATCAATTTTTATCTGTATAAATTACAAAGAGGGATTTGTAAAACCACAAGGTATTTTATAAAACTTTTTGAGAGTGTTTTTTCCTTTGAAAGAGAGTGATAAATTTATCATTCTTGAGATATATAATTGCATGTGATCATTTTAGAAATGAAGGATGTTTGTGATTTGTGATCAGAGTTCTTCAGAGGCTGATCAACCAATTGCAAGATATTCAGGGATGTAAGTTTAATCATTGTATTAAAATGTTACTTAAATGGAATGGTTTGAATGAACCTGGGGATGTAGCCAATTGGTGAACCCTATAAATAATCTCTGGTCTCTATTTTATTTTATTTTTAGTTTTTCCTCAGTATATCAATTTTAAATCATGAAACAAAGGATAAAAATATTATTTGAATGTGTTATTTGAATAATAAAATTATATGAGTTTAAAAATTACTCATTAAAAATTATTCTATTAATTTTACATTTAGATTTAAATAAAAGTCAATTCATTTTATTTTAATTAAAAATTAGAAACATGACTTAATTATTAAAACAGGGGATAATTAATATTTATTGATCATTTCGTTTGAGCAATAATATCTTCAATTGAAATAGGGACATTAAACATGTCACAAACTAGTGTGCTTTGGCTAAATGGGTTTAGGTTTTGATTTGCATATCTTGAAGCATATATTTGTGGCCCTATTGATGGAGTTAGCTCAATAAGAGACATGATTGAAATATACATTGTGTTAAAATTATGAGATAGGTTAAGATAATTTTTGTATAATTTTTGTACCTATTCCATTTGATCATCCATATGACCTTTCCATTTTTTAACAATACTTTGACTCTAATGTGGAATTTGGACTAAATTTTTACTATAACTATTTGATGCCAACTTCAAATGTTATTTTTGAGGAACATTACTAGGGTTTATAATCAAACTAATCAGATTTTCATGTTGGAAGTCTGGCAGTAAATTGGTCACTACTTTAACTACCCTAAATAAAATCTCATCTTTTTCCTCTAATAAATGATGATAAAATAATTATATATTTTAACTTGTCTACATTGGTGTTGTAACATAGTAGGGCTCTTGCCTTTTCCATTATTCTAAACTTTGCATTACTTTAACAAGGTAATATGTTGTTTGATTTTGTCCTTGGCCTACATAAGAAGGTGTAGTCACTAATTATTATGCTAATGGTTCTGAATTTTGTTAAAATATGAAATATTATATGATGGAAAGGGATATATCTCATAAGATATGTTATATCCATATGACTCTTGAACAAAATGGTCACAAGTTATAAACCTTTCATATTTTAGATTATACATAGTCTTGCTTCTTATGTAATGAGACATGTTAAATTATATGGGTAAATCTCATGAAAAAATAATGGTCTAAAATTTGGAAAACAAGTAAGGTTTAAAAATAACATTTGGCTTTGTAAAATAGGTCCAAAGAGTAAAACAACTAAATTAGTCAAAGGTAAAGATAAAACAAACCCAAAATCAATCTAGAAAATGACATTGGTTTTCCTAAAGGTGGTTATAATCAATGGCAAGGGTGACACAAAATATCAAAACTTAGCTATGGATAAGGTAACAATTTTCCCAAAGGTGGTTACAAATAGTGGTAAAATAATCTAGACAAAGTACAACAATTATAAACTATGTTAAAAGGATATCAATCATTTACCCATAGGCAGTTATAATTGTTTAACATGAAAAATAAAGATAGACTCAAAAATAAAAGGTCAATATAACAAAATAACTTAAAATTAATTTAAACTAAGGTAATTAGCTTGGGTGACACTTAGTAATTGACTTGCTAAGACTTGATATTCAGTTCATAAGAAACTATTTTTACAATGGAACTGGGATATTTTTGAACTCAACACAACAAACTTCAAATAAGGAACATGGTAATAACCTGAATCAAAAGACATTAAAGACAAGGCACAAAAAAATAAACAGCCACTAGGTCTAGGCAAGGGTTCTTTTAGATCAAATAGGAAATCAAACCAAGTAAGAAAATCCAAACAAAAAAGGTAGACAACCTAACCCCAAATTACACAAGGCTTTGGCATAAACCTGATTAGCTTAGGATTTATACTTTGAAAGATTGAATTTAAATTTTAACAAAAAAATACTTGGATGTTCTAAGATAAAATGGTTATACCAAAATGAGTAACATAACCATGCGTTTTAAACAAGAGGTATAACAATGGTTTGGAACTTGGTTTTAAATGTGGCAAGTGTTTTTGAATGATTTAGGTAGCATAATAATGCCCACTCAAACAAATGGTAAATAATGGTTTTGTACATAAAAATCCAAGGTAAATGTTTGAGCTGAAATGGGAAATGTAATGATACCCAATTTAAATAAGTGACACAAAAGTGGTTTTGGAATAAAAATCTAAGGTAAGAGTCTGACATAAATGGACAAAGTAATATGTCTTAGGCTAAAGTGGTGTGAAAATAAAATGATGTTTTTGGACTCATTTCAATTTTGACATTAAAAATAAAAAAATTTAGTATAAAACACACATGAAAATCAAAGAAAATATAAATAAAACTAATGACTCATCCTATCCTTAAAACAACAAGGTATACATAGATTCTACCAAAAATGTATGGTGATATACCAATGCTCGTTAGGATTTATGTGTTAATCAAAAAATTAAAGATTAGAGGTAGGTATATTTTTTAATACACCCTTTGTCTCTCAATAATTTATACACGGCATGAAATGAGAGTGAGGAACACTCATCATTTGGCAAGACATTCAATTTCAAAGTGTGGTTTATCTAAAATATATAAGTTTTGAAATGATTTCTATATCAAAAATGTGATTTCTATGTTCATGGTCCTTAGAGACATTCTAACTATTGTCAATCATAAACAAGGATTTGACTTCACATTAGATCCAATCACATAAATTAGAGATAAATATGACTTCATTGGTCACAAAAAACATATAACTTCAAGATTCACTAGTGTAAACCTTGTTGAAGCACATTTGGATTAGAGATAAGTAAATATAAATATAATTCCATGGGTGAAAACCTATTTCATGTACCATTAGATTGGAATGTTAAATTTTATCCTTAATAATTACAAGTTATTAAATGTTTACATTAACCATTGGGTTATATCATAATTCCATAAGATAAATGAGTCTTTAAGCAATTATCTCAAGCCTTTCCAGATACATTTATTAATTGAACACTACTGGACTTGCCTTAATCTAAGCATTCTTACATGGGTGAGCCTTACATATCATAATCAAACATAGGATATAAATTTCCATCGTTACCAACTATTTTATATTATTTTTATACATTTCTTATAGAGGACACCACTAAAGTGAACATTGGTACATATGATGATATAAAAATTATTACATTGGGCTCATCCCTCACCATAAAGGAATGCGAGTTAATTATTGTTTTGAAATATTTTATCAAATTATTCAAGTGGAATTATGTGGATATGATAGGTTTGGATCAATATTTGGTGGCACAACATCTTATTGTTCAATTGAATAGTAAGTCAATTACATAAAAATTGTAGAAAATGCATCTATGCATTGTTATATTGGTAAAAAAGAGTTATAAAAACTATTATAAGTAGTTTTTATCAGGATAATTGATTAAAAAAAATGGATCTCAAATATGTTACAATAAGAAAGAGACCATAAGGTATTCACTTATGTAATTACTTTAGTGATATCAACAAAACTTACCCTAAGGATGATTTTCCCTTACTAGACATTGACATGATAGTTAATTAAACCATAGGATATGAGATGTTGTCCCTCATGGATAGATTCTCTAGGTATAGATAAATAAAAGTTTCACCTAAAGACCAACATAAAAGCATGCTCACTAGTCCATGGGGGACATTTTATTACCAATTCATACCATTTAGCTTAGAAAACACTGGTACAACTACTGACATGCAATGAATATCATATTCTATGACATGATACATAATATTATTTAAGATTATGTGGATGACACTATATCAAAGTAAAAAACATTTGAAATACATCTTGAAGTTATATTAAGAATATTTAAGAGAATCTGTAAATATAAGGTACACATCAATCCTAAGAAGTCTATATTTATCATCACTTCTATAAAATTAACATGATTCATTATATATCATAAGGGAATTGAATAATATCATATGAATTTAAAGTACATCATGTAAATTCCTCATCCTTATACCTTGAAATAACTATTTAGTTTGCAAGGAAAGATTTAGTCCATCCAACAGTTTATCTTACAATTAGTGTATTGATGTTATCCTTTTACTCACCTTTTGAAGAAAGGTGTCTATTTATAGTGAAACAAAGTTATCAAAATATTTTGAATAATTATAATCATATTTAGATAATACACTAGTATTTACCCCACCTATAATACCAAAGTCATTACTTCTTTACATCTCAACAATTGATCATGTACTAGTGTACTTCTGGATTAACATGATGAAAAGATCAAAGAGCACATAGTTTATTAATTAAGAAGGAAAATTTTAGCTTATGAACACAAGTATTAATAAAATGAAAAAAATTATTAATAATGGTGTTTGATTCTAAAAAGTTGTGACACTACATGCTGAAAAACAAAATTGTTTTGATTACCATGATTGATCCCCTCAAGTAATTATTATCAAAATCCACTTTGACTGGTCACATGGCCAAATGGGTAATGTTTCTAAGGGAGTTTTAAGTTGACTATAATAACTAGAAATATATTAAGGGGTAGGTCCTTTTGGACCAAATTTTTGAAGCCCCTTTATTAGACATAAATCCACTCACTTTTGAGTTCCTAAATGAATTGATCTTATATTTAGAGGAAGTGCCTATAGACTCCAAGAAATAGGGGATTTATTTTTATTGTTATTTCACCTCTCATGGATATGGGGCTAGAAGTATTCTCATTACTCCCCAAGGATATATAATTCCTAATTAATTTTACATTGGTTTTCATTGCACAAATAATATGGTAGAATATGAGGTGTTTATTATAGGATTTTATCTCATTGTGCAATGTAACATTAATAACTTGATGGTTTATTGGGATTAATAATTAATCATCAATCATATTCCATACCATTATCATTATGGAGATGTGAAACTAGTGCCTTATAAAGGCATTGTGGATAACCTCAAACAATAATTTGAATCTCTTCACTTTAAAAAGATACCAAGAAATAATAATATATTAATAGACATAATGGAATTAATTAGTTCCATGATAGTAGTGACCAAAAATTTCAAAGGGTATGTATTACTTATAGATAAACTCCTTCAACCATTTCATGTCTAGTCAAATTTGGAGATGGTATGTGATATTCCTAGTCCCAATCATATATGGTGTGAAGAACTATATGTCTATCTCTAGTACCCAATTATCCCTATTAAAATATCACATACCTAATGCAAAAAATTAATTCAAAATTCCTCCCATTACACCTTACTTGGAAGAACACTTTATTTTAGTAGTTATGATGGAACAATGCTTCATTTTTAACTTTAGAAGAATCAGATTTAGTGATCAAGCATGTACGTGAAACAATTTTTGGGCCCTACATTAGTAGTATGGTCATGTCCAAAAAATTCTTTAAAAAATGGTATTATTGGCCAAAAATGGAGTCAAAAGCCTACAACTATGTAAAAAAGTGCCTTTTCTATAAAAAACATGGTGTCTTGATACATGATATTTCATAAAGACTTTATCAAATCATAAATCAACCATTTTTAACATGGTGACTCAGTCTTATAGAAAATATAAACTTTAATTACACTGATGACCACATGTATGTCCTAACTTCCACTCAAAATTTTACTAAATGGGTAGAATAAATTCTTCTCACTTATGTAACTAAAATGCAAATTTTTTTGTTTCATTTTTTATCACCTCATCTATCAATATTAAGTTCATTGCACCATGATATCTAATAAGAACTGATAATTTCAAAAAAATTATGTAAGTCCATATCTTCTTTTTTACCTATTAAACACAAAATGTCAACATGTTATTAATAATATTGTCAATGATGGTGTTTATGATTGGCAATTGAAATTACTACTAGCTTTATGGGATTACTATTTTAGTAGCCACACACCTACATGTGATGCACTATATTCATTTATATTTGTATCTAAGGCTATCATTACTATATATATCGAGTTTCCTTCCATGAAAATCTCACTACACAATATAATCAATGAGGAAGACTATAGATTCATCAAACTAAAAGAAGTCAAAATCTTAGATTAGAAATGGATAGATGGATTAATTTTTTTAAGTCCATTCAGAATTGGTTACTTCATAGTTATAACCATCATATTCTTCATATATATTTTTTATTTGTTGATTTCATGTTGAAGGAAAATTAGTAAAATACAAAGGTGGAGCATAAAAATAATAGAGAGTTTGAGTCCAATAGGCTTGGTATGTATATTATTATAGAAGATTATGATTATAGGGAATACCTAAATGCTACATATGATGTGAAAGAGTTATATGATCCAATTAATATCATACATATTAAGTTTTTATATCTTTTATTTGGTCAAACATTTTCTATGAGAACCCTTACTCGGGGCATTTTTTCTCTTCCATTCCTATTATACCTTTCCCTCAATTTTTGTACTCTGGTCAATTATTTTCCTTATTCCAATTTCCTATTAATGTCATGATATTGGTTCAAAATAATAAGTTCTACACATAGGTTAAAATCATATATAAAAAGGAATTTCAATTTGATTGTCATCAACATGTCTTTTGCAGATAAGTGTATCAGGGTAATTTGGTATAGTTTTCTTTCTTGGAAGTTCTTTGATATGACTTCATTTCACTTCCTATAAATATTTCCCACATTAGTGAATTCTTATTCCATTTTTATGGTGTGATATTACCTTTACCTCAATCTATATTATTGGTTCATGGAATTACAATTTCAACAAGTTTAGATGATGTTTGAATCCCTACCTAGATAATTCCTTGTACATTTCTAAAATTTCCATTACATTCCTTATTACAAAAACCCAAAAATTTGGAAAGTTTAAAAATACAAAAATCCTAAAAAATTAAAAATTAAGGAAAATATTAAACTCACCAGAAGAGATAGAAATCCTAAAAATATTTGAATCCTCTATCATATTATTTCTATTATCCTCTGATTTCAAGGAGAACTACATCAACTTGAGGTCTATATAAACTATGTAGGCATCAATTAGTTGCATGGGGAATATTGAGTTAGATTTACTAATATCATTCCCTAGTTTATTTTCCCCTAATTTCCCCCTTTGTGTTGTCACCATTTTTTGAGCCCATTTTTGCTTTCACCATTTTTTGATCCCTTTTAAGATATTTCCTATTGTTGAGCCCATATATGCTCTCTTCATTTGTCTATCCCATTTATGCTCTCACTTTTTGGTGATTGCTTTTATATTCTCATGATTTTGTGATCCCATTTATATTCTCACCATATTTTTATACCATTTAATCTATCACCATTTGGTGAGCCCATTTATGTTCTCACCATTCCATTTTCCCATTTATGATCTAACTATTTGGTGAGCCCATTTATGATCTCACTATTTTGATAGCCCATTTATATTCTCACCATCTTGTGATCCAATTTATGCTCTCACTATTTAGTGATATTATTTATTTTTATACTATTTGGTGAGTCCATTTATGATCTTTCCATTTTGCAAATGCATTTATGATCTCACTGTATTGCAATACATTCCTATTTTCCACTTAAATCAAATCAACCTCTTAATTTTCATATTGTTTCTTCTTTCACACTCCCTATGATAATTATATTTTTTCTAAAGTCCATTTGGACTATGTAGGCAATGTCCACATGCATAGGGCACTTGGAGATATCTTGACCACCCCTCACTTATTATTTTATACCACTTCTATCTAAAGGCTCACATTGTCACATATAGTTTCCCCTTTCCTTGGGGGAACCATCTAATTATTATTATCATTGATCCTTTCACACATGGATTTTGAATTGATTATGGACATGATGTTTTTTGTTGATTTTATTTCTAGTTTGTGTTTTCTTACTTTTTTCCCCTATATTATTATTACTTCAACCTAATCTGTAATGTTAATGAGGTCATAATCATGGTGATCTTTAGCATGCACTTATACTCAAGTCCATCCATCAACATATGTCAAAATTATAATCATGGTTTTTGTCATTGATGTATTATTTCTATTTGTCTATTAGATAAATATTAGGTCGTTATGCACATTTCATCAATGCCATTATGTGTTTTATATTATGATGCATATTATTATATGCTACATTAAAAATCAAATGATTGAGGTTTATAGGTGATATTGAACTATGATAGAATTATCTCTCCTTATAAGGTCATTAATTATTTAAATCCAATCCTCTCAGTCATTTTTATCCATATCACATCATCAAATTTTAATTTATCAAATCAACATAATTTTAACACAATTGGCTATATATGTTCTCATCAAGACTCACATGTCTGAATGAGCATCTAACATAGGAGTAATTTACATTGGTTTATAAAAATTCTTTTATTTTATTCTTCCTCATCCATTTTATCTCATTTTTGGATATTGACATTCGCATGGGATCCATTTTCAATATGTAGGTTGTGTTGAATTAGTTTTAATTTTTGGGGTTAGCTCAACAAACCTCATTATTCAATCACCTTTTTAAATTTCCAATTATTATGTTATGGAAATAATATAACCATTTCAACTAATCCAAAATCAAATCCACCGTAATGGGGAAAATAATATAATCAATGCTCAAATCTACCCTATTAAGGTGACTAAGTTCTTTAATCAACCCCATATTTTGGGAAATTTAATCATTCAGTCTTTTTTATAATTTAAAGATCTATAAATTTCATTTTATTTTGGAAAATAAAAGTGTGTAACTTGTTTTGAGATCAATAATTACTTAATACCCATGATTTTCACCCTATTTGGGATATGTTAAAATGTGTATCTTCCTCTAGGTAACATCCTTCCCAGTTCCCCACTCTTTGAGGAAAATATTTTTTAACTCTATCATCATTGGAAATAAATACATGTAAGCATTATATTTATTGGATTAATCTCATGCGTGGGTTAATTTACCTCTTCCTCTTATTCATTTTATTCTTTTCAAGGACTTATCCATTTATGTTATTTTTCAACCACTCCCTCAAGGGTCCATCGTGGCATCAAAAATATTATTTTTGGTATCGATCTAAATTAATTTTATATAAATTGAAAAATAATAATTAAAATATCTTCACATAAATCTTCCATCATTATGGTGATCATTTTATAAGCTTTCGTTATACTTTGAAAAGTCATTATTTCACTTGTGTCTAGCAACATCTTCTCAAATATGGGAAAATTTAGGCACTCAATTCTCACCACTCTCATGTTGAAATTAAAATAAAAATACTTTATAAAAATAACACAAATCATAGAAATTCCAAAATTATTTCAGGCACTTGGCACACATCTTCTTAAATGTATTAGTGAATCCCTAATTGGGGAAATACATTTTACATAATTGTTAGCTTCAATTAATTCATCCTAAGTTAATGTGTGAAAGTGAAAGAGATGTTTTGGGATTTATTATGTGGAAAATTTATCAATTTTAAAATTCCATTTCTCTTACTTAATTTAATTAAACTTTATTAATTAGTCTAATCTTATTCTAATAGGAAATTCCATAGTTTTTTAGAATTCTTATGTTTTCCTTAATTCCTTAAATTAATTTATTTCTCAAATTATGGCAAGTGGAAAAACAAATTCATCATCATGATATCATGAATAAATATTAGAAATGACTATGTCATCATGAATTTGTCAAGCACTAATAATTATTGAAAACCAATATCAAGAATATATTAATCCATATTAATTTAATGTAACTAATTTCAAAAATATTTATAGAAATGGGCCTCTAAAATTGAGTTAATGTTAGGCCACACATATTTATTTCAAACTAATGGCCATAATCAATCTATAAAATTTATATATATAAGGATCACCATAAACCTTTCATAAGCTTTTATGTACAAATAAACTTTGCATAAATCCTTAATAAGTTTCACCAACTTTATTTTTGATTGGTTTAAAAAACATTTGAGATAGTGATTGGATAGATGTTTATGGACTTAACATCACAACATTGAATAATAATTTTATCTCTAAATCTAAGTATAATAATGTATTTGTGCCATATATCTAATTATGTCCACGAGGAAGGAAACAATTTTGATTTCTTTTTAATTTTTTTTTTTGTCTATATCTTACGCAAAATAAGAAACATACATAATAAGTTATATTTCATATTATTTTATTATTATTTTGAATGCTAATTATAATTAGCATCATTCATATTGGTGTGTTTACAACACTAAAATATACTATGAAAATATAATAATTATTCCAGTTTATGGGAAGGGAGAACCATACTAGGATAAATTACCTTTATATTTCAAGGTGAACTAAGTTGTTGATGAATAGGTGTGTTATAAGGTGTTATAAGCCCACTATATTATATTATGACACTACTCATTTTATTTTAAATAGAAAATCACTTAATAATGAATTGATATAAATCATTAGTATTTAATGTTCTCAAAAATTTTAGTTGTATGAGTAGTATATTCTTACTATATTTACATGATCCAGCTACAATGATCTATTGATTTTATAATTTAAAAAAAATTCATGAACCATATACATCATTCATATTAAAGTACTTGGTCAAAGCATATAAGCATTATTGATTTAGCCATTAATGGATCTTAGTGATGCAAATATTGTAAATTTATAATATAATAAATCAATTTAGTTTAAAGACTATAATAGTATAATACTTTAGCTTCACAATATAGTAATTTACAATAGTACATCCATATGAAATCAATGTAACCACTAGTGTGACATTATCTCATTAATAATCAAAGTTCATTACTTTTTTAGCCACTACTGCTTCTATTAAATTAATACATTTAAAGTAAAAGTACATTATTATAATATAAAAACTAAGATTCATAGTTATAAACATCAAATAAATAATATTTGTGAGAATATCTAAAAAAATAATTTGATATAGATATAGAGAGGGAGATCATCAACTGGGTGCTTTACCTCCAAAAAAACCTAATCGTTCTTACCTAACTACCCATAGTGAGTGGTCCTTCCTTTCAAAAAGGGGTAAATAATGGAAATGCAGACATCAATAACACATTTACAATAGTTTTAAATATAATCACTATTACATGCAACAATCATACATACCATGGAATACATCCTCTCTATAATATGACATCACATATGCATGTAAAATAGTAATTATAAAGGATAAACAATGTATACAACCATAATATTACTTTGGCCAAATATTTTAATTATAATTTTTATACTTCAAATGAATTTGGGTCATAGTCCACAACATAATACTCTCTACTAGAATGCATTATCCTTCGTGCTAATTGATGATGAGTGATTTATGAAAAGTCTTCCTACTTATCACCACTAATCATTCATAATGAAGAGGATGACTTATGACAAACCACATTTAAATAAATCAATAATATAAATTCATCCCAAATTATCTAATAATAATAATAATAATATATTTTATAGAATTATTTCAATGAACATAAAAAAATTTATGTGAAAAGCAAAACTATGAACAATTACTCATTACATAACTCAAAACATTTTAGATGATATTTTATGATTATGTATCACCTTAGTATTGTACATTTCGAAAACATAGACCTTATTTTTTCTTATTAACTCTAAACATGTCTTTCTCTAGCAAGCCTCCCATTTTATTTATCATGTGTCCCTTGGCCTATTAGTCTAACCAGTCTTATATCGATGACATAGACATCTTATCTTACCTAGAATGCTTAAAATGTACTTATCTTACACCTCTATAAGTTTTGATCCTATACCTATTTTCATGCCTTGACATAAGTTTATATTTCCATAAAGTTATCTAATTTTCCAATGAAAAATATTCTAGTGGTGAACCTGATTGATTTTATCTAAATTATCTCCAAATATGATTGATATAATATCAATCCTCATTAATTCTTCACCTAAAAATTAGACCAAGGTGACCAAGTCACTTATCAAAAGAAATCTGTCAAAAATTTAATTGATCAAAGCTTGCCTATTTCAATACTAGTCATAGGTATAACACATATACAAGTCTAAAGTGAAAAAGGAAAAGTCATAAGGTATTATCTTCCAAGTAAAAATTTAGGTCATTATTATTCTTGATTTACACACATTGCATGATTCACACATAAGCCAACATGTAGGGGATAATAACACAAGTCTGAGTCCCTCTTCTATAGTATATGTTATGTGGGTAACATCTTATAACATTGGGGTAATTTTTAACAAATCAACATCATGTTCTTACTAACCCTTTCTTTCCAAGGTCACATTGAAGATGGAAATTTAGGGTTTTTTCCATTTCATAAGGAGAGACATCTCATAATGAAGATATAAATGCACAAAAATGAATGGAAACCCAAACCCATAAGAATCCAAGTGGTCACATATTATTTCACCTAACATTTCATGTAGAACACTATCATCGAACCTAGACAAGTAGCATTCATCCAACTATCCCAGCATGATACAACTATCTAGAGAGCCTGAGGTACCATATCCAAAATATAAAAATTATCATAGAACTATCTTCCCACCTACTTTTAGCTTATTTTAAATCTAGATATACATTAGCATCAAATACATCTAAGTACCTTATTCTATGTCACTTATATATATATATATATATATATATATATATATATATATATATATATATATATGTATATATATATATATATATATGTATGTATGTATATATATGTGTGTGTGTGTATGTATATATATATATATATATATATATATACACACATACACACACACACATATATATATATATACATACATACATATATATATATATATATACATACATATATATATATATATACACATATATATATATACATATATATACATATATATATATATATATATGTATGTATGTATATATATAGCATAGTTGTACATTTAATTAATGTATTATCTTAGTTAAATAAATTTAGTATATGGTACATCTGAGTTTAGCATTTAATTGGCCTACTTTAGATTTGATATTTACCCCTATAACCTATAATTTCTATATTCTTAACCCTATCTACCCAAGAGGATCCACATAACAAGTTAGGATTAAAAATTTGGTGAACTCATCTGAATGGGTGTCCAACATTATACCTATTTTAAAAATAATGGTGACATTCATTGTTTCACTAATTACAATATTTAAACAAGGCTCGTCTAAAATATGACTTTTTATTACCTAATATCGATATGATTAACCATTATATAGTTAGATATTATACAATTTAATTTATGGATGGATTCTTAAGATATAACCAAATAAAAATTAACCTCACCAATCAAGAAAAGATAACATTTACTACTCCTTGGGGTACATTTTACACTAAGATCATGCCTTTTGGGTTAAATAATGCAAGAGCTACATATCAAAGGGCCATGAATCATATATTAGATGAATTTATACATTTTTTTTTGCATATTATGTTGATGATTTATTTTCTAAATCTAAAGATTGTCTAGAACATGTTACTAATTTTTTATAAGTATTTGAACTCATACATAAATTCAATATTTAATTAAATCAAAAAAAGAGTATTTTTAAGATTTCTTCATAAACTATCTTTGGATAAATTATTTATTAGTGAGGCATTAAAATTGATCCACAAAGGGTAAAATACATTGTCTAAATGCCATTGCTAACCAATATCAAATAGTTATGATTATTGTAGTGTCAAATTCAAGATATTACATGCTTCATAACTCAAATGGTTAATTTATAAATCCATTTCATGCATTTTATAAAAAAATGACAAAAAATTTATATAGGATGATGTATGCAAAAAATATTTGATCAAATAAATACGTATTTATCAAACCCATCAATACTCATCCTTATTATCCTAGATAGCCAATTACTTCTTTATATCTTAACTATTCATGATATCCTTAGGGCACTATTAGCTCAATATGATCATGATTACAAGGAACATGTAATCTATTACATTGGTCACTAGTTGGTTGATTATGAATGCAAATATTTAGTAATGGAATTGTTTTGTTTAGCCTTAGTTTTTATTACTCAAAATATATGTCATTACTTACTAAATAATGAGGTCTATGTTATAATTAAAGAAGATCCATTAAAGTTATTTATGAACAAAACAGACTCACCAGTCACATTAAAAAATGAGTAATGTAACTTATATAGCTTAATCTTAAATTCATATCCAAAAAGTCAATATAAATTTAACTTTTAGTTGACCAATTAGTTTTGGCTCCTTTACTAGATCTCTTTTTTATCACGAAAGATTTTTGTGATAAGTTCAAGGCATATAATATATCTTCTAACCCATGGATAAAATTCTTTGATGGATGTAGATGTAAAATAGGGATAGGTGTTGGCATCGTATTTTCCACCCCCAAGGGTGAATATGTCTTTTTCATACAAATTAGCTTTTTATTGCACTAAAAATATAATTGAATATGAATCCTTGATAATTGGATTATCCATAGAAGAAAAGCTTCATATATGAGACATCTAAGGTTTTGGTGATTCTCAATTAATTATTAACTAGGATAAAAATCATTCCCAATCCAAACAAGAACATATTCTCCCATAAATTAATGGTGGATAAATTAATAGATATATTTGATAAATGAAAATTACAATGTAATGAAATTTTTAATGTCATTATTGGGAATTATTTTTTCAAACAAAGTTTTGATGGTTAATTACTATGATGCTTAAACAAGGATGAAGCCTACACTACACTCCTAGAAATACATGACAATAAATGTGGTGGTCATTTCATTAGACAAGTCATGTCACATAAATTATTATGTTAGGGTTATTAATTACCTACCATGGAATAATAAATCATCAAAAATGTAAATTTATGTTTAGAATGACAAAAATATAGCAATTTGAATCATGCATCATCACATGAATTATAGCCAATTGCTTCACCATGGCCCTTTTCCTTATGTTGTTTTCATTTGATATTCAAAATCCATCTAGTATCCATTAGTGGAAATAAATTCACCATTATAAATATATAATATTATATATAATGGGTGGACACCATTCCCTTAAGTTTACCATAGGGGATGACATATGGAAGTTTTTGATGCATAATATTATTTCCTATTTTGGCATTCATTTAGATATTATTTATGATAATGGATCATCCTTTAAAAAAAATGGCAAATTTTTTTTAGTGAATAAAAAATTAAATATACCTTTTCTACACTTATTACCTATAAGTAATGGGCAGCCATAAGTAACAAATGAAACCATTATAAAAATAACTGGAAAGATGATTGAAAGTTATAGTATTAATTGGCACCAAAAAATGATGTATAATTTATGGGTATACCACACTAGTGATCACATACCCACCTAGGCTTCACCTTATTCCTTGGTATATGGTACATAGGAAATTTTACTAATTGAGCTCAAAATATCTTGTTTACATGTTTCTCTCAAATACATCATCAAAGATAATGAATATCATGAAAAGTTTTCATAAATTAGAATAATTAATTGAAAAACACAAACAAGTTATCAGATGCCTCTGTGTCTACCTAGAATCATATAATATAAAGGATTAGTTACATGACGTTGAGGTGGGTGACTTAGTACTAAAAGTCATAAAATTCAAAGAAAGTAAATTTCAAACAAAACTAGTTGGGACCATTCATAGTTATAGAAAATTTTGGAAAATATGTATACCACCTTGCTACACTCAAAGGAAAACATCTATAATGTTGAATGAAAATTATAAACTTGGATAATTATGTTATATGAGGTATTTTAAATATTTTAAAATATATATATACCCAAAAAATCACAACATAAAAATACAAAAACATTTTTTGACACTTACATGTTCTATTAGATCCTTGGCATTTATGTGTTAGTTATATGTTGATGGGTAATATATCATTTAATCCTACATATATATATATCTATATAAATACATAGATACATGATTTTATGCACTTAAAAATGTTGGTATTTCCCTCTACTCATGTTTCCAAGATGTTTGGGTCATCTGTATTCTATGATATTCATACTTATAGGTTATACCATTCTATGGCCACATTAAATTATCATGATTGAGCTCTTATGTACTTACACATGCCTTATCCATGCTTCTATCTCAAACATGGTACTTAATATGCTATGTACTTGATGTTTTTTATAACACATTTGATCCATGATATACTATAATATGTTTATGCCAGTTGCTTACAATTTTCCTTGTACACTTCCTTGAGTGTTTTACCTTGCTATTGTATTACTTATTCGAGCATTTTCATGTGCTCCATTGTATATGAGACATGTGTCTATGTTTTCCTTCTTGTGCATTTCAATATGTCATTACTTATTGTATGGACATTTTAATATGCCATTTCTTTATTTTTGGACATTTCACTAAGTCATTTCCATTCAACTTCATGACATTTTAATATGCCCCTTATTTATGGTCTCCTTCTCTTAGGACCTTTATATGTTGACTTTCTGTTGAGTTCTATTATGTGTGTTTTTTTTTCTATTGAGATTATACTATTACTATATAGATGTTTTCATGATATTTATCATGCATTCTAGTCCTACATTTGATCATCTTGGTTCTATACACTTCAATGATACATTTAGCTATACATTTTTTTCTACATGTTACATGGTTTAGTAATAGAATATGTAGCTATATGGTTGTCTTATTCATTTGAGGTGATGTAAATACTAGGTGATATTTTTAACTCACCTCAATTAGGGGCATATTATTGGGGGAATAATTTGGAAACATGTTCTCCACACATTTACAAATTTTATATATAGTGGGGTCATGTTTTGGAATCATGTTTTTCACACTCATTCATTATGGTACTTATATCAATTTATAGATGTAGTGGGGGAATGTCATATGGAAATGGCTTAAAAACATTCGTATTTTATAGATTATAGTGGCGGTATGATTTTTAATCATGGTATCCACACTCCATAAATTCATAGATTTAGTAGGGACATGTCATATGGACATGACTTCCACACATTCATTATTTCCATATTATAGTGGGGGCATGATTTAGAAGCATGTTTTTCACACTGATTCAATATTTGGTACTTATATTAGTTTTTATATTCAATATGGTCAAGCCACATGGACATGGCTTCTACATGTTCATAGTTTATAGATTCAATGCGGGCATGTCTTAGAAGCATGTTCTCCACATGTATTCAATATTCAAAATTTCTAATTTATAGTGGGGATATGTTTTATAAACATGTCCCCCACATTGGTACTTAATAATTTTTCATATTTATCAATATAAAGTGGGATAATTATTTGGAAACATGTCTAACACATTTACATAGTTATTTGAATTGGCCAAAGCACACAATTATATGAATTAGCTTCATAGTTGTGGAAAAATTCTATACATTGATAATATTTTTATATATAATTTCATCATGAGACATATCTAAGTTAAATATTCTATTAAATATGTTACTAATATTTAAAAATTCAAATTAGTTTTAGATTATAAAACTATTGCACATAATGATACATTATGGACTTTTAGGAACTTTATTAAACCAATCTGCTATAGTAGTTGGCTCACCTTTTGGTATGGTTGAGATGATAAAATCACTCAATATTTCAAATTTTTTACATTGGATATAATTTTATCATCCAACATCATTAGGTTATAAGAATCATTACATTAGATGGTTGAGTTAAGCTCAATTGCCTAGTGAAAAATTACTTTTTGATCCAAGATTGGTGGCATGTACCTTCCAATATCTCTATCTCTCTCTATCTATCTCCTTGGATATATGAACTTTAAATATTTTATCTATATTTATCTCAATCTTTGGTTTATATCATTAAAATTATACATCTTTTTAAAAATAACTTGACAGTAGGTAAGGCAATTATATCGACACACGTGTTCTCTTAAACCTTTCTATTTTAATTTAAATCTATTTCAAGTAATTTTAACCAAGATTATATGCACTAATTTTACATTGTTACATGTTATTGGTTGTATGTCAGTCACCAAAAAATCACTCCAATTAAACTCGAGTAAATTTAAGGTGTGTATACACACCTAGGTACTTATTCATTTCTTTTCAGCTATAAATTCCATTACTAGATTAAAGAGAGGAAAAAGTACGTGATATTTTTTTATTATGTAACACCTCAATCTTTTACACTTCAAAAACTGAAACCTTGGTTTTTCTTATTATTTATACACATGCCTTGATTTGGCAATCCTCACATATATTCTTTCATGTTCCCCTTGGATTATCTCTTAGTCTAGATAGTCTTATAATAATGAAAAAAACATTTTATCTTACCTATAATTCTTAAAATGTACTTATCTTATACCTCTATAAGTTTTGATCCTATTCATGTTTCCTCCTTATATAGGAACATTCGGGATAGATAATAACATCAATATTATTGTCTTGACTTGATGTAAGAGTTTAGTACCCTAAAGTCATCTAATTTGTAAACAAAACATATTCCAATGGTTATCCTAAGTGATTTAATGTGAGTCATCTCCTGATAGGATTTATATAAATATAATACCAACCCTCATTCATTGCTCACCAAGAAATCAAACCAAAGAAATAAAATCACTTATCAAAATCACCCGATCAAGCATTCGATTGATCAAATCTTCCCTATTTTAATA
Organism: Torreya grandis; assembly: GCA_037957365.1. Taxonomy (NCBI): domain Eukaryota; kingdom Viridiplantae; phylum Streptophyta; class Pinopsida; order Cupressales; family Taxaceae; genus Torreya; species Torreya grandis. The sequence continues at coordinate 968,482 of JARHVA010005953.1, forward strand.
ATAATCATACATAAAACACATCTATAGGTCTGAAGTACTAAAGGATTAGTTATAAGGTCTTATTTTCAAATCTAAAAGCTATATCACTATTGTACTTACTTTACACACACTACATGATTCACACATAATCCAACACATTAGGGAGAACTGCATGAGTTTAGGGTCCTATTATAAAGTTTTATCTATGTAGGTAGCATCCTTTGATAATGGATTCATTTAGGTCAGCTCAAAATTATGTGCCAACTAACCCATTTTACCTAAGGTCCTATGGAAGATGGAAATCTATGGTTTTACCATTTCACAAGTAGAAATCGTCCATAACCTAGAATTGAATGCACTAGATCAAAGGTGAATATAAACCTAGAAGCATCTATGTGTTCACATATTTTTCACCTAATATTAAACATAAGACACTATCATCAAAATTAGATACTAACATTGATGTAACCATCCCAAGATGAAGCAACTATCCAAAGAGCCAAAGGCACTAGATTTAGAATTGGACAACTATAAAAAAACTATATTTATAGCTAATTTTAGCATGTTCTAGATCCATATTTTCATTAGCATATTATCTATAAAATAACCTTATTATATGTCATTTTTATCTAACATAGTTTTACTTTCCATTAATATCTTATCTTAATTAAATAAATTCAGTATATGGTACATCTAAGTTTAGCATTTAATTAGCCTATTTCATATTTGAAATTCACCCTTATGCCTTATCATTTATATATTTTCAACCCTATCTACCTTAGAGGATACACATAATGAGTCAGTAATACTTAACATCATTAATACATTCTTTCATAAAATAATTCCAATAATGTGTGTGTGAGTGATATGGTTAAATATGTATCAATGTTAAAGGTATTTTGATACTAAAAATAAAAAATGCATGTTATTTATACATATTCATTCCACTTGGGATGTCTTATATTCTCAAAAATAATATACCATAGTTGTTTAACACTCAAAAAAACAAATAATGTAATAAATGTATAACAGTTGAAGTACTTATAATTATTTTCACTTTGAGTTGTACCCTTTGAGGAGGTGTTTTAGGTATCATTATTGAATTAACACAATATGAACTCTTTAAGGCTATGAATGGCCTAATAATAGATAGAACCTCTAGAGAGGATTGGTTACATTAATGCTACATCTATATTATAACAACACCTACTTAAATTTTAATGAAAAGGGAGAGAGAAAGATGCAAATAAATAGAAAAACCATGATTCACAAAATTTTATATCTCCTCCTATGGTCTATGAGATGATAATAAAGTTAAAAAGGGATAATTACCATCAAATGACTTCAAATAGTTATCTAGCATAAGTGTTTTAATATGTAGGTCACATATCATACATTGACTAGAAGGAAAATCAAGAGGCATATAATGAGTCACTAATTAATGTTTTATATACATAACCTTTACATAACCACTTAATACATAACTTATGAACAATAAGAGAACAAATTATTTACAAATAGGTAATAATGAAGAGTTTAAATGCAAGGATATTGAGTATCAACACTAACATTCATCAATAAATAAACATGAACATACTAGATATGAGATGAAGAATGAAAAATTAGTTTGCATGCACATTAAAAGTAACATCAAGTACAAATTTTAGAATTTATTTGCCATACTAACATAGAGTATTATTTAAAATTCCAAACAAGGCCAAATTTATAAAATAAATAAGGAGAGAGAGAAATAGAGAGAAATGTAGGACATAGAGAAATTCCATCATGACTGTCATTATTCATAAACTAGTTAAAATAGAGAGGCATTTTTCCATGAAGTTTTCAAATAATGTGTTTTTTTGGTTCTCAACACTCTAGTCCATGTGATGGTTTATTTATTCATGATGAATGGCACGGAAGATCATCATGGTAGGATGAATTATTATCGAAACTAACTCTCTCATTGGAGTTCCACATCCACTTCTTGAAGTGTAGCTACAAGTTAAGGTATTGACATATGTCACATTTGAGAAACTTGGAATTTTGATACACCATTCTTGGCTCTTTAATACTTTTCCCATCTTGGTGGTGATGAGACTTGATTTTGAAACCTCCTCATACTATGTAAATCTATGATTGATTATTATCTTGTCAATATTATAAAATCCATGTAGATATTTTAGAGCATCACACTATCTCTACATGAGATTATTAACCATATTCAATGGATTAACCTTCATATCCCATAAATAAGGAGCTTGGAAAGGCTTTAAGAATTCTTAAGATAATTTTGATTTTATCTTAAGGTCTTTAAACTTCTATTTTTTAAAACTTAAACTTCTTAGACTTCTCTCTAGGCCATATTCTTTATTATTACCTTCAAAATATTAGTATATGATTAAAATATCTTGAAATAGGATAGAAAGACTATCAAAATATTGTGTTAATCCTTATAACATCTTATCATCATGGATTGGACAAATTGTATGTACATTGGAGATTCAAAGCTAATTATAGTCATCATAATAAGTTTGTATATAATACTTAGAGTCTCTAAAAGGTACCATCAAATATATATAGAGGTTTTATGAAGTTTTTTAATCATTCATGACCTTGAGAAGGTCTAAAAATTCAATATTCAAAGTAAATAAGGAATATTTTCATTTTGGATTAGATTAGTTGATTTCACCATATATTATCTCCTTAAAGGAATCTAAATTAAATGGATTGAGTGTAATCAAACCTCTACCTAGGCTTATAAATACACTCCAACTTACTAGGACTTTTACACATCATTAAATCTTTGAAAATCAATCAAAACAAGTACTTCCATGCCTCTTTCTTGTGATATTTCCCTTCACGTGTGCTGAATTTCAACTTCCATATATTATCATGAGGTGTGAAAAAATATTTTAGGTTTTTAAAAAACATTTCAATCCCATTTGATTTACTTAGACAAAATTTCTCTCCCATCAAGCTCTTTAAGGGTTTACATGGTTTTTTTTAGGTTTTCACTCTCTTAGCAATTATTCATAATGTTGAGGACCTTGATAGATAAACAAATGATACAAACTAGAAGTGCATATTATTTATAAATTTCATTGAATTTAACTTTACCCCATTCATCTTCTCAATAAAGTTCCCACGTGATGAAAAATGACTTTCTTGGCTATGTAGTCCTATGTATGAAGGTTGAGGTTAATGTTTTCAAGAAATAGTGCATTATGATGCTTATTCTTGAATATAAATTATTTTTGTAGACATGTTTCATATTTTACAAGGTTTGAAAATTATTTTATGTCATTTGACCACCCTACTAGCCTTACACCTAATTTAGGCTATGTTTAGGGTTTGTATGCACTTCTAGAGTCTTGACCCTAATAGCTTTATTTTAATTATTTCACATCTTTCCCATGGATCCAATCACTATTTAATCTTCCCTCAATGTATATTTTACCATTTATGAATTATAAAACCTATATATATATATATATATATATATATCCACAATAACACTTTCCTTTCATGAACCTACTCGTAATTTGACACAGTCAAGTTTAGCCAACATGTTTATATTATTATTTTGGTTTGTATATGGCCTTTTTTTAGTTACATCGATTTACCCCACCTAGGAGGAATTAATTGATGTCCTTGAAGATGTCCTATTTAATACTTACACATTCATCCTTCTCTTTATTTTTAATTGTTTGCATACCCAAGTACTATAAGACACATGCCTAAGAAACTTCTTGCACATAGTTGTTTGTACTCTTATTCCATCAAGGTTATTCATGATATTTATGTCATAATGATATGAAAACATATATAATATTTTATTGTATTTAATTTATCAACATGAAGCCAATATATTATTGTCTTCTTAGGGATTGAATTTCAAATGCACTAAATTATCTTTTTAGGTCTTTGTAGGTCTATTAAACCTTTTCTCAAGTGGCCTCAACTCATATTTATGATTTATCCTTTTAAAAAGAATTTAAATATTATAAATACCTATTTGAAGGACTATTACTCCCCAAATTATCTATAAAGACTTTTCTTTATCAATAAAATTCATTATTTTCCTAAATTCCTATGGATAGGCTAATAGGTGCTTTTTTCAAATTTACCTCCTTCTAAACTATATTTTGATTAACCTCCATGTATTTAATTATATTTAATAATTATAAAAATTATGTGAGGTCCATATTACTTATTTTAATACCTTTTCCCACTAATAAAATACACATCACTTGTCAATAGTCTCTTAGACTTTATATGCTCGTCAGCTCTTCAGACTTACACACTCAAGTTGTAGGTGTATGACTAAATTGTAATTATTCTATTAATCATGTAGGATTCTAAATGTTTTTCTAGACTCGACTAGATTTTATCACTAATTCATATACCTCAATAATGTGTTGGAAACCTAGCCATTTGTCATAGTCTTCCACTTATTTTTATAAAACTTGTGGCTCTTGTTTAAGAATGTCATACCCATGGATTTAGGTGTGCCATCTAGAAGCTTAATTCAAATATGGAATTGAATAATTTCACACTTAATTATTTTTGAATTTCATATACACATTTTAATACCCCAAAGTTTTATTTAGGATGTATTTCTCTATAAACATGAAATTTCTTCTCTTACAAGATGGTACCTTTATTTTAAGTGATTTGTATTTGTACTAGTGTAAGAAATCCACCTTGGCATGAATTTCAGCTTGGGATAATCATGGAATAGGTGTGAAACAATATTTTAGAGTAATTTCATGTGTATTTTAGATTCACCATAGCTCAAAACCCTTCCAACAAAGTTAAATTCACCCATAACTTGCACCTTCAGACTCTACAAACATGTATTTACAAGTTCCACTCCTCTATTCATACAAATATTGTTTTTTAATTATTTAAGATGATTCCTTAGAACCTAGAATATCTCACCCAAAAATTATCTTCAAATGATGATGTCATAGGTGCCTTTAAAAATGAGGAAACCAAGCTTATGAGGGTTTTAAAGCATTTAAAGAGGTCTACACTCTTAGTGGTTGTTGATAAAGGATATAGACTTGATCTGAGAATAAATTCCATAATTTGGAAGAACATTAGTGTCCCCTCTTACCTTTAGGATATCTAGTCTTAATTTTCTCTCTCTTTTATGAATTGAGCATGGAAAGTTGACTTGAATCTAGTTGTTAAGAACCTAATGGAGAAATTAAGTTAGCTTTTATACTTCTTGGGCCTAAAACTTCTTCTTGAGAATCATTTTAATTCTAAGGTGATTGGAGACATACTTGGAGAATATTTTAACTCATTATTAAAATTCAAACCATTTCAATGAGACTCTACATGCCTTACTTCTTCAAGAAACTTGATTTCACTACCTTCTTAACTTCTTGAAGTTATGAACCAGGTGTTTATGGAGTTATTCTTGTTCTATATGGTGATGGAGTAATTTAAAATAACATATTTCAACTTCCATTCCCTAAAAATTATTCATTATTACATTTTTTGAACAATACAATAGTGATTAGGTAGTTTCAAATGTGCCTCAACATTGTAAAAAATGTTTTATAACATTTTAAAAAATATGTATAGGCAAGATACATATAATAGGATATTTAAATAGTTTTAAATAACTGAAAATAACCCCATTTCACCTCTATAAATGCTATTACACCTTCATTGTTTATATTTACTAAAAGAGTTATATTGAAACATTACAACAAGAAATATAAGACAAAATAAAATAAACCTTAAACTCTACAAAAGTAACTTAAAGTTCTTGAAATTGCAATGTCTCGAGCTTACCAACTTAATCTTATGTCCATTTATCTATCTTGGAGAATATTTCCTTCTTTAATGATCATCATATCTTTGCCTTCACCATGGATCAAGTTTACCTCAAATTTCACAAACAAACCTTAGTCTTTCTAAAGTTACCTTAACTTTTGATAAACTACATTTCATAAGACTTATTAAAATATCATGGTATGAAATTGATTAGACAAGACACACACATGGAATCTAAAATCCTACTTGGATCCTATCTAGAGCTTGAGATGATATATAACACCAAAACATGACCCCAAGTAATGAAACTAACTAAGACCATTTCAAGGATAGATAATTTAGTTACCTTGATTTGAACAATGCTTAGTCATAGGTAACTGGTTATCTAACCTTTTTGGAAACATCCAAGGGTAGTTTATCTACTAAAAATATAGGCTAGTAAGCCTTAAACAATCCATTAGGCATTGAACCATTGACTAATGCTTATCTATGACACAAAATAAGAACCTTAATGTTACATTACCTATTGAAAAAAAATAACTAATTGAAAGTACCATGGAAACACTAACAAAATGAGACACATAAGAAGACAAGGAATAAACACAACAAGATAAACATGTTCTAGAAAGAACTTGGAAGAAGAAAAGACTATTATACTATGTATAAGAAGATACAAAATGATCTAATTACCATTTCTTAAGGTTTATCCCATTAAGTTGGATAATACATATTACACATTTAGCTTTGATAGTTGAAAAGCATTTTGTTGCTTATAATGAGTGTTGATTATAATGAGTTTTCTGGGTTTATCTCTATATTCATCACATTTAAGCATAAGGTCACCTTATTGAAATGATTTAGGGATAAATTTATTGTGAAATTATCTCTTGGCTGAATATTGATGTGACTCCATAGTATACATGGCATTATCTCTTATTTCTTTTGCTCCATCAACTCAACTAGTCTACTCTCCATGGTAGTATTCTACATCATTTCGATATGATGTGTGAGCTATAGAGTTATTAACTCAAGATAAATTGGTACATTAGCTTATTCTACATAAATAATAATGTATTTTTAATTTCCAATGGCTCTTTCGACAGTCATCATATCAGCATATAAGGTTGTATTTAAATTTATGTGCCACATCCTATGATTTTCCTCCATAGTCCCCTTGATATTTCTAATGATATTATCTTTTGTGGACTCTAATTTTCCATTTCCTTGAGGATAGTGTTTGGAGGATTTCCTTAGGTGGATCCCATGTTTCACAACCTACTGACTTATTCTAATACCAAGGAAAGACATTATATTATTTTAAATAAGTGTAGAAGGTCCACAAATATGGGTACTATACATTCATAGAATTCTAGTACATTATTTTGATTAGATTCATTGAGATATATATCCTTTTAACATATAGTAATATAATTATCTCTAGTAAATACCCATTTATGACTAGTACTTGAAGGAGGATTGATCATATCTATCAAATCGAATCTCGATTACATGAAATGTTGGTCTACTTGAACTTGAAGGAGAGGGAAGAATGTAAGTGTTTTTTATCACATTAATGAGGAACACTTTTATCACTTTATCACCCATGAATATGAATCCTTAAATAATAAAAGTCAACAATAACTAGATTTCATCACTTTTTTGTTGTGGTTCTGGGTGTAAAGTGACCACAGGATGATCCATCATGAATTTTTTCCAATACCTTTTCAACTTGATCACCTTATACACATATTATAAGTACTCCATTAACATCTTTTATAAATATTATTCCATATACCAAGGCATATGGAATGGATTTGAATTTGAAGTGTCTCCTTTTAGTCTTGCCTAGGCTTAATGGACACTCACTTATTTAAAGGAATATAACTATGCCTTGTGTGTAACTTATGGTAGATGAAGATAAAAATATTTTAGGATAATCTTGGAGTGTTATGATATTCTCATTTTTATCTCTCAAGTTTTAAGGTAAGTGCTCATACATTACTTTACCTCTCATCAACTTGGTAACCTTAATCGCAACATCATACTCCATGATTTTGGTGATCTAGCCAACCATTTTTTCATTCAAATACATACTAAAAAATAATTATTTGATTATTTAATGAGATACCATCACATTTAAATTTTTTTAGAGTTCTTATGCTTAAATGTTTTAAGGCTTATTATAACAAAAATGACTTGCTTCTTATAAAAGTGTATCTTACCTCATAGTCTTCTAATCATTATCTAAAAAAACAAAAGGGTTATTAAAGACATTTCTCATTTGATTGTTTCAACATATCTAGGATAACATATTTATTTCCCAAATCATAAAAATTGAATTCTCACTTGAAATTAGGATTTGCATGTGTTGGAGCTTGAGTTATGGCTTGTTTGATATAACCAAAATAATCCTTTCCTTCTCTAATCCAATTAAAGGAATAATTTCTATTCAAAATATATGTTAGAGAATTTAAAATATTATAAAAATTAGGAATAAATATATAAATGAAGTTAGTTTTTCCAAAGAAACTTTATAAACCCTTCTTGTACTTAAGTAATGATAAATCCAAGATAACACTCACCCTTTCAAGGTATATAGAAATACCATTATTGGAGATAATATGGCCCAATAGCTTGCCTTCATTGACTAAATATTCACATTTTTTTGGATTGAGAGAGATTAAAAACTATTTTAATCTAGCAGAAAAGTGATTAAAATTAATCAATTGATCACTTGTATCTTTGGAGAACATTGTGATGTCAAAAAGATAAACTAACAATATATCATTCAAAAAACCTTGTAATGACATATACATAGCTCTTTAGAATGTATTTCAAAAATTTAATAGCCCAAATAACATTTTAATATAGGCATATGTGTCCCATTTTTTAATTAAAGATTACTTATGTTGGTTTTCTTCTTGTACTAAAATCTAATTATACTATGAATAGACATCAAGTAGAGAAAAGCATTCCGAACCTTCTCCTACTTCCAAGATTTTGTCTATAAATGTTAAATTATAATGATATTTAAATAAAAATATATCCAAGTCCATAAAATATACACAATATTATCTCTCCATTCTTCTTCCTTATAAGGACTAGATTGGCAACCCAAGATGATTGTTTGAAAGGAAAGATAAAGCTAGATTATATACACTTAGTAAATTATTTATTCAATAAGGGATAAATGTTTTTATTGATATTAATTTGAATTTACCTTAATATTTTATCATCCACATATATATATATATATATATATATATATATATATATATATATATTATTTTTTTTTGTACTGAGAAATTCTAGGGTTACAACCTTTTATATCACTATATTCTCAATCAAACACATCAACAAGGTTTTTTCACAATTCAATGAATGAAATATTCTCTTCTTTACTATTTTTAAATTTGAATATGGTGACCCTATAATATTTATATTATTTTGTATATATTATTACCTTTTATTTATTTATTTATTTATTCATCATCATTGAATATACTCTCAAGTGTCACTAGGCCTTTAGGAAGCTTGTTTGTCCTTAATTACACAATTTGATCACAATATTACTATTTTAAGTTGGACTAATTTATTAAATAAAACTTAATCTCTTATTTGAAAAAGCATGCTATTTTTTTTCACTATCAAATATGTTATAATTAGCATCATTATCCTAGATTGAAGGTCTTACTACTACCTTGAAATTTGGTTAGCATCTTGAGTTATTAATGTCATTTGGGATATCAAATTGAGCTCCAACTATAGCCAACCTATCAATGTGTTTATTTTCATCTCTTAGAATGGATTTTATGTTAAATGCTTCAAAATATTCCATGAGATCCCATACCCTATGTTTATAGGACTTTAAAAATGAGTTCTTATCTCTTGTATTGGTTGACATAAGATTATCAAAGATACTCATACCTCCAAACTAATTCATAAGATAATAATGTCCTTATAAAAAATTAACAAATGTCAAATAATGTTTTAATTTCCATTTATTAGTTTATCCTTGTGGTGCCATCTCAACTTGTGGAGTTTGAGAATTTTGTATACCTTCAAAAACTTGAACATTTTTAGAAGTGTAAGTGCTTTTCATCATTTAATCTTAATTGGATACACCATTAGAGTACAACATATTATTTTGTATATTATCATAAGGAGGACACCATGACTTATCTTAAACTAGGTTTTTTTTGAGTTGTAGTAATAATATTTTAAGAACTAGCAATATTTTGATTATATCTATTGTAAGGCCTAACATTGGTGGATTGTCCTTGAACTTGATAGTTACCTTAGAAAGGAGGTATTCTGACCTAACTAAACTGATTATGTGGCTACCAAGGTTTATAATATTAATCTTGTCTCCTCTTTATGCTTACAATTTCATTACCAAAATGTTGTCCAAGAGTCTTGACTTCATACAAACCATTAGGAGGATTAGAGGAAAACTTTTCTTGACTATTAGGTGAAATAATAAGAGCCAATATTAGAAATTCAAATGGATTATAGGAATTATATGTTTATAATTATAAAAATAAATCATAGGAAGACTTGAAGCTATATTACCATCTTAGATAAGACATTTTTTAGACCTTAATGCTATTTCATATGCATCAGGTAATGTGGTTCCACCCATAGATTGAATCATCACCACTATGTCATTATTTAAGGATCTAAAATAGTATAATAAATCATAATTTTTAGTAGGTTTAATAATTATTTGGATCCTATACCAAGTATTTTGTAACCTATAGTTGAAATCAACCATAAATTCTTTGGGAGCTCTATTTATGGTAGTCAATTGATTTGCCAATGATGAATGATCACTTTTATCTTCAAAATTCTTATATATTTTTTTGATAGATCATTCCAATTGGTAATAAAATTAGGCCTCAATCCTATATAACTTTTAATATCCTTCTATTTAAATTAATTTTCTACCAATCTAATTTCTACATTTTTTTTAATTGTACGATGCATGGAATAAATGTTGGTAATATCTCTTATGTGTTCAATGGGTGTAGTAGAATATTACATGATGAATTTTGTGATAATTTTTAGTATATTAAAATATATATCATAATATTAAGCTATTATTATATGGATTCCACCATTAAAATGGATAAAATCCTAATTTCTAAGAACTACCATCTTGAAGCATGGGGGTATATAAAAATTTCTAAAGATAGATTTACAACAATAACAAAAGATCTTTTTGGATAAGGGCATGTAGTAGAAAATATAATTTTTATTTTATTTTAATGATAAGGTAGTTATACAAAATCAAAAGGAATACCTTTAGAATAAGATCTTGTAGTTACCTTTGGAATGAAAATAAGAGACTAGTCTTACAAGCATAATGCTTGAAAGCTTGTTGGAGTCACTAGACGTTGAATGTAAATGTTATGATAGATTCAAGTGTGACAAGATAAACACCAATATTGATTAATATTATTTATTTATAATGTAATTAATCATGACAAAAATTATTGTCACTTTGAGTTGCACCTTTGAGTTGGTGTTTTAGGTCTCCTCACCCAATTGACATAGTGGGAACTCTCTAAGGTTGTGGGTGTCCTAAGACTAGAGATAACCTCTAGAGAGTTTTCATTCCCTTAATGATACACCTATAATATCAATATACCTACTCAAATTTCAATGAGAAAGGAGAGAGAAATCTAAAAATAAATATAAAAGGGTGATGTACCAAATTGTAGATCTCCTCTTATGGTGTATGAGTTGATAATAAATCTAAACAAGGATGATTACAATCAAAATTCATGTACTTATATAGAATAAGTGGTTAAATGTGGAGGTTTTGGTTGATACATTAAATAATAAGGAAAATTAGGAGTCCTATAATAAGGCACTATTAAAGGTTTTCTATAGCTAATATTTGCATAAACATTTAATACACATCATATGACCTGTAAGAGAATAACTTCCTCATAAATTAGAATGAAGAGTAAAATTACAAATAGATTGAGTATCAACACTAAAAATTCACCATGAACACACTGGATATGAGATGAATAAGGAAAAATTAGTTTTAATTGAATTCAAAAGTAACATCAAGTACAAATATTAGTAGGGATTTGCCATACTAAAATAAAATATCCTTTACAATGCCAAATAAGGCCTAATTTATAGAAGAAATAAGGGGAGAGAGAGAGGTAAGATGTGGATACTTTCCATCATGACTATAATTATTTCAAATTTAATTAAAATATATAAATATTTTTCCACTGAGTCTACAAAATAATGTGTTTTCTTCTTGTTGTCAACATTTTAAACCAAGTGTTGGTGGAGTTATTGTTCAGGAATGGCATGGAAGATCATAATGGAAGGTTAGATTATTATTTAAACTAACTCTCTCCCTTGTATTTAAACATCCACTTATTGAGGATAATTTAAAATTTTAGGTCTTGACACATGTCACATTTGACAAAGTTGTGATTTTGCTGTGGCATTCTTATCTCATTAATACTTCTCCAGCTTGTTGTGATGAGATTTGAGTTTCAAACCTCCTCATACTATGTTTATATTTGCTTGAGTATTGTCATATTAGTATATTAAAATATATTTAGAACTTTTATAAGATCACACCATCTCTATATGATCTTATTTACCATGTTCAAAGGATTAGCCTTCACAACCCACTTGTAAGGAGCTTGAAAAGGCTATAGGAATTATTAAGAGAATCATAAGTTTATCACAAGGTATTTAACTAGTATTTATTTGAAATAAAACTTCTGATACTTATCTATAGCACATCTTATTTCTTCTTATCTTATAAATCTTATTATACAATGCAAATCTTTCGAAACAATCTTGAAGGACTATCAAAAGTTTGTGTTCATCCTTATAGTCTCTTATCATCATGAGGTGGACAAATTTGGTGTACATTGGATATTAAAAACCAATTGTATTAATCATAATAGGTTTATATATAATATTTAGAGTATCCTAAATGTGACACAAAATATATATAAAGGTTTCATGAAGTCTCTTGTTTCCATTTATGACCTTGAGAAGGTCTACAAATCTAGTCTTCAAAGAAAACAAAGAAGATTTTCATATATACTTAGTTTAATTACTTGCATCCTATACTATCACCTTGGTTGACTATAAAATGGATGGATTAAGGTACAATAGACCTCTTCATAGGGTTATAAACTCTCTCCACCAAATTAGGAAGTCAAAACATCCTCAAATATTTATAGATCAACCAAAACATATAGTTTCAGACCTCTTTCTTTTGTTATTTCCCCTCACACATGCCAAATTTATACTCCCACATATGATGATGAGGTGTGTATACATCTTATAGGTGTTTAAAAAAAACTTTATTCCCATTGGAGTTAGTTATAAAAACTTTATCTCCCATTGAGCTCTTTAAGGGTTTGCAAGGTAGTTTTTAGTTATTCACTTTCTTAGAGATTATTCATAAAGTTGATGGACTTGATTAATAAAAAAATAACAAAATATATAATTGAATAGTCCCTATAAAAATCCACTAATATAATTCTTACCCATGTATCTTCTCAGTAAAATTTCCATTTGATGAAAATTGATGTGCTTAGTTGTGTATGCCTGTGTTTGAAGAATGAGGTGAATGTTTTAAATAAAATGGGCATTATGATGATTATTATTAACTATAAATGATATTTATATAATTTTTTAATATTATAAAAGGTTTTAAAATTACTTTATATGATATTTTACCACCCTAATAGACTTGAACTTGATTTAGGTGATGCTTAGGGTTTATACACACTTCTATAGTCTTGACCCTAATAGAATGATTTTGAAGATTTAACATCTTTCTCACGGATCTAATAAATGTGTAGTATTACCTAAATGTATCTTATGCCTTGTATTACTTCTTTAACCTCAATATCTATCCACACTCACACTTTCCTTTCATGAACATACTCATAGTTCTGACACAATCAAGTTGAGACAACACATTATTATTATTATTGTTCTTTTAGTGTTTTTGTTTGTATAAGGCCTATTTTGAGTTAGAGGTATTTAAACCACTTAGGAAGAAGGAATTGAGGTAATTTAAGAGGTCCTATATAATTCTTACACATTCATCCTTCACTTTCTTTTCAAAGTTCTACATACCCTAGTGTTCTAGGACTCATGCCTACCAAACTCCCTATACAAAATTATGTGTACTCTTACTCCATGAAGGGTGATCATGAAAGTTTTGGAAGACTAATTTTAGAACTCATTTTATATTTTATTTTATTATGTTAATCAATAATAAACCAATATATTATTGGTTTCTTAGAGATTGAATTTTGAATGCACAAAATTATCCTTCTACATGTTTTAAGGTCTACTAAACCTTCTCTCAATTGGTGTTGACTCAGAATAATGATTTAAAATTTTCAAAAGAAAAAAATATGTCAAATACCTACTAAAAGGTCTATTTCTCCCAAAATTATCTCTCAAGACTTTTGTTTAGTACTAAAATAGATTATTTTCCTAAATTCCTACAGATAGGCATGTAGGTGTTTTTTCCCCAAATTTGGCTCCTTCTAAACATGTATTTTGATTAACCTCAATGTATTTGATGATATTTTGTGATTATATATATAATTTTAGGTCCATAAGAATTTTTTGAAGACATTTTTGAACTGATAAAATACATAGAACTTGTCAATAGTCTCCCAGACTTTTTATACTCTTCAAGTCTTTAGACATAGATAATTAAGATATAGGTGTATCACTACATTGTGATTATTCTCTTGATCATGTAAGATTAATAAAGGGTTTGGATAAAATAATGAGGTTTATCACCAATGTAGACACCTTAATAACATTTTGAAATCCTATCCATCAGTCATAGGCTCACATTTGTTCTCCAACACTTGAGGCTCTTGTTGAAAATATAATACCTATAAATCTAGGTCTATCATATATAAACTTAATAAAATATGGTCTTGAATAATTTCAAACTTAATAAATTCTTTATGATTGTTATATGAGCCTATTAATGTATCAAACTTTTCTTTAGGATGTATTTCTCTCCAAAAATAAAATTTCTTCACCTACAAGACGATACCTTTACTTTGAGGGTTGTGTATTTGTATGAGTGAAATAAATCCACCTTGGGATGGATGTGATCTTATAAAAATAATTAAATTAGTGTGATATAATAGTTTAGAGTAATTTATGTGTTTCTTGGTTTCATCATAGCTTAAACCCTTCCAAAAATGACAAATTAACCCACAATTGGCACCTTAAAACTCTACAAACATATACCTACATGTTACACAACTCTACACATATAAATATTGTTTATAAATAGTTATATAGGACTCCTTAGACCATTAAATATCTCACCTAGCCATTATCTTTTTAAAACAAACTCATAGGCACTTTTCAAAATGAGAAAATTGATCCTAAGGGGTTTTGAAGGGTTCTAGAGAGCTCTACACTCTTAGTGATTGTTCATAAAGGATAAGGAGTCTATTTTCAAACTTACACAAAAAATTTAAAGGCTATTAGTGTCCCATCTGCCCATTATGGGATTTATTATTAAAATTTTCTTTCCTCCATGAACTTAGCATTTAAAGTTTACCTTAATCTGGCTACCAAGATTTTGATGGAGAAATTAAGTCAGTTTTTATCCTTCTTAGGATTGAAACTTCTTCTTGACCATGATTTTTATTTTGAGGGGACTAGATAAAGCCTTATATAGGCTTTGAAGTAAATATTCAATTTAAAACCATTGCAATGAGACCTCTATAGGCTCTTTTTCTTTAAGAAACTTCATTTTTTTGCCTTCTTACCCTATTAGAGATATGAACTAGGTGGATATGGAGTTATTTCTTGGTCTGTATAGTGATGGAGTAACATAAAAGAGAATATTTCACCTTCCTTACCCTAAAATTTATTCATTATTAATATTCATAAATATTAGAATGATTAGTAGATAGTTTCGAATGTCCTTCAATATTGGAAAAAAGAGTTTTGTAACATTTTAACCAAGATGATTGAGCAAGATACATATAATATGATATTAAAAAAGTGGTAAATAACTCAAGATACCACTTTTTCACATCTAGACATTCTATTAGACCTTCATAGTTGATGTTTACTCAAAGATTTATATCATGACATTGTAGAAAGCAATATAAGACAAAATAATGGAAACCTTAAATTTTCCAAAAGTACCTTAGTCTCTCCAAATTTCTTGAAATTATAATGTCTCCAACTTACCAACTTAATCTTAGGTCCACTTATCTATCTTAGATCATCTTACCTTCTTGGATGATTAGCATATATTTTCCTTAACCATGTATTAAGCTTACCTTAACTTCCACAAATGAACATTAATCTTTCTAAAGTTTACCTTAAATTTTTCTAAAATAAATTAAAAAAGACCTATTTAAATATCATGGTATGAAATTGATTAGACAAGACACACACATTGAAGATAACATCCTAACATGACCCTATCTATACCTTGAGATGACATATAACACAAAAACATGATCCCAAGACATGACTTTCACTAAGACCATTTCAAGGGTAGATATTTTAGTTACCTTGTTTTTAATAATCATTTGTCATGGGTGACTAATTAGATAATAATAACTTTACAATATACCAATAAACTAGAAATTAATGTTTTTAAAAACCATAAGTCTTATGGAATAATCCAAAGTGGTATAAAATTTCATGACTATATATTATACTAACGTACAATTCAATTAATTAGAGTCAAGCACTCAATGTTCCATTCCTTACTTATTCCAAGTTCCTAAATAAAATGAGTCTTTACTTGAATTCATTTACTTATACTGAAAACCATTTATGCCAATATATAATAATTAAAACTAACTAACAATAATATACTATCATTAGATTGGTTATAAAAAAATCCTTATGTTTATATACCCTATTTTAATATCAAGATTCCCATTGTACTAACCTTGACAAGAAGACTACTACAGAATACTATATATTCATTTATAACTTTATCAATAGTTATCAAACATTTTAATACATCCTAGAAAGTCCCATATATTTTATTTAATAAGTACATGTTTTCAACACATATGTACTAGAGAACCTTTCTATGTTAAGATTTTAGATTTGAAATCATGAAAAAGTAGATTCTAAGAAGATGTTATAGTTTATATTCACATAAATCATTAGTAACAGTGGTTTTAAAAACCATATAAATTTGAAAATGTAAGTTATAGGTTAGGTTTTTGTTCCTAATACCACCATAGATTGTATTTACTCCTATAAGTGGTTATCATAACCATTTAAAGTTCTAAATAGACATTTTTGATAATAAAATAAAGTTCAAGTTACACCTAATTTAAAAAACTCAAATAGTTTCTAATAATTCTAACATAATGTTAATATTATGTGAATATAATATACTTATCCCTAAATCAACATTATCATCTTGTGGGTGAGATGAACCCTCTCCATCAATCTCATAGTGGTGTTTTTTCCAAGTTTATATTATGTTTACATCCTCATAACTAAATAAAATAACTATCAAGCCTGACACAAAACTCTTCAATGAAGGAACTAGTTTTGGGTTATAATTCATCTTGTAAATATGACCCATATTTTATACAACCAAGAAATTTAAAACTCATATAAATATACAACAAAGATTTTATAAAAACCAACTATTATTTTGTATAATCCCAAGTCCTTAATTTACAACCTAGGTTTCCTATTTATTTCAGAAATATATTGAAGAATGCTCAAATCATCATGGTAATGAAACCCCATACAAAACATATTAACCTAGATTTGGAGATTTTTAGTTACTTACCTAGAATTATAAGGAATACAAGTTGGTCCTCTTTGTAGTCCTTTCTTTTCTTATTTATTCCACAAATTTTTTTGTATCCTCTATCTATAAATCCATCCTTAATGCCTTTTCCTCTACCTATTTTATCCACCCTTCTCCTCATTAACACCTTACTGATCATTATTACTACTTTTATTACTTTTCATTTTAAATGGAAACTCTCCATGGTAATTTTATGTCATTTTTATATGTCTTGTTCACTCTCTATCTCTTCTGATATAATTCCACCAAAACATGTCACATTTTGTCCATTAAAATTCATAGTTTAAATTACATGAAAATTCTAATAACCATTATCCATTTGACACACAGTTACTAATAAACCCTAATAATTTATTATTAAACAAAACTTACACAATGTAATTTAATCATGTTATAAAATACATAATTAGTAATTTTACATTATTGTGCTAGGAATAAATCAACGTACCACCAAAAAATTTAATTGATACCACAAAGAGTTTAAATGTTCCTATGAAGTCTAATTACCTCCAAAAAAGAGTATTCTTAAGCATTTTTAAAAATCAAATAGACATTCAAGATAACAACATAGTTTTTAGAGAATTAAGAATTAATGATATTCAAAACATAATAAATAAAACAATAATATTGTAAGGTCATAGCTTCAATCATATGTATATTATGTGATCAAACTATAATACACAACTATGGACTCAAGCACACAACATGCACAGTCACCAAAAGGATAAGAGTTGTTATGCAATCAAACTATAGTGCAAACAACTAAAAACTTACTCAGTAAGTAATGTAAATTACCAAAATAATATAATGTACAAAACATAATATCAGTGTAATCATGTACACATCAAATCAAACAAAGTGAAATCTCACCACAAATAAACTATTAACCAAATTTTGGCCCTTTAGGCCAAAATTCGACACCCCTATTTGCAAAAATTGTCTAATTCTATATATTTGGGTAGGTCTAGTACTTATATTTTCTTTGAAAGAAGTGTACTTTGATAAAGCACAAAAAAATGTACAAGTCTATTCATTCTAGAAATTTCATTTTTGGTCTTTGCTAAGCCTTTGCCAAATTCTTTCAAAATTTCTATCTGAAGCTTTTTCTTTGAGTGTATTCCTTTCAAAATTTTCATTTTACCAAGTAACGAATTCTTTTAGACAATCTATCTGAGTGAAATCTCATAAAGACAAAGTGTCAAATTCTTTCAGATAAATTACCCACACAATTTTTCTAGAGGTACTTTACAATTTTTTTTGAAGGTACTTTTCAATTTTTTTGAAAGATATCTTTGAAACTAAAAAGGACACTTTAAATTTTTTTGAAGGATATGTTTCATTTTTTCAAAGGGTATCTTTTGTAAGGAAAATTGTCCATGTAACTTTTTTGAAGTACCTTTCAAGCTAAAGGATCACTTGTAACTTTTCTAAAGAGCATTCTTATTTTTTTTAAAGTCATTTTGAAAGGCTAAAAGGTACTTTTTAGAAAGTCTGAAGGGCATTTCAACTTTCCTGAAGGGACATTTTCAAAAACTCTAAAAGATTGTTTCGGTGGGAAGGTGGACATTTCAAAAACTCTGAAGGGTATTTTTTCTTTTTGGAAGGTCATTTTCAAAAGATAAAGGGACACTTGTAATTTTTTCAAAGGATCACCTTCAACCTTCTGAAGGGACATTTTCAAGTCAGATGGTCATTTACATATTGTTTAAGGACCATTTCTTTTAGCTGAAGGGCCCAATAAAAAGTATGAAGGAATTCTTTGGGAAATATTGTCTATGGAATTCTTTTGGAAGAATTGAAAAGAGGCCAAGGTCCAATTATTTTATACATTTTATCTGATATAAAGGAAACAGGGTGACCACAATAAAGTGCCCTAAAATAAAAAATTTAAGAAATCAATTCTTTCAAAAAGATTGTTTGAGGAATTCTTTTGGAAAACTTGTCTTAAAGAAATGCATGAGGAGTGATGGCCCATAAAACATCGATTTTAGACTATGGAAAATAGCCATTGGAGTTTTAAAAAGAGGCTTGATGGGAACCTGAAGGTGATGATAAAGGTAACAATTGGCAATTTTAATTGAAGAATTTGTTTTTGTTATAACTTATTCAACTGTAGCTAATTTAATAATAACTAAGGCATTTGGTTCGATTATAACTTATTTATAATTGATTCATTTGATGTCATGGCATAACTCACCCAATTTTATCCAATGAAAATGTAACTAATTATTTCTATATGACACATGTCCAAGTGACCCTTAGACTTCCTTTGATTTCTCTACCTCTCAAGGCTATATATATGCATTTTTTTGACTCATTTCACAACCTCCACTGGTTATTGAGAAAATTATAGCTAGATTTGTACTTGCATAACTCTTTAATAAATATATAGTTGTTTTTGACATTCACACATTGTACTATTGAGTATATGTTTGAATCTTGTTGATAATGACTAGCGAAAGAGTTACTCTTCTAGCATGTCAATCTATGGTCACTTACCAACGTGTAAAATTGATGTTTTTACAGGTCTTTGTTAGTATTATTTACTAAGTGTATAAGAGTATTATAAGTTGTGTATGTTTATTCTCTTTGTGGAATCATTCATCACCCTCATAAGTGTCAATTACCTTCCATAATCTAACTTATGAAATATTGATGCAATAATGTCTTTTTATTGTGAGTTTACGTGAAACATCCTTGTTTACCTTTAAGTAATGGATTATAAGTAAAATAGGAGGATAATAAATATTAGTGCATCACCTTTTTTTTTCTTAGTTTTCTTTCTTAACCCTTTTCATACACAATTGATATATTATAGAGAGCTTTAAAGTTGCATCAAGGGGAGATAACCCCTAATCTAGAGATTCATCTCAACAAAAATTGTCACCCATAGCAAGAGAGATGATTCCATTTTGTTTCTTGGATGAGGAGAGCTGAGCATATCCTCAAGGGTACAAATCCAAGTGTTAACAATTTTTTTCACACTTGGTGGGACCTATAAGTCATAGAATATTAATCAAGATTGGTACTGGTCTTGGCATTGTTAAAGTTGAAAGAAACATCTACATTCAATACCTGGTAACTCCATTAAATAATTGAAGTTTTTAATTTATGATCAATCCTATTTTCCATGCCAAAGCCAAACACTAGGTTTGCTGCTAAAGGTGTACCCTTTGAATTTATGGAATTACCTTATTATTCAATTAAAAGGTTTAGGTTTGTCAACACTCATCCTTACAAAAAACATTTTGAGTTTAAATCTTCCAATTTTGTGTTACATTCCATTCCTAAAATACATAATGATCATTCCAAAATGGATATAAGTGGTTTTGACATTCACATATTGTACTATTGAGTATATTTTTGAATCTTGTTGATAATGACTAGTGAAAGAGTTACTCTTCTAACATGTCAATCTATGGTCACTTACCAACGTACAAAATGGATGTTTTTACAGGTCTTTATTAGTGTTATTTACTAACTATATAAAAGTCTTATAAGTGGTATATGTTTATTCTCTTTGTGTAATCATTCATCACCCTCATAAGTGTCAATTACCTTCCATAATCTAACTTATGAAATATTGATGCAACAATGTCTTTTTATTGTGAGTTTACGTGAAACATCCTTGTTTACCTTTAAGTAGTGGATTTAAAGTAAACTAGGAGGATAATAAATATTAGTGCATCACCATTTTTTTCTTAGGTTTGTTTCTTACCCCTTTTCATAAACAATTGATATATTATAGAGAGCTTTAAAGGTGCATCAAGGGGAGATAACCCCTAATCTAGAGATTCATCTCAACAAAAATTATCACCCATAGCAAGAGAGATGATTCCATTTTATTTCTTGGATGAGGAGAGCTGAGCATATCCTCAAGGGTACAAATCCAAGTGTTAACAAATTTTTTCACACCTAGTGGGACCTATAAGTCAGAATATTATTCAAGATTGGTATTGGTCTTGGCATTGTTAAAGTTGAAAGAAACATCTACATTCAGTACCTGGTAACTCCATTAAAGAATTGAAGTTTTTAATTTATGATCAGTCTTATTTTCCATGCCAAAGCGAACCACTAAGTTTGTTGCTAAAGATGTACCCTTTGAATTTATGGAATTACCTTCATATTCCACTAAAAGGTTCAGTTTTGTCAACACTCATCCTTACAAAAGACATTTTGATTTTAAATATTCTAATTTTGTGTTACTTTCCATTCCTAAAATCCATAGTGATCATTCCAAAATGGATATAAGACAACATTTTATGCCTTTCACTAGGGCATCTCCCTTGCATCTTGCTTAGTATGATCAAATTGTAGGAGTTGCCCTCAAAAGTGTCTCATCTTTTAGTGGATATGGTCTAATTACTACCATTGAGCACATCAATAATATAGAATTTTTTTTAATATCCATAATATTACCCAAGAAAATGTACTTATTAGGTTTTTGACCTTGTCTTTCAAAGGAAAAGTCTTGGAATAGTATGGGACCCTACCTATAAATTCTATTAGATCATGGGATGAGTTGGGGACTCTATTCACTGATAGGTTCAAGGAAAAGAGTGATCACCCATATTTAGATAACAAATTAACCATAATAAAGAGGTCACCACATGAATTCATTCAAGATTTTAATATTAGGTTATAAAAAACATGGGATAGAATCCCAATTCTTATTAGGCCAACCACAAATTATGCATTTTTGTACTACTTAAAAGCATCAAATATTGACATTGCCATGATGATTCAATCCATGGGTGGAAAAAAATTTCCTACTACCTATGAAATAGCCATAAATGCTAAGAATTGTCTTATCCAAGTATGAAAGATAGATCATAGACCTCTAATGCCACTATTCCCTAATTTTCATTCTCCTAGTCAAAGTGCATTACCCCGTGTCAATAAAAATCTACCATTACCACTAACAATGAAATACAAAAAGTAAAAAGTTAGATCCAAAATGTTACTAATGAATTATTTTTTTTCAAAAGGTAAAAATCCCAAGGTTATAGGCCATATCAATCATACAATCAATTTGGATAAACAAATAGACCTTCTTTTCAAGGCAATAATCAAGGACAAGGCCAAATTACCCATGTCAAGCCTTATCAAAGCTATAATCATATTTTTCCCTCATCTTATAAAGCCCTTGTCCCCACTCAAAATATTTTTGTCCAAGAACAACCCAAATATCCACCTTTTGAACATGGTCAAGAACAAGTTGCTTATGCTAATGAGATGCAAAATCAAAGAATGACTACACAAGGTGATCAAATATCTCAATTTTAAAAATTTGAGATGCCAATGTAATTTGGGATGAAAAGTAGACAAGTTAATTCTAATTCCACTATCATGAATCATATGTAGTGTAAGTTTTGTGCCATTAATTATGTGGGGAATCCCAGAAATCAAAATACTAGTGTTACCTCTAATACTAGGTCCAAGGTAAGGGCTAGCGATGAAGCTCAAAGAGATAATCAAGGACACATCTTGAATCATAAATCATCTCCTATGGTAATTAGGTCTAACATATCTCCTAAAATACAATAAAATTAGAGGATTCAAAATTTTAAGATAGCTTTTACAACTCTACCTCCACAAGCTACATCACAAAGTATAAATGTTCATAAAGAAAACCCCAAGGTGAGTAATTGTTCCATCAATGTGGTAGACCATATGAAGAATATCCATATGAAAATATCATTTTGGGATTATCTAAAATTACCAGGGTAAAAATATATACTCTAAAATGAATTGCATTGATTAGGTAAATAGGCTGGCCCATCTAGAAATGATAATGTCATTCTGGTAAATAGAACTCAATATATAGATGGTCAAGTGAATAAAGATGAGAATACTCATAATTTTTACCTATTTATAATTATAGATGATTTATTGTCTCATTATTAAATCATTTGTAGTGGATCAAGCACATCAATTATGGTAAAATGTATAGCAGATAAGTTAGGCCTCAATTATGAGCCAATGACTAAAGGTGATTTGTAATTGGATGGATCATCTTCCTATTTTTCTATTTGCTTGTCAAAAGACTTTACATACAATATTATTGGATATTTGATATCAAATTGGTCCTACATAGTGTTTAAGATAAAATATGTCACCAAGGTGAATATTGAGTCATAATCTATCCATAGAAATCACTTGGAAACATATACACCTAAGGTGGAAAATGTTAAAAATTTCATCATTGATGAAGAGGAGCTTCATGTTGACAATCTCCATCATCTTCCCTTGAGGGAGTTTCTGAATTTTTCCTAGATTAGTGTGGAGATGACAACTATGCACATGATCTTTACAATTTTATTGAAAAATATAGTCTTGGATTCTATTATATGCATGAAAAGGGATATTTCATGCCTAATTTGATGAATCCAAGTGAGGATGTGAATGGCTTATGGAAACTCTTATTTGATGGGTCTAGAAGTAAGATGGGGATAGGTGGTGGAGCTATGTTGGTGTCACCTTCAATGGAAAGGTATTTTTCATCCTTTATATTTTAATTATCTTGCACTTGTAATATGGTAGTGTATGAAGCCCTTATCCATGACCCTGAATGGGCAAGGAAAAGAGGTGTCAAGGAATTATAAGTGTTTGGTGATAACAAGCTTGTTGTCAATCAATTTAGAGGGTAGAATTTGACTAACAAATCCTTGCTCAAATCCTATAAGCATAGATTTTATGACCCTATAAAATATTTCATGGATTTGAACATTAGATCCATTCTAATATAAGACAATAAGCATGCTAATATGTTGGAATCTATTGGCACTCAATCTAATGTTCAATAGGGCATAAAGGAAGACAAAAACTATCCCCATCTAAAGGTGATTGTGAGATCATCCATACTAGATAATGTCACCAATTGGTAGGTATTTTATATTGATCATTGAATATCACCTTTTTTACAAGAAGAGGCTAAGTTTTCTTCCAAGAATAAATCTAAACTATAGTAATAATATGGAGGGTATATTGTCTAATTAAAGTCCAACAAGATTCCTAAGGCTTAGTGACTCCTAAGAGCATTTTCAATGAGGATGACCAGATCAAGAAGGAAGAGGTAGGTATGCACACTAAGAAATATAGGTATGAAAGGGTAGAAATATTTAAAGAATAGCTACTTGAACTTGTGAAGGTATGTACTAGTCAAGAGAGGCATGATATCTTTAAACTATGCAAGGAGTTTAGTGATATTTTAACATGGGAGTATAGTGATTTGAAGGGTTTTGACCCAAGATTAGATTGACACACCATAGATATAGATGAAAATTCCTAACCCATAAAGCAAAGACAAAGGCCAATCAATTCCAAAATTGAGCCTTTCATGAGGAAAGAACTCACCAAACTGATTGAGTCCAAAATCATCTTTCCCGTCAAACATTCTTCTTGGATAGTCAACTTAGTCCCTATTAGAAATAAGAATGGGGATATTAGGTTGTACGTGGATTTCAAGGACTTGAATAGAGTGTCTTTTATAGATAATTATCCCTTCCCTTCCATGGAGAAAATTATATAAGTGGTGGTAGGTAGTGAGAGGTTTTCCCTCCTAGATGGTTATTACAAGTAAAATTATATCTAAGTGAAAGAAAGTGACTAATTCGAAACACCCTTCACCATAAAATGGGGCACATGTTCCTATATGAATATTCCATCTATATTGTCAAATACTAGAGCTACTTTTCAATGTGCAATGGATATGGATTTTCAAGGATTAATCAATGACATTGTATTGGTATATCTTGATGATGTGATAGTTTTCCCAAAGGAAGAAAAATATCATTTGAATCACCTAAGATAGATTTTTTAGAGGTGTAGAGAGTTTGGGATATCTCTAGACCCAAAGAAGCGTGTGTTTGTTTTTAATGAAGGTAAAATTTTAGGCCACATTATTTCTAAGGAAGGTCTCTCTATCTATGCTAAAAGGGTAAGTGACATCTTGGCATTATCCTTGCCTAAGCATAAGAAACGTCTAAAAAGTTTGTTTGTAAAGATAAATTTCATTATGAGATTTATTCCTAATTTTAATAACCTAGTCAACTCCTTGATCTCCATGCTAAGGAAGGATGAGATATTCACTTGGAAAAGAAGGAGGAATTTTTTTTTGAGGAGATCAAGAAAGCCATTGCCCAAGATCTACTGTTACAAGTCCAAAATTTTCCAAGGAATTCAATTTTTTAAATTTTGGGAATGAAGAGGTAGTATTTACAATGCTTACTCAGGCTAATGATAATTTTTTTTAATGGCCTATTACCTTCTTTAGTAAATGTTTGGAAGGATATGAAATAAGGTACACATATGTTGAGAAATAAGTGCTTTCAATCATAAGGAGTTTAAATAAATTTAGGCATATGTTTTAAAATAAAAATATTAACATTTTTTTGTCTCATATTAGTGTGAAAGACATTATATTGAGAAAATATTTGAATGAGAAAAGGGTAGATTGGATCACCAAAGTGATGGAATATGATGTGGAGATCAAAATAACCAAGCTAGTGAAGGGAAAAGTACTATGTGAGCATCTTGATTTAGACTTAAAGGAGAAAAGAGAGGTTTTTTTGGCACTTCATGATGACCCTATAGTAGTTGTACCTTCATCTTTGAGAATTTGGACATAAGACATGATCTATTTCTTTCAAATTGGAGAGTGTCCACTAGGTCTTGATAGGGCCAAGAAAAGGTACATTAGGCTACAATCCATTCCTTATGTACTTGTTCATGGAGTTCTATTTAGAAAGGATTTTTTCAGTGTGATTTTGAGGTATATTGATTTTGATTAGATTTATAAAGTTTTACATGAGTTTCATGATGGACCAACTACTGGGCACTTTACTCAAAAAACCATAGCTACTAAGATTCTGAGGGCTAGTTATTTTTATCCTAGATTGTTTAAGGACACTCATGCTTGGGTTCAGAAATGACAAAAGTGTGATATTTTTTTTGAAAAAAAAAATATAGATACTTTTCCTCTTAATCCAATATAGGTTGAGAAACCCTTCATGCAATGGGGTTTGGATTTCATAGGTTTGAGTAATCCTCCTTCTAGTGCTAGTCACAAGTGGGTGTTGATAGCCACTGATTATTATAAAAGATGGGTAGAGGCTATAGCTCTTAAGGAGGAAAATGAAAAATAAGTCATGGACTTATATGAAGGTATAGTAACTAGGTTTGGATCTCCTTCAAAAATCATTTTAGATAATTCATTAGCATTCTTAGGAACAAGGACAAGTGAATGGGCTTTGAAGCATGGAATCCATCTTATCACCTCCTCCAACTACTATCCCGAAGGGATTGGACTAGCTAATTACACAAAAAAGAACTTAATTAGGATTATAGAGAATAGAATGGAGGAGAATCAAATGACTTGGCATACCAAATTTAAAATAGCTCTTTGGGCTAAAGGATCACCTTAAAGATAGTAATTGGGAATTCACCATATACACTTGTCTATGGAATGGAAGCTAGAATTCCTATCTCACTTGAGTTATTAGCTTTAGACCTCACATATAAGCTACCATTTATGGATAATAAGAGCATGAAAGTTAGATTATGTGGGTTGATAGAGCCTGAAGAGACAAGAGATCAAGCTATACACACCATGACTAATCACTAACAACAACAAAAAGAATTATTTTCACAAGAAGTCCATGCTAAGGATTTTTAGAGAAGGAGAAATTATCCTAAAATGGGATGAAAATAGGGCCAAACATAGAAGGCACACAAGTTATGATGCTTTATGGAGTGGCCCATTTATGATCACATAATGCAAACAACATAATGCTTTATAACTCTCAAATTTAGATGGAGAGGATTTGTATATCCAAGTTAATAAGATATATATAAAGCATTGTTACTAAAGTTTTCTTTTTATTTTGTACATAGTTTCTAATTTTCCTTGTGTTCTGTAAATGCTTATACACATGTGTGAGTTTGTCCTTATCTTATTTTGTGTTATCATTGCTTGGTCTTGTTGTTATTGTGTGGTGTGTTTATTTGTGTTTTATTTTGGCTTAATACTTATTAGTCATCTTCAAGAATCCATTAACTCCATTAGCCCAATGTTGGATAAGGCTACTAGTTTGGTCAGTATAGTAGGAATACTACTCCTATGAGTTACCATTTTATTGACAAAATTTTGGCCCTTTAGGCCAAAATTGGGCACCCCTATTTTAAAGAATCATCTAACTCTATATATTTGGTGAAGTCTAGTACTTAACTTTTATTCATAAGAAGTGTTCTTTGACAAAGCCCATAATAAATGTACAAGTGTATTCCTTTTCAAAAGTTCATTTTTAGTCTTTACTAAGCCTTTCATAAATTATTTCACACTTTTTATTTGAATATTTTTCCTCAACTCTATTCCTTTTGGAATTTTCATTGACCAAGTAATGAATTCTTTCAGACAATTTGTCTGAGACAAATCTCCCGAAGACAAAATCTGAATTCTTTCAGGCAAATTTATCTAGGTAATTTTTCCAAATGTACTTTGAAAATTTTTTGAAGGTACTTTGAAATTTCTTTGAAAGATATCTTTCAAGTTGAAAAGGACATTTTCAAGTTTTTCAAATGGTATTTTTCATTTTTCTGAAGGGTATCTTTTGTTGGGAAAATTGTCCATGAAACTTTTTGGAAGGACCATTTCAAGCTAAAGGATCACTTGTAACATTTCTAAAGGGCATTCTAGTTTTTGAAAAAGTCATTTCCAAAGGTTGAAAGGTAAATTTTATAATGTTTGAATGGAATTTTAACTTTCTCAAAGGGACATTTTTAAAAAGTCCAAAAGATTGTTTCGGTGGGAAGGTGGACCTTTTCAAAAAATCCAAAGGGTATTTTGTCCTTTTGAAAGGTCAATTTCAAAATCCAAAGGGACACTTGAAATTTTTATTAAGGATCATATTCAAACTTGTGAAGGGACAATACCAAGTGCCAGAGGGTTATTTACATATTGTCAAAGGACCATTTCTTTTGACTGAAGGGCCAAACAAAAAGTTTGAAGGACTTATTTTGGAAAGATTGTCTATATAATTCTTTTGAAAAACTTTAAAAGAGGCCAAAGTCTAATTTTTTTGAGAAATTTTGTCTGATACAAATGAAACAAGGTGATCATAGAAAATTTACCTAAATAAAAAAACCAAAGGAATGAATTCTTTCAACAAGATTGTCTGAGGAATTCTTTCAAGAAACTTGTCTAAAAGAAATGCCTAAGGAGTGATGGCCTATAAAATGTCAAGTTTAGACTGCAAAAACTAGCCTTTGGAGTTAAAAAAAAGGCTTGGTGGGAAACTAAAGGTGATGATAAAGTTAGCAAGTGGAAATTGTAACTAAGGCATTTATTTTAGTTGTAACTTACTCAATTCTAGCTGATTCAATTATAACTAAGGCATTTGGTTAAGTTATAACTTATTTGTAACTAATTCATTTTTTGACATGGTATAGCTTACCCACTTCTCTCCCATGCCAATGTAATTGATTCTTTCAATATGACACATGTCCAAGTGACCCTTGGACTTTATTTTATTTCTCCACCTCTCAAGGCTAAATATATGCATTCTCTTGACTCATTTCATAGCCTCCACTAGTTATTGGGAAAATTATAGATAGATTTGTACTCGAAGAACTCTTGAATAAATATACAAGTGATTTCACCATTCACACATTGTAATATTGATTATAGGTTTGAATTTTTTTGATAATAACTAGTGAAAGAGTTACTTTTCTAGCATGTCAATCTATGGTCACTTAACAATGTGTAAAAATGGATGTTGTTGCAGGTCTGTATTAGTATTATTTACTAAGTGTATAAGAGTCTTAGAAGTGGTATATGTTTATTCTCTTTGTGGAATCATTTGTCACCCTACTAAGTGTCAAGTGCCTTCCTAAATCTAACTTATGAAATACTGATACAACAATGTCTTTATGTTGTGAGTTTGTGTGAAACATCCTTATTTACATTTAAGTAGTGGATTTTAAGTCAACTAGGAGGATAATACATATTGTTTCATCACTATTTTGTTTTCTTAGTTATTTTCCTTACCCCTTTTCATACACAATTGATAGATTATAGAGAGATTTAAAAGTGAATCAAGGGGAGCTAGCCTCTAATCTAGAGATTCATCTCAATGAAAATTTTCACCCACAACAAGAGAGATGATTCCATTTTGATGCTTGGATGAGGATAGATGAGCATCTTCTCAAAGGTGCAAATCCAAGCGTCAACATAAACATGATAAGAAGATGATATATCATGTGTGTGACTTATATACCCTTTTTCTCTTTCCTCCTATATTCCTTATGATTATTTCCCTCTCCCCTATGATTATTTCCCCCAATATGTTTAATTTAAGGGGTAAAATATCCTTCATACACCTCATCCAAAAAAGGGATAGTTAATAGGAGCTATATAAAAACAAATAAATGAAATATTAATAACGTAAACACATTAAATGAACTATTAATTATTCAACATAGCTTAAATAAAATTGTTTTAGTATAAAAATCCATAAGTCATATTTATTTTGGATAATATAATACATATAATTCTGATATCATTATGAAAAAATCATATACTAAAATAATAGTGTAGTTAAATAAAACTAAAAAAAATATCTCTTATTTTACCATAAAACTTAGTAACTCGTAAAATAAGTATTACAACCATATTATTAAACACCAATGTTGTTTGTAAGGATTAGTGTGGGATGTAACATTATTCCACCATAAAAAAGTCATCATCTCTATGACATTATAAAAATTCAGTAAAAAGTGACTTAAATTGTAGATTTTTCAACATAACATCTCAATCATATAAATGAGGAAAAAATATTTAAAAATCCTCAATATCCTCCCAATAGGAACCATATTAAAAAACTTTGTGCCATTAGACCTTACATTATGAAACATATATATCACACAAGCCAATATTGAGTGTTTAACATATTATGATTGGTTTTGTTGTTACCATGCCTTGATTAAGAAATTGTAATGCATTATAATCAAGTACATGTGAAGGATCAACTACATATTTATTGAAATAATTGAGTACATGTGATAAATCTGGTGTAAAATTAATTTTGTAAGAAACATTGTTAATCACTTTTAGGACCTCAAAGGGTCTTACATATTTCGGGACTAATTTGGCCAATTTTCAAAAATTTATTTGACCTCTTTTATGGTTTAACATGTAGATAAAATTTATATTTAAATAATAACTACATTTTTATTATTTTTAGATCAACAATAGTTTTTTTAGCTATCATTGCCTTTATCCATCCTTTGTCTAATCAACATGACATGTTCTTTTTAAACAAGCATATTAGGTCTAAAAACTGGTTATCTTATAATCTATCCTAGTTGATATATGTTATGTACTTTTCTACCATATAAATACTCAAATGGTGTAATGGATTGGTATATTGTATGAGAATTCAACTATTGGGATATAGTAGTCCCACATTTATTGCTAGTCGATGCAATACATTCTAAAATTATCCTCTATGACTTGATTTACCATTTTAGTTTTCCCATCTATTTTAGGATGATAGACATTACTATATTTTAATAGAGTTCTCAAAGTAGCATTAAGGTTTTTCATAATCTTAAAACTTTATGTGTTGTTCTCTATGATATATGATTTTCTACATAAAACCATGCAACATGTACACTTCCTACACAAAATGTTTTACTAGAATGACTGCATCATCTGTTAGATTCTATGAAATAAAATGTGACACCTTACTGACATTATAATATAATGATAAAAAAATATCATGTATATTTATTAACATAGGAAATCCTTGGATAAAATAAATACTAATGACCTTTAATTTATAATTAAGAATGTCATGTGGGTACAAAACCCAACATGATGAACATGTTATGAATTTTCTAATTAACCTATAAAATATATAGATATAATATAAATTACATATTTTTAAAATAAATTATACAAGTATAATGGTTTAACCTATTTCCTAATATTTCTCACTACTAGATGACAATAATAACAAGCTTTATGTAACTACTTAATCACAACTCTAAGATTTTCTCTATTTGGCACACATATTATCCTATTAAATCTTAGGAGCCATCGTGATGAAACTAAAAACTTTCATACCTATGCTCGTTTGTACTATTTTCTAACTCTTTTTTTACTTTATCATAAAATTCATGTCATGGTGAGAATCCCAAAACATTATCTTGGAAGATACTTTAAATAGTAAACATTGTTATTATGTACCTTTTGTAGCTAAGAGAATCTATAACTCTAATCTCTTTTTAATTAATATAACTGATATAAAGATAATAGTACAAAAACTCTAACTAATGAATTTGATAATAGTTTAGAATTTTTTGGTTAAATATATACGTTATCTCAAAATTATTTGTCTTGAGCTCAGACTATTTACCCAATAGATAATGTCTCCAAACATATAAGGCATGCACAATTTTTTCCTACTATGAATAATGTGAATCATAATTAACCTCGAAAGGCTTAAAATTAATTGAATTATATTCTAATAATGGTCTAGTATATAAATATACTCTTCCTAATCCATCCCTATAAGCATTATTCACCACACAAAAATGGCCATTAGTATTTAGAACTGTCAAAATAGGTGCAGAATTAAGCCCCTCTTTCACAGTCTGAAAGGATTCTTCACACTTGTCACTACATAAAAATAATATCTTTTTGTTTCAATGGGTTGATGTGCTTAGATATCTTGGAAAAAAATTGGCACAAATTTCGTATAATACACTACTAAACCCATAAAACTATGCACCTCATGAATGGTTTTGGGTGTCAACCATTCCATGATGGTTTCACTATTCTTATAATCCACCAATATTTCCTCAACTAAATAATTATTTCACCCCTATCTAAGATAAATAACACTTATTTGATATGGGTTATACTTTCTTAAATGTTTCAATACCAAACACATGCAGCCAAATGATATTACTCACTCTTAGAGTATATTAAAATATAATAAATGTATATAGGACCAAATTGAATAATATAATATCTAAAAACATAGTTAATGATATTCTTGACTGATTTATGTGAATTTTTAATCCTAAAATGAAGAATTTTAAATTAGTTTTTGTAATTTATTCTTTCTTTATTCTAAACTAACGATACCCTAATCTAAGGTCAATCCTGGAAAGCATCATTACACATAACATTTGATCAAAATTTACATCATACAAGGTAATTCATACATGTTTTTTATGGTTAAATTATTCAAAATTATGTATTCTATACATGGATTAAAGTTTCCATCCTTATTCTTTTCAAAAACCATTGGTACACCCCATGGTGAAACACTTGTCTGAATTAGCCATTTTGATAACACATAATGAGTTTAGGATTTCAAATTTAATAAACATATTTTTTTCATCATATATGGAGCCTTATATTGGGGCTCACAACTAGGATGATGTTAGTTTTCAATTTGAATTCACTTCTAGGAGGTAATCTAGTTAGGTATTCTGGAAACACATCCCAAAATTTTTGTAGAAAGGGATAGTCTTCAAAGATAAATTATTTAGGTTATTCAAATTCATATACCTTTACAATGAACACCTCAAAAACTTTATATTGATCCTTATTTAACTAAATATATAAATTTTTACTTACCTTTATCTCCTTCTTCTCAACTTGGATTTGGGTTTGCTTCCCTAAATCATCAAGGCATTTAACTTTATTTATGAATCAATCCAATTTTTCATTATGATTTAAAATAAAATTAACTCTTAATATCACATCATATGATTCAAATGGAGTTTAAAATATATATAATATAGTGGTGAAATCAATAAATTACACCTTTTCTTCTACAAGGAATTTGTATGCTTTTACCCTAGATTGATTCCCATACTAAATAGTCCATTCTTTTTCCATATGCCTATATTTCCTAGGTGTTTTATTAGGCATATTATGAGAAATAGAACACATAGTATGTCAAATATGTATTAAAAATCAAAAATAATTTTAGAACAAAGTAATTAACCCATTAGTGAGATAGATTTGAAATTCAATTTGACAATTGTCAGCCACTACATAAATGTGTTTCTAGAAGGTTATTTGCTAAGATGATGATAAATAATTTCTATTTAATTTAACACATGTATTATAATAAGGATATTCTTTATCTTAGTGATCCCATCCACATATGAAACATCGATTGGGAGATACTTTTATTTTAGGTTGGTTATCTCCACTTTTCCCTTATTTAAAACAATTCCATTGTTTTTGAGTCCTTGAAACATTATTTAATCTATAATTATAATTATAAAATATATATTTTTAATTCCCATTACACTTCCATTTTTTTAAGATATTTTTTTTGGCCACCAAACTTCTCATGATACTTATATCTAATCTATACAAGTGATTTAAGCTTCCAATCCTACTTAATGACCTTTTCAAATACTTTATCCTTATAACTAGATCCATGCACAACCACTTCACATCTTATTTCCCCCCTTAGACCCATGATGAGTTTACTTATTTATAAATTATCATCTCTCTTGTATGAGGGAAAATACTTAAGGAGTTTGGTAAATTGTTCCAAGTACTCTATCATTGATAGATATCCCTAATTCATATTTATTAAATATTTAAATTCCTAATAAAAATATATTATTGGTAACTATTGATTTCTTTAAAATTTTATAATTTTTTCCCAAGTGGTGGTGGTGGAGTGAAGATCCGTTTAAAACTTTTTACTCACACACTAGGTTGCTTCTTGACCATTTAATTGGTATATTCCCCATAATAATTTGGTCACATCAAATTAATTTTTAATTTATAAATACTTCTTCATTTCCATGACATATCCTTTAACACAATCACATGGCATTGTTACATCAAACTTAGGTGGGTTCACTATTTGATGTCACTTGTAATCTATGTAGACACATGTGCTCTTGCAATTTTATGTTCCTCAACATTCTCCTACTCTTGTTTATCTTCCTTATCATCATGTTTCTCATAATTCTCTACCTTATCATCTTTTCCATTCACTTCATGTTCTATAGTACCTATTTTGTCCCAAGTTTCTATTAGGACTATGAGGATTTGATCAAGATTAGTAGCTTTTTATAATAATAAATAGTAGGGTTAAGGTTTTTGATCTTTATTTTATGTTCCTTTAGTATTTTATATAACATGTTTCATTTTTCCTCCTAAAACTAAGGATGTTTAGATTAACATTAATGTAATCATTAAGTCTGAGTGTTTAAACCTATGTTCTGATACCACATGTGATAACCCCACTAATTTCCATAATGAAAGTACTTAATTCTAAAAAAAATCTCTAAATAACCAAATAATATAAATCATGATTAGTTAATGTGACTCAACATTTTATATGTACCAATAGTATATTATTACTATATTTTCAATATTTAGATACAATAATCTTCTAGGTTTATATTTGAAAACATCCATATAAATAAGATACAACATACATAGTAAATTCCTTATACAAATCATATAATAGTTTACTAATTTAGTCATTAATGGATATTAATGATGAAAATACAATAAGGTTGTAATATAATACATAAATGTAGTTTTAGGAGTATAAAAATACATTATTTTAGCATAAAAATACAACAACCAATGTGACACTATCTAATGAATAATGAATGTTGATTTATGATTCAATAATCATTGCTTATATCAAAATAATATAGCAAATGTCAAAGGAAATTT
Source organism: Torreya grandis (assembly GCA_037957365.1). Classification (NCBI taxonomy): domain Eukaryota; kingdom Viridiplantae; phylum Streptophyta; class Pinopsida; order Cupressales; family Taxaceae; genus Torreya; species Torreya grandis. The sequence goes on from JARHVA010005953.1 coordinate 1,003,827, forward strand.
TTAAATTATTAAAATTAAGCCTACTATTGTGGCTCTTCAAATCAATAAAATATGCGAGTATATCTCAAAAAAGTATAGATCCAGAATTAGAGATGGAGAGCATCATCTGGGATCATTACGACCAACCATATACTAATATTCCCTCCACACACCTACCCATTGGGAGTGGCCCTTACCTTTAAAAAATGGATAAAATGGCAATGTGGACATCAATAATTCATACATAATAGTGTGTCATAAAATCACTATCACATGCAACAGTCAGTTGAACCATGGAATACATCTTATATCTTATATAACATCACACATATGTGTAAGCTAAAAATTACAATTGACATATAATTTATACAACTATAGAATTACTTTTGAAAAATATTTTGATAGTAGTTTTCATACTTCAAATAAAGATAGGTCATAGTCCAATACATAATAATCTCTACTAATATATATTTATTTATGTGTTAACCAATGGTTAATGATTTTTTGAAAGGCCCCCTACCTATCAAAACTTATCATCCATTAACATGGAGTATGGATTGTGAAAAATAACACAAAAATCAATTATTCATAAATATTCATTCCTAATAGTCTAATAACCATTACATACTTTGTAAATGTACTACAATAAAGTTTTAAAAAATATAATAATTTTAATGTGAAATGCATAACTACTAATAAATCTCATTAAATAACTCAATTTATCTACCACACTAATCTTTTGTAGAATTTTACTAAGCATCATGTATCAATGGAATATTATTTTTCATGAATAATATAATATCATAATGTTTAATAGTATTAAAACATTCTTTCATAAAACAATAATTCCAATATTAGACAACCCAAGTGGAATGTACATGAAACAATAAACATGCATTTTTCTTTCTAGTGTCAAAGGCCCATTAACATTGAAAAATATTGAACCATATTACATGTTTGTGTGTGTTTACACACACACATCTAATATGGTTAAATATTTATCAATGGTAAACGTAATTTGATACTATAATGAAAAACTCATATTAGTGTTTCTTTTCTATTCCACTTGGGATGTATAATATTCATAAACATAATCTACCACATTTTTTTTTATTAAGTAGGAAAAGAGGGTCTTAGGCCCTTTACAAAGCTATCCCATGGTCTCAAAAGGCCTCCAATGAGGCAGAAGAAACACACAAATAACACACTAACAACACATACACAACACTACAATAGAAAACAATAACACAAAACACATGCAAACATACAGAACCAACAAAGTGACAATGGGATATCAGTAGACCCATATTTGGAAAGGAACTCAAAATTTTCCTTATAGTCACCTAGGCTATTCACACCCACATACCTTAACTTGCTGTCAAAATCCTTCACCATAGCAAACACATAAGTAACAATTCGTTAACACTCTGAAACTCCTATAATTTTATAAATATATAACATTATACGTACTCACAATATTAAAATACATAAATAGGTAAGATATTAACATTTTTAATAATCATAAGTCTTAAGGAGTATGCCAAAGTGATATAACATTTCATAAGTATAAGTTTCATTAATTTATAATTCAAGTAACTAGGATCAGACATTCATGGATCCATTCCTTTCTGATTCCATTTTCTAAAATTAATTGATTATTTTATTTATTTCATTTACCTATACCAAGAACCATTTATCCCAATATATAATACCTGAAACTAACTAATAATATTATACTATATCTGGCATGGTTACCAAAAATCCTTACATGTATATACCCTCATGAAATTTAGGATTATCATCTTATTAAGCATGACAAGATGACTACTACAGAATAATGTATATATATATATATATATATATATATATATATATATATAAAAACAATCACCAAACATTTGAATACATCTTAAAAAGTCCCATATCTTCTATTTGATAAGCACATGAATTTGAAACATAGTTTTACTAGGGAACCCTTTTGTGCTAAAAGTTTTTAGTACCATTAAAAATGATGAAAAAGGAAATTTGAAGAACATGTTATAGTTTCTACTCAAATTTCTCATCAGAAATAATGGTTTTGAACCCCATAGAACTTCAAATATTCAATCTATATGTCATGTTTTGGTTATTAAGACCACCATTGATTGTATTTAAGTATGTAGGTGGTTACTATAACTAGCTACATGTCTAAATACAAAACATTTATATTAAAAATAAACCAAGTAACATGTAATAAAAATACATAAACAATTTATAATAATTCCAACATAATGTTAATATTATATGGATCTACTTTTATTAACCTTGATTCACCATAATGATCTTGTGGGTGAGGGATAAACCACACCCACAAGCTCTTAGGGGTGATTCTACCAATATTATGTAATTTTTATAGAAAAAGAATTAAATAATACAACTATAGAAAATAAAACACATACATTCAGTGAAAGACCCAAATTTGGTATAAACAAGAAATTTCCAACTTATATAAATATACTATGTAGATTTATTAAAAAACAACTACTATTTCCTATTATCCTAGTTTTATAATCTACAACTAGGATTTACCATCTATTTTACAAATATATGAAAGATTTTTCAAATGATCATGCTAATTGAACCCCACCCTGAACATTTTAACCCATTTTTTAGAACCTTATTTTATTTATTATAACTATAAGGAATAAAAGTTGGTCCACTTAGCAACCCCTTATTTTATTCTTTATTATACTCAATTAATTTTACTCCTCTATATCTAAAGTCATCCCTAATTCATTTTAATCTATATACATTATCCACCCCTTTCCTCACTATCATCATACCATGCATCATTAATGTTTTTATAACTTCTTGTTACAAATTGAAATTCTCAATGGTAACTGCATGCCTCTTTTTCAAGTCAATATTACTCTCTATCTCCTTAAAGAAAATGCCAGCATAAATGTGTCTATTTTCTTCACTAAAAATATGCTAAATCTCATAATTTTTTATTAAATTAAAATTCCATTAGCCATTATCCATTTAACACATGTTTACTAAGAAACCATAATAATTTTCCCATTAACATAACTTTCACATAATGGAATATAATAATTTTATAAAATAAGTGCTTAGGCATTTTACATTCTTCTACTATAACAAAGTCAACATAACACAAAATAATTCATTATATACCAAAATTGTGTCAATTATTCATATGAAGTCTATTAAACTCTAAAAATTATTATTTGAAGCCTTTTCACAAATCAATCTAATGTTAAAGATAAAAACTCTATCTTTAAGATATTAGGTACCAATGGCATTGTAAATACAATCAATAAGACAAAAATCATGTAATTTGATACCTAAAATCATATGTAATTTATTGACCAAAGTATAATACACAAGTCCATACTAATTAACACAAATTTTATGATAAAAATTATTTGAAAATAAATAAAAAATAACTCATCCATTTATTTATTTTTAAGATTATGGAATGTAACCCTAAGTTGATAAAGATCTGAGAAATAAACTAGGGAATAAAATACTACAGTAACAATAGTTATTGGTTTACACAATAATTGATTTATTTAAATATTATATAAATATGAATGAATTAAAAATGGTGTAATTAAATATAAAATACTATTAATATGGATAGTTGATTTGGAAATGAGTGATGTAGGAGTAGAGTAGAGTGTCATACGTAGAGAAAAGGTGTAAGAACCCTCTTCAGACAATGACATGACATATTTTGTAAATAGTTCATTCTGATATTGACATTTTATGTCGTGATAATGACCTTATGTATGTGAAGTATTAAAATGTTTGGTAGACCTTAATTGTATTTCAACAATTCTATACCTATATGATTGATACATGGATTATCATATATTCTTTACTTTGATTAATTTCACTATGAAGCGTTAAGATTAACACAAGTGGAAGAAGAATTTAATTAGTAGGGTAGGTTGGGTGAGACATAAACACCTCATGTTTTGATTATTACCTAAATAGATATACCTTAAAATGGGATCAATATTGATGTAATTATCCCATTCAAAGTGTTGGTGTAAGTGAGAGTGATGCTAGTATGCCTGATTATGAATGCCATTTAGAAAGATTTTTAGTGTGAATTGATATTGGAAACTTAGGTAAACCTAAGATCTATGCTATTTTGAATGGATTTATGTATAGATAGGGGTCAATAGAGATCACTAACCTTAATTTGAATAACTATTTATGAGGTAGTTCATGAGAATTTGCATTTAAAGGACAATTGAATGTAAGTGGTATTTATATAGTGTTATAAAACTTGTCAAGATATTAAATGATTCTAGGTCAACCCTAAGATGATTTGGGGAATGGAAATATATATTTTAGGTTAAAATAAATTTAAGGGTCAATAACACTTCTCATTTTCTAATAATGTACTATTTTATAGAATAATGGGGGTGTAATATTGAATAGGTGTATGAAACATGTGAGAAAGGATTGATGATACCGAGGTGATGGTTGAATGCATCTCTTGGTATATCTAGGCATGGGTTAGACACATCTAGAAGCTGGAAAAGGATCAAAAGAGTACTTAAGATATGTATAGGGATGAGATAAGGATAGGGTGGTCTTAAGTGATTCTCATTATATTAAATAACATTTAATATGTATACAACTCCCCTCTTTACTCTATAAATTCAACAAATATAAATAGATAGGATAAAGGAAATTAAAACATACCTAGACTTACGTATGAGGCAAATCCCATGAATATGGGTCTAAATATATAAACTATTATAAATTTTGTGTCCTATTAGTGAAATATACATGAGTTAGTACTTAGTAAATATAAAAAATAAAGATAAAACTAGATAAAGTGATGTCAACGAGAGGAACTGAATGATTATACCTCATACGATATGTGAACCAATGTAAAAATTTAAAATTACATATGTGTGCATGTATATCATGATAAAAAAAAGTTAATATATTAGAATAAGATGATGGCTTATCAAATCCTAATGTGTGGGTGGCTCAAAAACTCAAGTTGGCCTTGACTCCATCATTAACCACCCACATTTTTTGTATTGTAATATGTGAATAACTTGGATTATAATGATGATTTATCTAACCATCTTATGTATGTGGTTTAAGAATTCAATTAGTTTATGAATCTATAATTTCATACTCATGTGTAGTATATGAATATAAAACTAAAACTAAAACTATGTTGTGTTATGAATCTATAAAATATGACTCTAGTCCACTCAAGAATTTTGAAATGTAAAATGGCTTATGGGGTACTTGGGAAATTGGGAATGTTAAATGGCTCTAGGCCACTTAGGAATACCAACTGTGCTATACATGGAATGAGTCATCAATATGTTTTTATCTTGGTACATAACTGGTACATATGGTGTTTGGAGTACATAATGTGTAGAATGACATGGAGTTGTCATTCCATTTAAGAGAACAGTTGAAAAACATTGCATGTGGAAAAAAATGTGCCATACATATTAATCCCAATTTTGATATCTATGTTTATGGGTTATAGACTATGTCGTATTAATCTATGTCTACGCATATTTGAAATTGAAATGGAAGTTATCATGACATGTATAATGCCCCAAATCTAAGCAAACTTATGTAATTCTATGAAAAAATTGAATGTCTATTGAGCATATATGATAATATTATCTAGATTATGTGAATATAAATTATACATACTATACCTTTTAGGTAAGTATAAAATTTTTAGTGTTTGAATCTACTTGTAAATAGCATACTAGGTAGACTACAATGCATTGTGCTCTTAGGAAAGTATTTTTCTATTGTCCAAAAATGTTGTTTCTTTGAAAAATTAAGACTGGTCTATGTATGACTATATTTCACTATATTTTCTTGAGTATGGGCTCTATAATATTTATTTATGTGATAAAAGTATTTTTTTAGTGCATTAGGATGACTTGATCTCTTTAACAAACCCCTATGAATACCCCCTATTTTTAGGGGAGTTGTTTAACCTATTCAATTACTATCCTCAAAATAAAATATATGCATCATGTGTGTTATATTAAAGATTTATGATATCTATGAGATAAGCCAATATAATGTGTATACATGAAATTAAAATGTAAAAGAGATTGGACATAAGTTGATAATATATGATGTATGTTAGATATAGTATTCACAAGGTCATCAAGATAGATATAAAAATGTAAGCATTTATATCAACAACAAATTTGAATATAATCTGAGTGAAATACTTGGGGGGGTAGTCCATGATGTCCATCAAGGCACCCAAGAGGAAGGGGAGATGTTTGAGGTCTCTCATAGAATCAAAAACTATATGTGAAAAAAACTAGTAGAAGACAACTACCATGGCCATAATGCATACACATAAATACATGAGGCACACAAATTAGGCCAAGGGGACACAATACATGGGACATGGGAACATGTTGCTAAGTCTGAGAAATGGAACACACATAAGGACATGTTCAAAAATACACATACATAAAAAACATAAAATTTTGAATTAGATACACATGGAAGGACATGTTTAAATGTACACATACACAATAAATAAGCATACACAAGGACATGGTCACATGTACAAATCATATAAGTAATGAAAGGACAATGTAATATTAAAAATCCATCGAGTAAATGTAGAATCAAAGAGATAATAAAATGTAAACTAATAAATCTAGAAATTAAAGTATTCATAATCATGTGGGATAAATCCATGAGAGATAATATATAAAAAATATAAGTCTATAGTATTATTTATCAGAAAAAAATTATTGTTTCATAGGATGATTAATATCAAGATATAATCAATGATAAATATGTGATATGGATTATAGAAATATATATATTGGAAAATTAGAAGCTTTGTGTATGATGTCCCCAATGAGTGGATAGTAGAAAATATAGAACTGTTTAGAGGAATGGAGTCCTAGAGTAATATATGAACACTCAAATAGAATAAGTGAAGCATGTATGTATGATAAAACTAACTAAAATAGCATAAATATCATATGTAGTACATAAAAAACAAAAGGAATGTAAACATGCAAATGCATACAATCTAAAATTTGTGTTTTCTTATCAATATTTGAATGTTTTTTATATTTCTCAATATAATTTATGTACAAAAAACTTAAATATGAAACTATGTACAAGTACATGAGAACATACTAATTGATGAGTCTTATAAGATACTTACTAGAAAGGTCACATGTATAAAGTAGAGGAAGACTGCTACATGTGATGTGAGAGGAAGAATATAAGATCTGGGAATTAAATGTAATAAATAATCTATAGCTAAAATTTACTATGAGGTGTGGCTATGAATTTATGGAGCTAACTAAATTATCATGTGAAGTATGGGGGTCCTTAGGGACCCATCTAGTGGAAGAAGTTGTAAATGGTATGGATTGTCTATATGGAGGGATTTTGGAACTCAATAACATTGATCTAGGTGGGAATGTGTGAAGAGAGGTTCTATAGATTCCAAATCATGTATTTGGTGTATGGGTCTCTTTAATAAATGTCTTTATGGGAGAATGTGTATATGTGGTAATGATGTAGAAGTAGACCTCACATACACTAGTGGCTCAACCTATATCTAAGGTGTGTTAATGAAATATATGGTTGGATCTATTATTGATGACTTATGTGCAATTAGATATGAATTAGGTAAAGGATACTCAATATAAGGCCCTCAACTATAACAAACTAATTAGAATGTATATACTTACAACATTTATTTATGGTGGAAGGAATGACTAAAATATTTTGTATCCAAAGCCTACAGAAAAAACATATCAAATGTTATATCACTATAGATTTGGTGGCTAGAAGTGTGGGCCTAACCTATAATAGAAGTAATATCTCCCCTATTTAGGTCTATACATGGCCACTCAATCCACAAATAAATATATCTATCAAATAAATGTCATGACCTAAATAGCCCAAGTGATGTAGAAGTGTAATAACACATGTATTGATGCTTGAACCATTGTTAACCATAACACCTTGAATAAGATGATGATCATAACATACTTGTACAAAGAGTGCATATAAATTTCAGTCATCATCAATGATCTCTTGCTCTAATAAACTAATAAGAGGTCTAGCTAGAATCATATTATGATACAACCAATTATATTATTTAGATGGTGTGTGTCTATTGTATGAGTATGATAGGATGTTGGTGGTGGATGTGCCTTATAGGTATAAATAAAACTTGAAGTTTTTGATGTCTCATTATGTATATGTTTTGGAAATGGATCATAAACTATTTTCATTAATTTTGATTTAGTTGTTTGTGCTTTGGGTGTTTCTATAGGGGTTATCACATCAATGATACTAACATATTTCTAATATTGTATATTATGTTAGAAGTTAATTCATCCTTTCATAGTATGGTCAGGGTCATAATGATAATCAAAAAAATTGCATTGGAATCATATTTATTTGTAATAGGCCTAGTCGTATAAACCTCTTTGATGGGAGGGACAAATATGACATTGCATTTTAAAATTTACTAGAGAACGTGAACTACCACTTGAGGAAGATTCATTAAAGGTCTCCTTAGAGGAGTTGATAAAACCACACTAAGAGTTACATATGAGGATATGTTAACTATTATATTTTATTCATTCTTGATTTCATTGGGATTCACCTTATATGAAATCTTATTTGAGCCCTTATTAGTGGAATCAAATCTGGTTATGTACTTCAACTTGACCATGAAGGGAATTTTGACTTCCCATTCCTTCAATGTATGGCATATATTTTTAATTGATGGAAATTTTTTGAATAATATATATTCATGAAGTGTTAGTAATAAAGTTTTCTTGAATATGTCCTAGATTTATCTATAAACCATGGGACTAGTAATCTTTTCTAATATAGTTTTGTATCACAAGACCTATTAAGCTATTGGCTAATTAAATTAATTGTTTTAGTTGAGTAACTTAAGCATAATAAAATTTATCACTGATGTTGATCTAAAAATGTTGAAAAACATATATTCAAGTAGATTAAATGTGTAATGGATTGATTAAGGATATCATAAAACCATTATAATGCATATTCAGTTAGTCTATGGGGGAAAATCTTTGTCAATATCTAATCATTTAACATGTATTCTAAACATGTTACATGAGAAACATGTAGATGATGATATTGGTCACCCTTATCATCATATAGAGTAATATTTTATGCCATAAAATTAGATGTAAAATGAGTTACTAATATATGATGTGATAATGGTCTATGTAGGATAATAAGAGAGTCTAAGGCATGATATGGTTTAGTGACACCCTACTCAATAGTAACACCTTGGGCTATAGATAATGGATATCCTACCTTAAGGATTATACATCTAGAGATGAAGGATGTGTACTAGCCATATTAGGTGTTTCCACTGGTGAAATTTACCTAGTTATATCAGGTTGTTGTAGAATCAAAGTTTCCCCTGTAGTAGTTATAACAATATTAATGTATGTGGGGTTATAGGATTGATCAAGTGATGTTTTATTTATTTCCAATATAACTTTAAAATTAGTTTCATGATCATGGGGTTCTTACCAAGGTATATCTCTAAATTTTTTTAAAATCTCATCCTTATTAATTATAATATTGTCATCATAGATGTGGGGAAGTGTGTTTCAATTCCCCTCTTGTGTATCCTTATGATTTTGATGACTTTTCTCATGTTATGATGTATTATTATTATTGAATTCCATGTAACTGGTTTCTAAGGATAAATTATAACAATTGTAATTGGTCTTTTATCCATTTATAAGCTTGAATGGAAGGACTATGGGTATGCTCAATAGGATTATCACTAATCCTAGCACTTTTTATTAAAGGAAGATAAATAAATTTACTTGATTGAATTAAATAAATAAAAATAAAATAGTGTAGGTAAAATAAAATATATTAAATCCAAAAATTCTAACATAACAAATGGAAATAAGAAAAATAGGGATACAAACCCTAATAGAATCTAGGGCTAGGATGTTATTCAAAGTAATTCAAGTTTACCAAATGATTTATCTTTTTTAGGTTCATGGAATGTAACCCTAGGTTTATAAAGAGATGATTAATAAATTAGGGAATAAAATACCATAATATGAACATTCACTAATTGGCACAATAATTAAGTTATTTGAATATTCTATAAATAATAATGAATTATAAAGGGTGACTTATCTAAGAAATATGATAGATGGATAAGTAGAGGGCAAGGAAATGATGTAGGAGAAGAATAAAGTGTCATCAGTAGAGAACAAGTGTCATAACCCTCTTGAGATAATAACATCACCCTATTTTCCAATAACATAATGTGTTATTAACCTTTTATACTGAACTAATTACCTTATATAGGTGAAGCAATGAAATTATGGTTAAACCTTCATTATGTTTCAAGAATATTGTGCTTGTATGATGGAGACCTAGATCATCATTTTTTACTCACTTTGACTAATTTCACTATGAAACCCTAAACCTATATGCTTTTTAGGGATTTTATGAACCCAATTGGAAGAAGAGTGGCATTATCAGGGTTGGTTGGGTGAGACCTCAACACCCCATGTGCTAATTGCTACCTATATACTAATATCATTAAAGGGGATCAGGATTGATGTAGTTCTCCTAATCTAAGTGATGGTTCAAGTTAGAGTGATGCTATTATTCTTGATTATTAATTCCAATTTAAATTATTTTTTAGTGTGAAATGAGACAAAAAAACCAATTTAAACTTGAGATCTAGGCTATTGTAGATGGATGTATGCATAAATAGTGGTAAATAGGGATAAATAACCTTAATTTTCATAAGGGATTTTGATATTATTAATGATATTCTCCATCTAAGTTATAAATGATTGAGATTGGTCTTTATATAGTGTTTAAATGATTATCGATACATTAAATGCATCTTAACTAACCCTAAGATACTTTTAGGACTGGAAAGATATCCCTCAGCTAAAAATAAAGATAAGGGTCAATATTGATTCCCACTTTGTCAATAGTACATTTAAATATAGACTAATGGGGATGTGTTATTTTTGAGGTGGTTGAAACATTTAAAAAAGGATCAAGGATGCCTAGGTGATTCTTAAATGTGGATCTTGGTGTATATAGACATGGTCTAGATGCATATATAAGTTAGAAAATGATCAAAAGAGGCCCTAAGATAGGTATAGGGATAAGTAAAGGATAGGGTGGTATTAAATGAAACTCATTTCATTAAATTAAAATTTACATGAATACAAAAAGTTGTGAAATTCAATCAAGAAATTTCTAAAATAAGACTACCTATAGAAAGTAATACTAGATGTAATTATGCATGAATAAAACCAATCAAAGTGAAATCATATCACAACTAAACATGATAATTAAATTATAAATTTTAAGTGTGTAATTTTTCTACCCTCTTACTCTCTCTACTAGTAGATTCCTTAGTTTATTGTCCTCTCCCGTATGATGCTCTACCTTATAATTATTTTGTGAGGGGTCCACTATCTTGCACCCACCTAATAAAGAAAGTGGGTAGTTACTCTAAGCCATATTAAAATAAATAAATTAAATATTTATAATGTAAATAAATTAAATTAGTTATTTCTTATTCAACATAACTATAATAATTTCATTATAGTATACAACTCCAAAAATCATAGTGATGTATATTCAGATATATAATGCCAATATCATTATGAAATAATAATGTATTAAATAATAGTATATTTAAATCAAATTAAATATAATATTTCATATATTACCACACATATCAATAGATAACCAAATTAATAGTCTTATCATATCCTTAAAACTTAGTGTTATTTGTAAGGAGTGGGACACGATGTAACATTTAAGTGAACCATGAATAGTTTGGATTTTTCTATTACAAAATAAATTGTCACATTTTCTATTTTCAATTATATTTAATTCATCTAATTAGAACTAGGTAATCTAGGAAATACATTATATTATCCTCAACTATGTATGAAATGGGACAAAACGAGGAATGTCTTAGGTATGCATTTGAGTAGGAATGCAAAAACACCTAACGGGCATGCATATGCCCATCATAGTTTTAAATTTTTCTAATTATACTAATAATTATTTATCATTATATATTTAAACAAATAATAGTAACATAAAAATGAGGTTGACACTATAACCACTACTAATCAAAATGACATGCATGCCATAAGAATAGTGGTAAAAAAATTAATCTATGTATATTATAAAAAAAAATCATTCACCGTTAGGTATTTTTTGGTCATAAAATATAATAATAATATCATTCATTCTATATATCAACACTATTCCACTTATGTTATCAATTTCATGATCAATTTGGATTATTAAGTTATTTATACATTTGGAAAATGCACATTGATTAGCTTTATAAAAGTATGGTTTGGCATTGGTTTGTTAAATGTTTGTAATAATTTATTTGATGATGCTATAAATTAACTCATATTTAATTTTTAATAATATATCTAAATACTATTGATTAGGTATTATATTTTATGACATAACTCGACATATATATTGGTTACATGTTGTTAACCATAATGATAATCAAATTAATTTTAGACTATATAATTTAATAAATTATTTAATTTTATCTCATGTAATTGGTTAAGGTAAATATATGACATTATAATCAAGTATTCTCTTTAATATTTGGTGAGGTGGATGTGGCAATGACATATATTTTAATTTTTCTTAAGATCTAGAAATTGAATCTTATCATCTATTTTTAAAACTAAATTAATATTATTAGACACATTAATGGATTGAATGTTAGGTATATCACTAATCTTAATTTTTATTTTTATTACACATGATATTTATAATAACTAGATATTGCAGTAGTTAGGTTTTAATTTAACATATTATCATCTAAATGTTTAATCTCAATGTATCACAAAGAGTGAACAGAGTCATAAAATCACCATATTCACCATATTTAACCTTGTATTTGCTAGAATTTATAAAACTATTTGAGGATATGATTTTTAGATCACTATTATGAAGTGCATGCAACTTCATGGTAATCATGGTTTTGATCTTGAACACATAGTATTCAACATGTTCATTAGGACTTTTTACTTGGGTTTTTTTTTTAATTGACCCTTTAAATAACATTTACTAAAAAATGCACTAAGAATAGGTCAAGTAGATCATAAAATATATGCAAATATCCCTTGGCTAAGGAATTTTTGGTAAATTAATAAAACCAATATAAACGATATCCTATGTGGACTCTATGAAAAATATCATGAGTATTTCATCATGAAAATATCAAAGATGAGGTTAAAATAATTACATTATGGTTTAAATAGGTCTCCATTTCTACTAAATGTTGTAAACTTGGTTATACAAAACTATAAATGTAAGGGATGAACAAACACTTATTGATCCCATACACTATTTAATATTTCCATATATAAATGCATATGGATAGGTTTAATATATTTGTGTGTTATTTTTCAAACTAAAATTTTCATGTCATTGATTTTTTGTTGGACGAATAAACTAGTAGGTATACTTGATGTATGGTTTTTTGGACATAAAATATGAAACTTGGCCACAAATGTTTATGATGTTTGATATGAATTCATTTAGAAATAATTTTATTTATAATTTAGTATTAATGGTTAATAATTATTCAATATGTACATTCATTATCCATTAATTCACATACATGGTATAGAATTTAAAAATATTTCATACTCTAACTCTATTAATTCATATATTAAATTATAAGCATTTATTACTTTTTGTAGATATCTTTCCTTTGTACCTTCACATTCTCTATTAAAATATAGATTCATCCCATTATATAATCCACCTTATTTCTCTTATTGTATTCTACTATTTTTTATTTGATAGTGTAAAATACCTAGTTCTATAGGGACTAGGAACTATAGTAAAGAGTTATAAAAAAGAGTAGCAGGCCCCTAGGTCTATAACAAAAAAAAGAAATAAAAACTATAAAATAAACCCCACATGAGGCAAAAAAATATATGAAACTTTACCCCTTATTATATTACCAAGTCCTTTAGTGTCACCTATGGGTATGATCATTTGTGGCCTTTTCTACCCCTATTCATGCAATAGGGTTCTCTTGATGGGAGTGATGTTGGATATATTAAGAGGGGGGTATCTATCACCTTCAAGTACTAATTTAGATAAGTTATACCCACCTTGTTACAATGGGAAAAAGAATGGATAGTCATGTTCACTTGTTTATTCAAGGCATTCAATTCTTGAATGAGTCCCATAAGATTCATCCCAGCTCATGCAAATTAATGTTTAAAATTTACAACTACTCTTTATTTTTTTAATTTATTATGATAGGAGATATTTTCCTTTCCCAACATCCTCCCCTGATGTACCCTCATCCACAATGATCGGTTTGGGTTTAGGGACGATCAGATTCAAAGGGGGATCATCAGTGGAGATTTTGGATAGACTAGCTTTGGGGGTACTAGAAGATGGATGGTAGGACCCCAAGATAGGGTCTTACTCAGGGGAGTCCTCCTCATAGGAGGATCCCCCAAGAGTAACCTACCTACCCCACAAGGTTTGGCCATGTTTTTAAAAAATTAGAATGAGACCTTGGTGTAGTATAGGGTTTGATTAATTAATATAATGGGTGAGAAAAATGCTCTCTATATAATTTAGGAGATAAAAGGGGAGACTAATTTTATACCCATGGAAGTGTTTTAATAGTAAAAAATGGTGGGAGAAAATTAAAGTGTGCTTACCTTCAAGTGTTAGGTATTATATTCTCTTCTTAATTCTATTATTTTATTCTCTTGTCATGAATATTATTATATTCCCTTCCTCACCATTTTACATCATTATATAACCTTTAAAATCCAAAGGTTACATATCTTCATTAAGAGTTACTTTTGATAACCAGTAGTTTACACTTTTTAACTTCTTAGATATTAATTAGATGAATTGTATATATGTATTTTCCTTATATAAATAATTATATATTCTTCAATCAAGTGTCTAGAGCATTCCTTGAAGCTTCATACAATATAACACTTCCATTGTGGTATGACTATATCATTTTTTTTATGTGGTATTATTTTATCCTATGTATTATATATTTATGCTTTTATAATTCTAATAAATAATCCTACCAACATTTTCCCAGAATCTATAACATTGTCTCATCCTCGAGACATCTCTAACAAATCTTATATGGACAAATAAAAAAAGGCATCTACATCATATCACTATGAATAAACGACACAAAATGTTTTATATAGTAGGGTAACATGATCAACAAATAGAAACATAAAATTTTGAAATAAGATACCACATTATCCATTATTTACTTGCTTGGCTAGATTTATAAGATAAAATCACTTGTTATAAAAAATAGAACTTCTTTATATTTCCTTATTCTTAATTTAGTTATGAGTTTATTTTAATAATTCTATAAATGCTCATGATGTCAATTTCATACTCTAACCTTATTGCAAGTTATCACAATTCCTTTTGGGTAAATATATAGGTCCTTTACCTTTTGGAAAATATTTGACTCTTATAATTATGTGTGAAATAAAAATATTATATCATGACTTTACTTATTTTTGTGATTCTCTAGAATATACCATAAACCTTTAGAAGGCCATAAAAATATCCATACATGGCTATTTCTATTTTCTATCTATCTCTCAACTTTATGTATAGATATTATTTTCTAACTCAATTAATAATCCAACCACCATTTAACCCATTTTGAAATATTATCCAATCTTTGAGACTTGGTACACAAAATTATCATTTACTAGTGTCCATTTGGTTGTTAATCCATATAAATTTATTATATTTTCACTTGTTTTTATATCTCTGTCTCTCTTTAAAAAATTTAATTTGTTTATATTATTTTCTCAATTTTTTTTATTTTCTATTTTTTCAATTATTTTTGAAATTTTCAAAAAAATAATAGTAAAAGTATTTTGACTTTTTTTTTGTACCATTTTTTTATTTTCTAAGTATTTTTAGAGTTTATGTTATATAAATTTAGTTTAGTAACATTAAATTTATTAGTTTCCTTAATTCTCCTTCTCAATATTTCCATGTTTTTCATTTATTTATTATCCTCTAGAAAAAACTCTCATTTATGACTTCTTGCATCTAGTAAAAATCCTTTTTTACATCTCCTTCATTTTAGTAACTCCTTGTCATTTGATTTTCTATATTAAGGCAAATTTTATAATTTTTATTGTATGGTCATTCACTTCCTTATTTGTATCAAAATATTGGGGTATATTTTCACACTCTTCCAAGATTACACCATCATAAGGGGTTACCCTATGAATCCATGATAAATAGTCTTTTAAGTATCATATACCATTGGCTTTCATAATATTCACACATAAATATACTCTATTAATACATAATAGCAACTTATTTTTGGTTTGATGTATTTCCTCTAGGTTTGTGATATATTTGGTTGATATGGAAACCCTCCTATTTATGTGGAATTATTTTGTAACTATTCTTAAGTTATTTATATTTTCAATATTTAATATATACCTCTAATCTTTTTTTGGGTTTTTCACTCTTTAAATTAATTTGGCCATGATTTCATGATTCGAGTTATTTTTTCAAGCTAAGATCACTTCCATATTCTCCATCCCTTTTATATATGGTCCATGTCAAATACATACCAACTTGAATGGTCAATGGATTATCACTTCAATTCCTTCAAATATGATTCATTCACTTGTTGATTCTTACATCGCATTAATTTTATCAACCATTCCAAATTTACTAAAATTTGATATGATGATTTATTTTTCTATTTTTCAGGACTTAAAATTAAACCTTTTTATTAATACATGTTAAATATAATTTTGCACCTTTGAGTCAATCAACAGGATATATATCAATCCCATATGCTATATAAATTTCTTATGTCACAACATGTTATGCTAGTTTTCCTGAGTAATGTGTTCTCAAAATAATGTCCATTTAGTTTCACATCTAACAAAATATTTATATTATTCCATTCAATTTAGAAATCACTTTCCATATTTATGTTTTAATTTTTCATAACTTTTTGTATCCTCTTCCCTTTATCCTTTTTAAATTCCACATTTTAACCCCCGAATAAATTATGTAGTATTTTACATTTTAAAAACTCTTCTTAATCTTACACCATTTATTTATGTAATTTTTATACTCTTGGAAACCTCTAATTACATTTTTTTTCTTAGATACCACTCTTTACAATTTTTGCCTTACATCATCCTCTTCAATTTAAGCCTAGGCATTAGGGGATTTTGGTCACTTTATTTCACTACATATCCTCATTATTTCCTAGGAAAATGGTTCCCTTTTATGATGATGTGTACCTTTGTAATATATGCTATGTAAAATCTCTTCAATGTCTATTATACTATATATGTAGTATTTTTCAACTATGGGAAATGAAATGAATCATGCACACCTATTTATTTTTAGAATCCATAATGTCTATAAATTCTATATGAATAGTTTATTTCAATGTGCCCTTTCTTAACACACATAAATTAAGTGACCATTTTCCTATCTTGTTTATGGACTCTAACTCCTTGGTATTATACTTTTATTTTACCCCTATCATCTCCACAATATCCCATAAACTATCCTCGTAGGTTTCATCCCTAGTTTCAACTTTGGTACCCATCATAATATTGATTATTTGGATCATGTTCTTCCAAACTTATCTCTAGTTGAGTGGTATTTGATAATTACTTATGGGTTGATAACCATGTAACATTGGGGATGTAATATAGCTATAAGCCTCTTTTTTTTGTATTGAGAAAAATAATCTCTCCCTCCATACTCATTTCATTCATTTATGGTAATATTATATTCATAGTGGTTACTGTATATAATGTGTTTTTGTTAACTAGAACATATTCTAATCATGTTGGTCACAATTTACACAAGACCCAAACCATGCCATTTATTTAGATGGTTTAGTTATAGTTTACTGAATTCTATATTGTTTTTGATATAAAATAATATGGTAACTTTTTTTCCATGTGTCCTTCATTTTTACATACCCCACACTAATTATTGGACTGTCAAATATTATTGGTGAGATATAATATATTGGTTCTGATTTAATAAAAATTTCATGTTTTAAACATGGTGGTGCTAAATATTTATTCAATTTTTAAAACTATCCTTTCATATAAAATCATTTTCCCTTCTTCATGATTGTTATTATAATGTTTATATCAATTATAATTATTTTATTATTGTGTTAAAATTCATTACAACCATGAAATATTGCATATATGACACCAAACCTAAGATAAATATTATATATTCAATTTTTCATTTAATGGTTTTTCTAACTTTTAGACTGCTTTAATTTTACACTCATACTCTTTTACCATCTTTTTTATTTATGTACAAGGAATATCAACATAGTAACCCTCTTTTTTGATACATTAACATAGTGATATTCATTTTTAAATACATTTTATACTTCATTCCATGACATATTATGGTATTAAATTATCTTCATATACCATTTAAATGTGTCATTAATCAATATAGCCATAAAATAAAACAAATATATTTAAGGATCATTTATCACATGACTCCTCTAATGAAAATACAACACAAATAAATTTTCCTCTACATATTTTGTATATTTAAAAATTAATTTATTTTTATCTTGTTTTGTCCCATTATTAATATAATAGATATACATCTTGTTTCTCTTGTATAGTTTGTACTTCTAATTATATGTATGCAATATAATTTATTTATTTATTTTTAACTTATTCATTTTATATTGGTTTCTCATTATTCCTATTAGTGTAATAAGGTATGGTTCTTTGTTCAAGGTTTCATTTCCTTACACGGTATCTTCAAGTTTGGGGTTTATAATCAGGTGTCTTTTCATATTTCCTTTCCATTTTATTCTCTATCATATTATTTATTTTAACTTATTCCTCATTATACCTAATCAAATATTATTTTATTTTTATCTTATATATAACTAATTTCTTCTTCCTCATCTACATATTTTTTCTCATCCATATTACCTTCTACACTCTCTCCTTAATTATTTTCTATATTTTATTATATCTCCCTATATTATCTCACTTTTTTTATTTTTCTCTTTTTTCTTCTAATTTTTAACTTTTAATTTATTATTATTTTTATATTTTTAATCTTTAATATCCTATTATTCTATCATATATTTTATTTTATTTCTATGTATACCTCCATGTGTCACACATAATTTTTCCATAAGTTACATCGCATCAAGTATCATCTTCCACCCTTATCACACATCTTATCTTAGGTGTAAAACCCATTAGATAGGGCTAGCACATGTTTTTTAACACTTTCTCTTTCCACTGTGCATATGGGAAAAAATATCAGATATTATCTTTTGAGGTATTTTTAATACTTAATGTGGGTTGATATGGTCAAGACACTACTTAAACAATGTTTGTGTGGCACACCAAATTGTTCACAAAAAATCTACAACTTGGTGAAAGATGTTTATACTCATCTAGGTGATTTTATTTAGAGCTAATTTTATGCATAGGTTAGTATTATGGATGTAGCCTTAGTTAATATGTAAATTCATTATCCATTCATTCACATACACAATTCATAGTCACATATATTTACAAATATTACTCTATTTATTCATATATTAAAGTATAAGATATCTATTACATTCCACAAACATTTTTACTCTATGTCATTTCATTTTGTATTAAAATATATTTTCACCTCATTTTATAGTCCACTTTATTCCTCTTATTATTAATCTCTTTTCATTTTTTTATTATCTTATCCTATTATTATGATTATGATTTTATTATCTTCCATATAATTTTTCATCATTATATTGTAATTTAAATACAAAGGTTACATATCCTCATTAAGATTAAGTTTTGGAAACCATTAGTTTATACATATTTACATTCTTAACTATAAATTAGAGGATATATACATATATACCATGTTAAATATGAATTTTCATTATTTCAACTATTATATATTCTTCATCCAATTGTTTGTAACATGCCTTGAAGCTTTTTATGATACCACCCTTCCCCTGTTGTATGATTGTATCCCTTATATTATGAATCAATATTATTTTAGACTTTGTAGTTTGTATTTATCTTATTATAATGATACTAAAGAATATTATTTTTAAAATACATTAGTACTAGAGTAAGTATTTATAAGAATAATAAAATTAATAATTAATGTATTAGATTCATATTAATAGTTAAATTTTTATGAATGTAAAAGCATTTAGAATAATATAATCAACTGAAGGTCTTTTGGTAATACATGGAATATTCGTTTGAGTATGATGATCCTCACCAATTTATATATAAGGGGTGGAAAAAAAGTTAGGTTTTTCATTATTAGCATGTGTGTTCCTAATTCTCTCATGTCAAGTTTTAGTAATAAAATAGATCATAACACATTTAATTACAAATGGTGTCAAAAAAATCTTCAAAATATTTTTTTATCATGTTATAATCTATTCAAATTTCTTTAGGATTAGGTGGTGGATAATTATGGTCACTATCCTTGCAAGAAGTCTCATGGTCATCATTTTTTAAAGGTGGAATCTCATTAGAAAGTATTTCATTTTTATTAGACACATTTGAATCTTGAGTGAGGTTAAAATTTAGTTTTTGGAAGTCTCAACAATAATTTTTTTACCTATAACTATATTTAGTAGGATTGGGTGATATATATATATATATATATATATTCTATGCATAATATATGTATATGATAACACACAAAATAATTAAAGATGAAAATGAAAAATTGTAGACAAAATTAAAATCTAAAAATAATATTTGGAATGAAAGGGAACTACCCTAAGATTAATGATGGTTTTTTCAACCCTAGTTTTAGTGTAATAAAATTTCAATAATAACCAATTATATATATCCTTATTTTGGTATTATATAAAATAAGGATTAAATGACTCAAATGAATGGATATTATAAAAATTGTGAAAGTAAATACTTTATATCCACTATATTAAATATTAATAATAATTTAATTTGATAAATGATTTAGGATATGAATACTATGTACAAAATAAAATAAACACACACATTATTCTTATTACTAAAATCAAGATCTTAAATATGACTATGTAGGTTGTTTATGTTTTGATTTCAAAAAAATACGGATCTTAGGTAGACTCATATTCTTTGTAGGTTTGACATAGATAAACTCACACTAGGAATACTAGAACTAATGAATCCAACCATATTTATATATGTCTAATGTTTCTAAGGTTTCACTTGATGATATTTTATGTAACTAGTTTGATGACTAATCTATCATATTAATTTATGCACCCTTAAATGTATTTTTCATAATATAATGTTTTTAAATGTTGAGTCCTCATATTGGACATAGATTTTTAATCAAAACAAATAATGAGTTATGGATTTAATAAACTAATGAAATTGTGTTACAGACTACATATCCCAAATGTTGTATTCATATTTACATGTAATTCTTAGTGAGTTTAAATAAATCATCTTGAGCAAGTATTTTTAGCATTATATTCCCTAAAAGTTATAATGCAACTACATTATAATAGGGAAGTGAGATACCATTATAAAAAAATCCATTGGAAGTGTGTAATATATGACTTAATTAATATCAAATTCAATTAGGACAGATGATGAAGATTCTAGCTTGGCTCTACTTTACATCTTGATCCTTGTTAATTTGGTTTTATATTATTATTTAATATCTTATTTTCACTCTCCAAAATTGTTTAAGGTGAAATATGTAAGTATATAGGGTATCCTAAGACAATGTGTGCATATAAGATTTTTTTTTTAAATGATAGCAAGTTAAGTTAAAGGTGCATGATCAACAAAAATTGGTCAAATAAAACACAAAGTAAAATCAGGAAAACATGCATAAGGCATTTGTCTACCTAGTGTCAAATCACCCAAGGCACGTGTATTAAAAAAATTAGACTCTATTAAGGTAGTTCATAGATAATAATAACTCACATAGGGTTTAAGTCATATTATCAATGAAAAGGGGCTTGAATCTTGATGAGGATCATAATAACATATGATATTTATTCCATAGGTTATAAAATATAGGTTATGATAATTTTTAGATGTTATTTTAAGGATAAAGTGATAAATTGAGATTAACATCGGCAAATATTGGTCTTATAAATATGCAAAAAGACATAATTAATTAAAAAATGAAAAATTAGGGAAATTTTATATAAATTAGGTGGATATTCCACACTAAGATTCACCAATTTTGATATTATAATCCTAGAAAAATAAGTGATGAATCAATGTTTTTTATAGGATACTCAAACAAAAATAATCAAGTGCTCAAAATTAAATATTTATAATACTACACATAATAATGAATTATAATATAACACAAAGCATAAGGTGAAATCACTTTTAAATGTGGAGAAACTTGGTGTGTGAAAAACATAGGTGGGTGAAGAAAATACAATTCCATTCATCTATAAAACTTAACAAAATAAATGTTATTTTTAAACAAAACCTTTTAATACATAGTCTTCACTACTACACTATCCAAATATTGTACACACAATTTCTTTCCACTTTACGTATAATTCATAGAGAAATAGCACTAAACCATAAATAGGAAGAAATTATTTAACATGAACAAGGACCCAAACATAAAACTCAAAATATAAATCCACCTCTAAGATCTCTTATTGAATTATTTTTTGTACTTTACCTTCAACAAAAGTTTAATTATTCCATATCACCTTAGAACCCACCAAATAGATCAACATAATTATATCGAGTAAGTGGTAAAAATCTCAATCATTCAAATTAATATATTTAATATGGTGTAAAACCTACCACAATGGTGATTTCACAATCATTAGTTATGAATACTAATTATTTCTTCACCTTTGACATATATATTATATTAAATATATTTAAATTTGTGAATTCATCATCATGAGTATATTTGGATAATCTTCAGATTAATTTTTCAATTATAACTTATCTAAACTATTTTTTTAACATGAAGTATCCTATAATAGCCTGATATAGTTGTAAATTACATAGATTTGTTATATTAGAACCATATAATAAGTGTATTTAGTAAAATATATGCATGTTTTTATTTATACATCTATAATTTTGAGACTTTTAAGTTTATAAAACATCTAGGAACTTAGTAAGTGAGGAAATATCTTCCATACATATTTTTATAGATACCATATGCATTTTATGGATAGTTTACACTTTATCCTAAAAATCCAATGCTATTTATATTTAATTATTTTTTTCATCTCCTCATTTTATATAAAAACTTCATCCTCTAATCCCGACTGACCATCATGAGTGAGATCATTAATTGAATATACCACCAACCCTTCATATTCATTTTCTAACATAAAAAACTCAAACATATTTAGGTTATCAACATTGAAAAATTTATAAATATTCATATAAGGAGTAAAATAAAAAATTAATTCATTTTAAAATTCTTTTTTAATTTCAAAAGGAACATACCTAAGAGAATAAATCTTCTACATTTTCCTTTGAACCTTCCTCTACTCAAGTATAACCATATCTTCTCTCCAATAATTAAACTATGTTAAAACCTATGTTAATCATGCAATTATTTGTACTTGGATTGTGACTCAATCAACCTATATTGCACATGGAGGTTAATTTTTTGAATATTATCCATCAAGTTTCTAGTTTTTTAATTATTGATCCACTTTTCCATTTCCTTTGTATGATTGTCAAAAAAAAAACATCAAATTCACATAAAGGTAACTATCCAAATATATTTTATAATATACTAATGTATTTACATCTTATAATAATGATAAATGTATAAAAAAAAAATCCCAAAACATAAGATGATTCATATGATACCCTCTCAAGAGTTTTATTAATGTTATGTTCATAAAGTTAGTCTACCTAGTGGTTTTTAGTTGAAAATTCATAGACATTTTCATCTTGGTGTCCATTTTATCCCAAATTGTGGCCAAACCCTTTTAAAAAATCACTAGTATCAATTATCAACAATAGAACAAGGTAAATCAAAATGAACCCACACATCAATAAAAAAATAAATTAAATTCATAACTACTTTACATAGTCATGTCCCTTCCTTGACAAATGCAACCTACCTAAAATACATCAAAATAATTATTTCCTATGGTATATAAGAAACCATTAATGGAATATACAAACCTAGGTTATTGATATTAGGGTTTATTTTAATACATAACCCATCACTTATTTTAAATATAGTATCACAACATAGATTTATATTGTCATATTTTAAAACAAATAAAGAGTTAAAAATACTACCTAATTCAATTATTTAGGTACTAAATATTCTTCTAGAATATAATGTCATATATTTATCTGAACAATTTTAGTATAAAATAAACATGCCATTACCTAAAATCTAAAAAACTCAAGCCTTTTGTGATTATATTAAATGGTTAGTACATTTAACCAATAGTTGTTACAAATTATGTATTAAAATTCAAGACTAAATTGATAGAAACACTATTATGATTGACATACACACAATTTAAAATGAATCAATAACATCACCCAATCAATACTTTAAAATATTTAACAACTCCTTGCCAAATATATATGATGAAAAAAACAATAATGCACAAATTAAAACATTTACCCAACATGAGCATGGATTATATAATATCATTCTCACAATGTCAACCTTTAAAAAACAACCACCTTATATTACATAATGTGATCATAAAATACTTATAAATAGATAAATTAAATATCATATATGATGCATGGAATTATTATCCATAATTATTATAGAGACAGTATATATATATATATATATATATATATATATATATATATATATATATATATATATATATATATATATATATATATATATATATATATATGTATGTATGTATATATATATATATGTATATATGTATATATATATATATATATATGTATATATATATATATGTGTATATATATATATATGTATATGTATATGTATATATATATATATATATTTATATATGTGTGTATACACACACACACACACACACACACACACACACACACACACACACACACACACACACACACACACACACACACACATATATATGGATTTTTTGAATCAAACTCTTATATGATGCATGACATTATTATCATTAATGATTCTAGCAATAGTATTATCTCAATGTAATTTTTATATGATATAGACTTTACTCATAGAGACTTATGTTAAATAAAAACAACATTAAAAATTTATGATGGACATGTACATACACTCTTAGGTGATATTACACTCTGAATTATAGTTGGATCTATGGCATGCCTAGTTTTGTTATATGTTATACTTGATTATGAATAATATAATATATTGCTTCGGTACCAATGGATAAACATAATTAGTGTGGTATATTCAAAAATTCATAACTATGTCAAGTTTTTTTTAAAAAATGTAATAAATAATATTTATGGATCAACTTATTAGAGACATACTCATAAATATAATCATTAAGTGCTTGAAAACGTTTAATTTTTGCATCCATACCTTGCATCATCTAATATCCATTTCATTAACTCACAATATATAAGATAGCTTCCATTATCTTGAAAACACTAAAAATATCATAATAGAAACCTTTATTTAAACTCTATTAAACCCTATTCAAACTTTACATTCATATCAAACCTTATCCAATATTGATTATCCTTTTTGGACAAGTTTGTGCTAAGTCAGATAAGGTCACACTACAAACTTATCCTCTAGTAAAACCTTGTCTCCAACACTCTAACAAATAATTTTTAGATTGATTTTTTTCAAAATTTATTTCCCACTCCTTTTTAAAATTGAGTTAGTGAAAATTATTTAAATTTTACTCTATATAAGCACATCAAGGCTTATCCAAATATATCTAGCAACCACTTGGTAATTTTATTGCACATTGAGAAAAAGAGAACTATTTCTTATAATTTTAATTATATATGACTCTAACATTCAAAGTCAAATCATCCCCTAACACACTATTAAATAAATAATTTATAATTATTTTATTATCATTTCCACCTTATAATATTCATCTATCATCCCCATCAAGAAAACACTACTACAGACTTCTTAGCCAACTATGGGATTGTAAGTGAAAGAATGGCCATATGGGATGATTCCAAATTAATATTAGCCATATTTTAGATATAATTACCAATTATTATGGGTAAAATTATTAAATTCATTGAGAATAAATCAAACATGTGAATTTTAACTCTTGGTTTGCATAACTTCCCCCTCATAATTTTATAATTAGCATATCAAATAATTTATATACTCGACCTAAGACATTAATAACACCCTTCAAGTTTTAACATTGATGTTTAAATATATAATTGTCTATTAAAATACTTATAATATAATAATAAACATTTAAACTCAAATGGGGGGTGATCGTGATCATATGAAACCTATGTAATGTGTTGAGGTGTAAAGGAATAAGAAAGTATGAAAGAAATGAATCAAAGGGGAATTAACAAAATTTATGATGAGGATTACAGGCCATGATGAGTATCTATCTAAGGAATATATTCAAACTTTGAATAAATATACTATTATTATGAGGGGTGTGAAAGTTATAGTGTCTAAAGAAATTATTGACAGATCTAGTTGGTCACCCTGTGAAGTAGCTAAAGCATATAAATACAAAATCCATAAGCTAGAGATAATTCATAAGTTTTTATATAAATAAGTTGTGTTGAAGAATGATAATAAGTGTTTTACATTCTAGGATATTCCCTATAGGTGGCTATAGATATGTTTACAAATCATGAAATACTTAACCCTGGAATGCAAGCATACTAGGACTTTATCTCACCACTTTTTAATTATTAATAATATTTATATATATATATATATAATTAGACTTAATTATAACTTATTAGGTCCTCAAAAGCCATAATCCTTTAATATTAGGCTAGTGATAAAAATTACCACCATGGGCTCATCGTAATGTTAATTCAACATGATGAAACCATGTTCAGGAAAACCATACCCTTAGATGAAGACTCCCTAGACAAAGAGACTCCTAAGGAACACACCCATCTCAAAGACACCCCAACTAATGAATCTTATAAGGAATAATCTTGGATACTATATAATGAATAAGGATCCCTAGGCCAAGCCATATTATAACCCTTATCCCACTTTTCTAGGTCTACTCCCTTTAAGAACCCTTATGTGTTCTCGCATGCCTCCACTAGAAAGAAACCCAGAACTATGGATACTCTATCAAAAGGTTAGGATTATCTTAGGAGTATGGATCTTGACCCACTAGTAGATAACAAAACTGATAGGAACATGAAACTAGGCATTTTCTTAGAGAAATTAGAATGAATTTGGAGGGCTTTGTTATCCCTCGTAAAAGATTAGAATGAACTAAAAGTGGAAATAGTCAAGCTCAAATAGTATTTATATAAGGTAATAGATAATAAATTAATCCATCCAAATAAATAAGGTAATGTTGGATTAGGGAAATAACTTATAAAAGACACTTAGCCTTCACTAAAGTCATAAAGAATAATTATAATCCCCTAACTAAAGGTAAAATAAGCCCTTTTACAAGGACATTCCAAATTTACCTAGGGAAGAACCAACCAATATATATTGCTAGAGAAGAACAAGGATATCAAAAAACTACTTCAAAGGATAAATTCAACTCATACAAGGTCAAATTTATCTCTTGGGTACTTACTATTGGTTGTTTTATATTGTATACTTTTCCTATTAGTTTTCATAAGTGTTTACTATTGGTATTCCATTTCGGATCCCATGGAGTTTTATATCTATAAATTGTGTCTTATTTTTTCTAAATTAATGGTTTTTGGATCCTTAAAAAGAAATTATTTTACCTATCAAATAAAAAATAGGCCAAAATGAATATATTTTATTGTAGATGAAGAGAATCCATTACTAGTCATCTGAGTAAATCTTCTAGTTGCAATCATATAGTTTCACAATCACATAATTAACCTAGGAGTTATAAATACATCATTATTAACTTAGAAACATTATTTTTCATGTTGTGCTAATAAACATATATATATAAATGTGTAACAATACATGTAACACTAAAATTTGATACAATTTTTTTAAAGTATATACTTAATTCACTATTTAGATCATTTCCTCTTTGAGCACAAAAGTGTACCAAACATGTATAGAATCCCATTTTGAATGTAATATTCCTTCTTGGGATAACATATTTATCCTTTCAACCTCTTATATTAAATAAATTCTTCCCCTAAATGTAAATTATATTTATGTCCCTATAGACAAGAATCACACATACAAAACTCAATAAGAGTTATGGTGACCATGGTCAAAATAAAGCAAGGTGTCGATATCAAAGAAAACAAGGTGTAGATATCATATCAACTAATTTTTTAGTCACATATTTCTTTTATTTGATAATAATATGTAAATATTAAAAAAATAGCATCCAATTAGAGTGTATATCTTCGTGAATATTATTTTAATCTTCAAAATACTAAATAAGTTTTTTATTTATGTGGAAAATAGATTCCATAGGCATAATATATATTTTTCATTTATTTATTTATTGATCAAGATCATATCACTATTTATCATATGTAAAAGGTATGAGAATTACACCATTAAATAAATTTAGATGGTGAAATATGGGAATATCTCCTTTTAGTATGACAACCCACATAACACAGTTATTATCATCTATTTCCACCTCAAATCGTAGATGTAAGTTAGGAAAATAAAATATCATAGAATGGTTAATCTTGAATTTGAACATATCAAATGCATATTGTTTTTTATTACCCTAAATAAAAGTCTTAACACTTATTTCATGACATGCAAAAGTGCATCTATAAAAGATATATTATTGATGAACTTCCTAAAAAAATTTACTACACCAATATATTTTTTAGTCACACTATAAGGATTTGGAATATTCATGATAGATTCTAAAATTTATGGATAAATGCTGACTTCCCCATATCTAAACACATTATGAAGAACATAACTGATTATTGATAAAATTCATATTTATTCTCATTAAAAATTAATATATTTCAAAACTTGAAAAAATCATTTTAAATAATAAATATGATGATCATTTATTATTGATAAAAATAGGCCTAACATGCAAATAATAAATAATAAATTAATTAATAAGTTTCCTCATTTCATTATTCATCACTTAGATGAATATAGTTTGTGCATTTCATAATCCAAAATGTAGAACCAACAATTTTTCGAACCCTAATTTTTTTTCCAAGTGTCCTCTTTTTTAATAATCAGTTGGTGATACCAAGGTTTAAAATTAAACATATTAAAAATACTTGGCATGATAAATTTGATAAATACTATGAAAAATCCATGGAAGAGGGTACCTATTCTTGATGTTAATTTTAAAAATTTCTCTATAATCAATAGTCATTATTCTTAAGCCTTATTTATTAAGTAATAAAAAATAGGGGAAACACATGTATGAGTATTAGGTTGTATTATAGCATGGTTAATTATATTTTTAACTCATTGGCGTCCTTCAATGACTTCTTATACAACTCAATATTTGAAAGCTATCTTGTAGAAGCTAAATTTCATGTACAATAAGCCTCAATGGTGAAAAACCCATGGCATCATAAAAAACACCTTAAACCACTAAACCAACATCAACATACACTTATGTACTTTGTAATTAACCATTCTACAAAAATTACTATGTTCAACCCCTTATTTATCTTTAATATTTATCAAAATAAGAAAAGTAAACTTCACACTTTCATTAGTCCTCATTTTATCATGAGAGGAAATTACAAAAAATATTATATAATCACTTCTTTAGAATATAAAAATGTTACCATCATTTACCAAATGGTATTTATTCACTCTATGCATGAAGAAAAAATCCCATATTTACAATGAAAGTGTCCAAACACTACCTAATTTTGAATTTCTTAGATGCATTGATGATTGTGTTACATCTTAATTTCTCACTAAGTTGATTTACCTAATTATCTAAGGATTATTATGTGTTAAATTTATTATATTTTTCTAAATTTTAAGCCATATGTTGTTATGGGACATATGTATTTTATTTATATTTCATGATTTCATTATTATGATTTGGATAACTGTGAGGTATGTACATAACGATTATGTTACATTTGATATTACAACATTGTTTTATGATACGTATCATGATTTATATGCAAGAGGGTTCATCCCTCATAGCATGATGGAGGGAAATTATCATCAGAGAGGGTGATGTAGATGTAAATGGTGAAGGATGATAGAAGGACTACTAAACTTAGGCATGTACTACATTAGATTTTAGATCTTATATCCATTGTGTGTTTGGATTGTTAGATTTAGTATAATTTTAAACATTAGAGTTTTTTCATTAAAAATATTAGTACATAGATATGGAATAAATCTTGTATATGATTTCATTGTGTATATTTTACATAGATTTAGCGCTTAATGTTGTAGTATGATTTTATAAGGTTACTTTACTTATATTTGTTTAAAATTATGAGAACGTAAACCCATGTATATGTCTAGTTACTGTTATATATAGAATAACAAAAAGTCTTTACAATGCTTTAGAATTATAATATTATTATTATTTATATTCAAGAATATCAATATATGCCAAGCTATTAAAATAATGAAAGACATACTTAGCCTATATAAACTAGTAATAACGCAAATGATTATCTTGTTATGATTAAAATAAAAAACTATTCATTATATCATTTTGATATAAGAAGATAATTAACATTGTGTTATTATTATTACCACAAAAATAAAGGATATAATTACCTTTATTAGTTATTAAATGATAACAAATTATCCTAAAATACTATCCTAAGATCTACTCCTAATCCTTTACTCATGCATTGACTACATTAAAGTGAAAGTAATAATTATCATTGTAAATAATGTTTTAAGTTTAGTTTATAGTGGAATACTTGGTCATGAAACATAGGTTGACATCAACAATTTTGAAATGAATATATTATTGATTAAATAATTATGGAAAGTTTGAACTAGGGATTTCTTAATTATGGTTAATGGTTGTTAACTAGTTTCAAGTCACTATTAAAATGGAAAAGCATGGAGTTTTCACGGTGACTGCGAGTTAGGGAAATTTTCATGAAAATATTGATGAGTGAAGTAGACTAGGATAATAGGTGAGCTAAGAGGATAATGGGGGATGGTTAAGAAGATAAGGGAAATACATAGCAAGGAAGAAAAATAATACATGTTCATATTGTCTCATATTTGAAAGCTACTTACCAAGATGATAAAGTAATTACTTTCATTTTCTTGCATAATTAATGTTTATGGTTTTAATTCATAAGGTTTAGAAATGAATGAAATTTTGAAATAGAAAATAGTATTATCCATATGGATGGCTCAATTATCCATAAAACTAAGCCAAAATACTTTCAAATATTAAGACTTTAAAATAGTTTATTTTGAGTGTTGAGTTTTTAGGGTATAGTGGTTTTAAATTGATGTATTTATAATTCCCTAGTTTAAATGAAAACCATAGGTGAATGATATTGTAGTATATATATACATAACTGAGTTTTTAATCTTCAAATATATATACATGGGTGTAATATATAGAAAAGATACATATATATTTATATGTATACATATTTATGAATTCATAAATATATAAATGAATTGATGGGTATATACTTATATGCATATATGGATATATATTTGTGTATAAGAATATAGACATGTTTGGATTTTTATATACTAACTAGGTCTAAGATAAAATGTTTTCAAATGGTTTAAATTTAGTAATCTGCATATTATAATTATAATTTTAAACATACATAATGAAGTCAATGTATGGATTTTCAACTTGATAATGAAATGTGTAAATTTTTTGATACATGAATTATGAAAAAATTAGTATATTCCTACTTATACAAGGTTTCAATATTTAGGAATAATATAGATACAAGGTATGTATATATTAATATATGACCTATGTATATGTGAGAATAAAACTATATTAATATATATGTACACACACACACACACACACACACACACATGTATATATGTATGTGTATATAAATATGTTATATATGTTTATTAGTTCTACCTTATATTTGTAAAACATTGTATACTATGATGGCTGTAAATAAACTTGAACAAGTTAAAGAATAAAAGTGTGTTTGAACTGGGTGTATAAATATAAACCAATGACTATGTATTTTTACTCATACATTATTGATTTAAATTTATATAGTTTGCATATAACAATTAAAATAATTTCAAGAGTTTTATGAGTATATGTGTTTAGTTATATGACTGGAAACATTATGAGAATATACCTTAAAGGACTATGCAAAAATTGTTATATGTGAGAGTACGAAATAGAGAAGTCTAGACTTGGGTATTCAGGTAAAATAGAGTATTGGATTTAGAATAATTTTGGGGTCAAAATTATACCACATATAAGTTAATTAATTACTTGTAAAAAAATAGGTTATTAAATTAAATAATCTTGAAATAAATGGAAGATGCCATAATATGACATAACTCTCTCTCTCTCTCTCTCTCTCTCTCTCTCTCTCTCTATATATATATATATATATATATATATATATATATATATATATATATATATATATATATATATATATATATATATATATATATAGGGATGTCTGTGTGTGTTATGAGTATTGTATAAATATATATGTTATATATTTATATGTGAACTTAGGTCCACATACATATATATATATATATATATATGTATAGCAAGTATGATATATATTTGATGAATAATTTTTTTTTAATTAAATAATGAAGTCAAAAACACAAAGGATAGGTTCCTTAATTTTATGCATAAATCCTTCAAATAGGAATAATGAAATAAAATATTATAATTTGAATCTATAAGTTAAAATTCTTATTATTATTTATATAATAGAGTAGTATGTTCCATATGTTTAGATATTCTTGATTTTATTACATTTGCATTTAATTACAAGAAGTATATTTTGTATTATGAATTTGTAATTTACCCATTTGGTAAAAAAACTTATTTGTTTTGATTATTATTAATGTGATGAATAATAAGAATAAGATTCATTGATTAGTTTGATAGACTAAATATATGTAAGATGATTATTCATGTAATTAATTTAATTAATACTTGATAGTAGGAATTAATAAGAATGAATTTATTGGCTATAGAGATTTTAACCAAATCTTGAATTATTATTATTAACTAAGTAGTGAAATGAAATACACTAGCTTTCTTAACACCACCAATGTCAGATGAAGTTAATCTGATCAAGTGTTGTGTATGAATTTGATTGATTCTAGAGATCATTTTCTATTTGAAAACTTTGGCCAAAGTAATGTTTATATAGACATTACCATTTCATATGTATGATTTACATGTTTGTATGATATAATTTTAGAACATATTTTATTTATGGTACAGATCATGTAATATAATCTTACAAAACATTGGTACTAGCAAGTCTCTCTAGATTCCTATACCATCACTATCTACCCATATATAATATGAGGTAAATTTCCTATTTTAGGCATTATGTAGGGGATTGATGGTTCATGGTTGGTGTGAAACATCTCTCAAATTATGCTTTTCCTCCCCACTGCAATACTTACTTGGAGATTATACTTGAGATAATCATAAATACTAGAGTTAGAGTGACTTGATATCCATGGAACATTATATATATTATTGTATTTATGATAAATATTAATAACTATTGGAAACTTAATTGATTACTTACAATACATTAAATTTAGTGGCTCTATTATTGTACCAAATATTATTGGATTTTAATGTAATTACTTTCCTTATGAAGTTATGTTATATTACATATGATGATAGTGATTAGTAACTAT
The DNA here is from genome assembly GCA_037957365.1 of Torreya grandis. Classification (NCBI taxonomy): domain Eukaryota; kingdom Viridiplantae; phylum Streptophyta; class Pinopsida; order Cupressales; family Taxaceae; genus Torreya; species Torreya grandis. The sequence continues at coordinate 1,037,832 of JARHVA010005953.1, forward strand.
TATTCTTACATATTTTTATATGATTAATATGTTAGATCACTAATTATATTCTTATGGTGTAATCTAATTAAATAATAATTGTTGTGTAGATTATTTTAAAAAATTAATACATTATTCTAGTAAATATATGTGGGGATGTTACATTATGGTATCAAAGTTGTGGCTCAAACTCTAAGACTTAATGAGTTTGTTAATGTTTCATATTATTATGATATCATAAATAATAATGGTGTGAGAAAGATAATTTGAATAGGGTCCTTTGAATGTTAATAACAATAAACCTCCATTTAATCCTAACTAATTTTTCACTAAATAGGCAACAAAGTTAGATCAAATTCTTGTAGCCATGAATGAGACTAGGGATAAAATCATAGCCCTAAAATATGAAATTCATAGACATGAGGAAGAAGCACATTTGTATGATCCTAAAGAGCATCTCATTGAGTAGGAAATCCCTCAAGAGCAGAGACATGAGGAAGTGCCTCAAGATGTGAGAGCAATTGTAGTCATAGAATTCGCAAGGGATATGAAAAAGGTGAATCCACCTAAGTTTGATGGAACTATTATGGGAGATAGAGTCGAAGCATGGTTGACTAAAATGGAGAAGTATTTCAAGATTTAAAACTACTATAAGGTCACCAAATCCATTTGGGGAGCTTATTAGTTGGTTGGAGAATGCACTACATGGTGGGCCAATAAGAAGTAGGAAATGAATCTAAACTTGACCACCACTATTGGGGGTAGTTTGTGACACTATTCAAATCATAGTGGCTTCCACAATTATATTTTGACCAAAATCTTACATATTTTTAGAATCTAAAATAAGGAGACTTGTCGATAAATGAGTAATGGAAAAAATTCACCAAAATTATAAAATATGTACCTAAATATTAGGTATATGAAAGGTTTAGGATCAAGAAATTCATTATGGGATTAAAACCCCATATTGGTTGAGAGATATATGTTCATGGACCATCTACCATAGACCAAGTATTTAATAAATCAGTTAAATAGGAGAAAAAGTTGAAATCTATTGTTTAGATCAGGGATAAGTTTAAGAAAAAGTTTGGAAGTCCAAAGCCAAATTTGAATAAGAAGAACTAGAAGTAGAGGAGTGGAGACTCCAATAGTCAATTCAAGAATAAAACACTAGATTCAGTAGTTTTTTAGGTAGTTATAAAATAGGTAATGGTTCTAAAGTCTATTTCAAGGGAAACTAATGATCTAATAGGAAGGGACCACCAGGAGGTTACTTCATCTATGGAGGTGACCATTTTTCAAGTGAATGTACCCAAGATAAGTTGAGGAACAAAGGTTATCCTAATCAAATAACTTATTATCAACATATTCATGCAATAGTTGATAATTGGCAAGCCAAATTCTAAGCTTCATCCATAAAAGTATTAGGTATTTGCTTTGAACATCTAGTTTCCATTTTGATAGATACAAGGGATTTGAAATTTTTTGTAGCTCATATAATTCTAAATAAATTATATATAAAATCTTGTGTAATGTAAAATGCATGGTTGGTACAATATGTTATTGATTCTAATGTCCAATTTAATAAGTTTTTAGTAGAAGCATAAATTAGGTTTCCCAAATTCATAATGATTGTGGATGTTATATATCACCACTAGGGTCATATGATGTAATCTTAGGATTCACATGGATTGAAAAGAATAATGCCAAAGTTGATTGTCATCTAAAAAAGGTTGAGTGTCTAGATGATTTTAGAAATCAGACACTAATTCAAGGTGAGAAAGGAGAATTAAATCTTAGGTAGAATTATGCAATGTAGCTCAAGAAGGCCCAAATAAAAGGATGTCAATAATTTATCCTCAATATAAATGAAATATAGGAAACCAAGGAACCATAAATTGAATACTATCCTTTCCTTAGGAATTTACATGATGTGTTTCTAGAGAAATTAGAAGGATTGCCTCCTAAACAAGAGCTTGATTTCACTATTGATATCAAATTAGGATTGAAACCTCAATCTAAGGCTCCATATACAATGGAAACCACTTAATTATTCAATTTAAAGGCACAAATTTAGGAATTATTATCCAATGAATTGATTAGACCAAATGTGTCACCATGGGGTATACCAGTTGTGTTTGTTAAGGAGAAGGATAACACTCTTTGACTTTTTATTGATTATAAAATGTTAAATAAAGTGACCATAAAAAATAGGTATGCACTACCTCAAATAGATTATATTTTTTATTACATGCTAGGAGAAATGGTATTTACTAATATTGATCTTATGTATGGATATCATTAGTTAATAATAAACATTGAGGATATTTCAAAGATAACATTTATAATTCACTATGGGCATTACAAGTTTATAGTGTTACCATTTGGGTTGATGAATGCACCTATGACATTCATCAATCTCATGAATAACATGCTAAAATATTATCTAGATCATTTTTTTTGGTCTTTTTATATGACATTATTATATATTCTATGGATGAATAAGAGCATCTTCAACATCTGGAGCTAGTTTTACAACATCTACAACAGTACAGGCTATATGGAAATTTTTTTAAGTGCACATTTTTATAAAATAAATTGAAATATATAGTTCATATTATCTTATTATATGACATTTCTTTTGATCTGACTAATATAAGATCCATTATAGAGTGATTAACACTAATGAGTGTTCATGAGGTAAGGATTTTCATGAGATTATCAGGTTATTATAGGAAAGTTGTTTCAAATTTTTCCAAGATAGCTAATTTGATTACCTCTCTCCTATATAAGAAATAAGGTTTTATCTAGTTAGATAAGTGTGAGGTAGGTTTTGAGGAATTGAAAATAAGGATTAATTCAATACCAATGTTAAAAATTCCTTATCCTAATGGTCAATTTTTAGTGATCATACATGTATTTAGGGATGGAATAGGAATCCTTATCTAGGATGGTGTAGTGGTAGCTTATGATTTAAGGAAGCTAAAAGCTTATGAGGTTAATTATGCCCCTCATTAAACTTACAACAATTGTTCATGCTTTGTAATTTGATACATTAGTTGTTAGTAAAACTGTTTGAGCTCAAGACTAATGACATGGGAATCAAATACATATTCATAAAACCAATTTTCAATGCTCATAAAAAATGCTAGTTATAATTTATGTCTAACTATAACTTTGATATCAATCGCATCAAATGAAAAGAAAACATATTAATTGATGCCTTAAGTCATAGAAGGTACATAAAATTTGTGGCTACTATCAAGATTACTTTTAGGGATCATTTGATCAACCTCTCACTAGGAGATGAATTCTATGATCAGGTTAGGAAAGATTTGTCTAAGAATGCTTGGAATCTTAGGTATAAAGGATACAACTAAAAAAATTATGGTCTTCTATGATTTAATGGAAGGATGTATGTACTAGATTAGGATAATATAAGGAGAATAGTGTTGAAGGAACTTCACAATGCTTTATATTTAGGACATATAGGAGTAACCAAGATCATTCAATATCTTATCCCACTTTATTTCTAGAAGGTAATCAAGAAATATATAGTGGACTTTGTCACATTATCTCAAATTTTTATTAGTAAAATATAAACATGTGCATATAGATGAATTTTTATATCCACATGACATACCAAAATGGAAATGGTAGGTGATCGATATGGAATATTTCTAAAGATTATTGTTGTCATGGAATATCCATGACATGATCTTGTCTCTAGTTGATAAACTAACCAAGGTAGCATATTTTATACTAGGTAATTTTATAGATGATGCACCAAATCTTTTCAATTGATTCATAAAGGAAGTGTATCAATTAGATGGATTCGTAGAGAATATGATATCAGGTCATGATCCAATAATGACTTCTAGGTTTTGGTTAACTTTGAATTTAGCCTTGGGTACCAAAATGAAACTTTAGTACTATATATCACCCATAAACTAACAATAAGATTAAAAGATGTAATCATGTGTTAGAGGATATTAATTTTATGTATTGTATGGATCATCAATACAAATGAGATGAATACCTTCCATTGGTTTAATTTTCATATAATAAATCATACCAATCTACTTTGAAGATGGCACCATTTGAAGTACTTTATAGAAGAAGGTGTAGGACACTAATTAGTTGGGAAAAGTTAGAAGATAGGGTAGTCTTTGGACCTGAGATGCTTTTAATAATGGAATATCAAGTAAAAATAATCAATTAGATATTGGCCAAGAATAATTATAGGCATAAGAGCTATACTAATATGAAGAGAACATCAAGGTAGTTTTAAATAGGTGATAAAGTAATTTTTCAAGTTAAGACACAAAAGAGCTTGATTAAAATATAGGAATTTATAAAAAAATTCACCAACATATGTGGGACCCTTTAAAGTTTTAGAAATGGTCAATCGTGTAGTGTATAGGTTTGATTTACCAACAAACCTAGCTCTATTACATAATGTCTTCCATGTATCTTATCTTAAAAAGTATATATTTCATCACTCACACGTGTTGGATTAGAATTCTTTATATGTTATAGATCCCAATGTGGTCACGGTAGAGCTAGTTATAGTAATTTACACTGACAAAATTTGTTTGCATTATAGATAAGTGTCATGCCGCAAAGTCTTGTGGAACCAATATGCTAAAGATAGTGTAGCTTTGGAGGACTATGATGAGTTCTACATGAT
>JARHVA010005953.1:1047500-1049630 GCA_037957365.1 Torreya grandis
GCCTTAAATGAGGCCTTCAAATTGATTTGTTTCTTCTCTATCTTTCACATCATCTAGCTAGCTAGAACTAAATTATTTTTCCTCATTCAAATTGATCTCATCCATCTCAAGGTGTTGTTTACCTTCATCCACTTGTTCACTCATTCTATAATTCATCATTTCTATCTTGATTTTCTTTCAAATTAAGTTTTTATTCTCTCTTTATTTTCTCATATATTTTATATTTCTTCTCTTCATCTGTAGCTTTATTTTCGACTTGACTATCTTCTTCTTCATGACCCACCCATAGCATGGGTTCTTTCTTCCCTTCATTTTCTCTACTATGAGCATTAACTCATCTAAATATTGTTTTACCTCTATCATTTATTTTTCCATCTCTTTCCTCTTGGTGTCTTATTTCACATTCCTCTTATTGTAGTATCTCATCTCATCCATGCCCTATTTTCTTTTTTCTTTTTCAATCTTCATCTTAACTATCTCTCAATCTCATGGTCTCTCTTGGACCTATTGGCCATTTTTTTCCCACATACAAAGATTTTTCATGAATGAGATAAGTTGAGAAGATTCCTTGATTGAATGAATGATCTTATGATGAAGGAGAAGATAACATGTTGCTTATAAAACTTTTGAAACACTTTAAGCAAGCTTAAAGTGTAAATTGTTAATTTTTGAGAAGCAAGACAAGAAATAGGTATAGCATTGTAAGTAAGGGGATACAAGAAGGTTTTTATAATGTTCAAAGTGTTTAGGGGCATGGATACAAATTTCAAAAGACCTTCTTAAAAGGTGAAATATTAGTTTTTCACTTAATCTTAAAGGGCTAGACCATCTCGACACATCATGCAAAAACAAATAGTTTAGTTTATTAGTACATTTATATGTATGGTTAGAAATAATGAATTTAGTGCCAAGATCATTCTTTATAAATTTATATTTAAAAAAAAAATCAATCTCAAGATTTAAGTCTCTAAAGTTGAACTAATAGAGTAAGACGTGTGTGGGGACATCAATTAGAATCCACAAGAAGTATCTATTTGAATTAAAATATTTAAAAAGGATCCTAAGGTTTCACATAAGAATGACAAGTGTCAATATCTTTGGATCTCAGGTTATATCTAATGGCATATAGGTAATCTCAAGTTGGTGGGTCTAAGTAGATCAAATGGCATGTATTAAATCATGGAAAAGTGAATTAATAGTGAGATTGAGGTTGACAAGTTAGTAGATCCAGAGGAGAAATGAGATGGTGACAAGTTTCATGACCATAATTAAGGATAAAATTAATAATGTGCATTCAACCACATAGAAATAAAACTATGGTGTGGATCAAAGTTGAAAGGTTAATGAGATCAAAAGGACACACAAGTTTATCGCATGGTGTTGTATGCTTGTTTACATGAACTAATAAGTTGGGTCAATAAGAGGAATTCACAATTAACAACTGTCATATCTGAGCCAATTCCAAGGATCAATGATGAGTGAGAGGTTAAGGCCAAGAGATTACCAAGAATATCAATGGAGTAGAGTTGATTAGGTCCCAAAAGGGAAACTATGAAGACACGTGTCAAAATTAGTAGTAGTTATATTTTAAAATATGATAAATAATTTGTCAATGATGTCAAGTAAATGGAGATGTTGGATTAATGGATTTCATGAACCCAAGCAAATGAATACATGGAACTAACATCAACTATGATCCAAGATGAACCGAAATGGATATTTTAGGATCAAACATGACCATTAAAGCTCAACATAGGTATAATAGGTTTTTTCATGCAAAATAAAGATTGAAGGTTGGTGACTAGTTATTGGGATAGAGATCAAGCACTTAAAGGATATTCTTAGATATCAAGACTATATGAAAACTAATAAGTGGATTGGTTTTGAATCTATAGTAAACCTATATTCAATATTAGAAATATAGGAAGATATAAATTAGGTATGGATTAATGTATCACTTTAATATAGTCATGATTATTGAAAATTGTATACCTAAAACCACTCAAAATAGACATTATCACAGCTCTGTTAGATCCATATATATAAGGATCTTATCTCCACAAACAAGCCAAGTGGGAGATGATGTGGAGTTATAAGAAGGAAATATGGTTGGTGGAGATGTATTTGGAT
>JARHVA010005954.1:0-45000 GCA_037957365.1 Torreya grandis
AAAAATGACACCATCTTAAATGGTTTAGGCTCAAAGCAACTCAAATTCCCATGAAAGAGGTATCTAAGAACATTCTTCCAGGGTTAAGAGACCCCTACAAGTCTAGGCAAACCCAACCAACTAGAATAAAAAGGGTAAGCCACTCCTATAGTGAGAACACATGTTCTTATGATACCTAGGTAGGATAACTCAATGTGAAGATGACCTTATAGGGAAAAAAGGTAGATAAAGGAACAATAAGCCACAACTCAACTCTCTAGTCATGGAACCATAAAACACACACACACAAACACACATAATTATATAGCACAACCAAAAGGGATGAAAATTGATAGCACAAAAGAATATGAAAATAATGAATTAATATCATATAGCACATGCTATACCTATCAAAGTGATCTTTTGACTACTCAATTGCCTACACATATACTCAAGATGTCCAAACCCAACACTGAGCCTAACTTGTGGCCTAGTGCTTACAACCACCAAATAAGACATCAACAGTACTTGAATCTATCAATATGATCATAGTAACTTAGCACAAATCATTAAACATTAAATGATAAATAAAATATAATCAATATAGCTAAGATGGGAAAAATTAGACCTAATAACCATGAACCCACACATGTCCTATGAGGCACAATCAATGGTAGTAAAAGTGATCAATGTCAATCTGCATCAATGAGACATGATATATCCATAACATAAGATAATGTAATTAACTAAATACGCATATACATATAACAAGATAAATGAACCCAACATAAGCAGTATGTATATCAAGATATAATGAATCCACTATGAACATCAATCATGACATAATGTATCACCTTGGATATCCAAGGTACTTATGGCATAACCATGTAAAAAAAACACCAATCATCATTAGTCTAAGTGCTATCAAACATGCCAAAGTGGGATATATAATAGCATCCAAAAGGGTCACAAGGTTATTTCATGCCATCCTCCCCTCTTTAAGAGGAGCCATCCCAATGACCAATCGATAGTCAAGCACAAAGTTCTCAAATAGTGTCCAAGAAAACTAATCAATACTATTATATAATCACTCCATCCATTAAGGGGTGGTAATGTATCATCAACATCTCATAGGTATTCCTATATGTTATCATCAAAATAATGGTATTATCTAATGCATTAGGCTAATTAATGGCCTCCTTCCTATCTTCACATTTATTTCATGACATTGAAATGGAAACAACACTTATAGAACACTATCACAACATAAACTTCTACCCAATATCATAAATTGGCTAGAAATTTTCTACTCTCATGAATTAAAAAGGCCATCAAAACATTCAAATATACTAAAAATAAGCTACAATAGGTTCACCAAACTAAAAATGCCTACATCATTTAGAAAAAAATTTGAGGTAACAACTATTAATTCTAATATAGTGCTATCGATATTAACCATTCAAGCCATTTAAAAAGGTAGTCATAAAGAATCATGAGCCCATAGTGTCCCAAAACATAAAAACTCACATATTCCTTAATATATTTCCTAACAAGGGCACTAACATCACACCTAAGCAGGAACATGCAACTAAGGAACCTTAAGTCAAAAAATGGTGTCAAAACTAGATTAACAATCTATATATGCAACTTGACTAGAGTCAATGTCACTTATGTCAACACATACAACCTTGTAATATGAGAGTAATGATCATAAAATCATCCAGTCCCACTGGATTGTAACCAAAATCTAAATCAAGAGTGTAAATATTACATAAAAACATTATGGGACATGCATAATATTAAGAGCATTCATATCATCATGGTAGTAACCCATACTATTGTGGTTACTCCACTACATCATCAACCATTTAGGGTTTAGTGTAACATCCCATACCAACCACCTTAAAACATGGAGAAGCCATATCAGGCATCATATGTAATCCAAAGGCATACAACATGTCCTCCAATATACACATGAGCTCACATTATGGTTACAAGGATTATAATCCTACCATCTCATTTCATTTACCTCATGGAATTATAATAAAAGATATAAAAATAATAAAATCTACTTGATCATGACTTAAAATTGCTCCACCTGAGCATATAACTAGCATGAATTTTAGCCATGCTTAAATAATAAAAAATATGTATATTTTTGAAAAATAGTATCAAGTATATATACAATAATATCTTATACACAACATAGTTGCACTTACTATTGGTGTCCAAGATTGTACCCTAGTAGACTAAGGAGATTGTTCAAGTCCTCTTACATGAATCTAGTCTAACATGGGAATGAACCTAGGCTATGGGTCACCTAAACTTGGGTCAAACCTCCATATAAGGCAAAATTACTTCTAGATATATCACCTAAACTATACCTAACTAGAAATTATTTTAAAAATGGGAGAGAGGGTAATAATAATATATGAAAACATTTAAAATGAGGTGATGCACTACTAATTAGAACATTTATACTTTGTATAAGACACACTATAAGATACATTCAAGACCAAAGAAGATCAATCCCACATAAGTATTTCACAATAAGGCATTAACCAACCACCAAACTAGTATTAGAGCACACTTTTCCACTTTCAAACTAATCAATAAACTATATATTCCATTTAAAATGACTTGTGAGGACTGTAAAGCACTTAATGAAGGTGAGGAAAACTAGACATAGGAAAGGAAATCATACATTCACTTAACCATAATATATGAATTCATATAACACACTTCAATTCAATTTGCAAAAATGATGTAATTTAATATTTATTACATAGAAATTTGTTACAATATAAATTTTGGCATAGCCTAAGCAAGCCAAAGCATAAGAGTCTATTTATCTAAAAATCTTTGAGATTTTCTATCTAAAAACTTTTAGAGAGATCTATAATGTGGAATAAGATAGAACATTTATAAATGAAAAGAAGAGAGAGGGAGCTATGATGAACTATTACCAATTCAAGGTTGTTGAGTCATGATCTTATCAAGAAAAACCCAATCTTTAAAATCATGTAACAAAATTTAATACCTATTTTCCTTATCAATATACTAGGTCTCCTTCTTGGAACTCCATGCCACCTTCAACTTGATCTACTGATGAGGACAAACTTCTCATATCTTAGAACTGATAGATTCATGCCACATTTACTTTGGATGGCCATAAGTACCTATTTATAAAAAATGTGACCATTTCAAAAGATGAAACACTTCCCCATAATCACACTTATGTCTGTATTTGTTCCAAATTAAACATAGGTCCACCATAGATTAAAAACTAACTAAATCTATCAATTTTCACATAGTTACAATATCCATGAAAGTCTAATAGAAATTTAGTCTTGATTGATTTGTGTATTAAGCCTAAAAAGACTTATTGTTCTTATAAACCATGTGAGATTTGAGAAGCTACATCACACAAGGATATTCAATATAGAAGAGTAATGAACATATTAATGGAGTAATCTTACAATAGGGTCAATAGGTTCTAAATTATCAACTAGAGGTCCTGTCTAAACTTCAATGGTAATAGATATTTATCCTTGACCATATTCCCTATATGACTACATCTATTTTTTATTGATATCTAATGGAGACATGGATCTTTGAAACCTTCCTTCACCTGGGTCAAAAACTGGTTCTTCCACCTCCATTAGATTTTTTTGGATTTGTCCTTTGTTTATTTATTGGCAATTGCCAGCTTAGACCTATCAATTTATGTCAAAATATCTTCTCTTTATTGGTACTCAGGATATGTTGACTCCTTGAATTTAAATCACATCATTATATCTATATGTATAAATGAATTTGATACCTTTGATCTATATCTTCTGACTCTTTGATTTATTTCTCATTATTAGATCTCTATGTATGATTGCATGCAAGCCCTTGATCTTACTGAGACCCACCATTTGAACTCAAATAAATAATTCAAGAGGTAAAAAAATTAACATCTACATGACCATTTTTTCCACATGAATGTATTTAACATATGTATGAACTTCACAATTTGAACCCCAATGGTTTTTTTTGTGTCTTAAATTTGACATATGCATACTTGTCATTGATGTCTGTGAGCCTATTAGAATTTAAACCCTAGTGGTTTTTTTGATGAGATTTATTTTGAAGTATATGAACCCATCATTAACATCCTCAATACCATAAATTATGTCTATGAGACCATTATAATTTTAACTCCAATGGTTTTTTGTTGTGGCTTCATTTTTATGCTTGCATGAACATCTTACTCTATTGGATCAACTTTAAAGGCTTATATCTCAAGATAAATAACCCATCAAGACATGAAATTCGTATATCATCTTATTGGAATGAAATTCATAATTTTCATGAAATTTATTATCCTACAATGCTCTCCAAGTAAACTTATTAAATACATAACCAACTTATTCCACTCATTCTTGCATGATGCCTTGATGATAGTTTTGTCTCTTAAAATCACCAAATTTTCACTTTAAGCCTATTCAAAGTCTTTAAAAGGTTTTAAAATTATATGTGATCTCCTCTTGAATTATATATTCTCCTTGTGATATTGGGTTGCTCTTCAATTGGGACTCTACTTAGCTTTTCATTTTTTAACTAGTTGTGTAGGCCACCATCTTTAGTGACATAGTTGGGCAGCATGCCTGCTATGCTTGAGAACTTAGACCATTTACATGACTCTAATCCATGACTATAAGAAACCCTATTTACTTACAAGGACAATTAATTCCACCAAATAGGGAAATAAACAAAAAAGCAAAACTAACCTAATAAAAGTAAATGTGCAAACAAAGCACTTATTTAGGACAAAATAGAACAAACTAATGTGTTAGAACAACACTTGGAGTAAAATAATGCAAATTAACTATGTACATGGAACTTAGATTCCTCAACAATATTATTTTAGATGTATCCTATTAACTAGGATAGGAAGCTCGTCAATATCCATCATTACAATTTGGAAGGCATTGTGGGATTTGTAGCTAGAGACTATGTATGGACCTTTCCAAAGAGAGTCAAACTTTTTATGAATTCCTATATTATCTATATCCTCATCCCAATTAAGTACTAAATATCCCTCTTTGAATTCTCTTGAAGAAGATCTTTTTTTTAAAGATTTCTTTATTTGTGCTTGATTGGCTTCTATGGCCAACATGGATTGATGTCTTGTCTCTTCTAACTCTGAGATCAATATATCTAATTTTCATTGGCTCATTCTATAAAATATCAAGTTTATGCATTAGTTTTGAATCAAGAAATTCAATAGAAATGGGAATTTTTACTTCCTCACCATGTACCAGCTTGTATGGAGAATTGGTTATTGATTTCTTATAAGTGATCCTATCATCCCACAAAGCTAACTTAAATTTGAGATTGCATAACCTATGATTGTTTTCAATAGTCCTCCTAATGATCTTCATCAAGTTCTTATTAGTGGACTTATTAATGCCGTTGTCTTATGGATAAAAATTTGATGAAGTACTAAAAAAACACTATGTTGAACTACCCATTGGCTGATTCTAGACCCCATAAAGGTCATAACATTGTTATAAATAATGGTCTAAGGGAATAAAAATCTAGTAATAAAAATTTCATAAAAATCTAGAACATTGGATTTTAGACTCATCGATTTCTTTCAATGCCACTGATTCTATCCATTTAGTAAAATAATCTATAGCAATCAATATCCATTTATATCCTAAGCTTGAAGGGAGGTTAATGAGACCAATAAATTCCAATCCCCATTGAATAAAGGATTGATTCACTAAAATTGGTTGGAGAGGTAAGGATGCAAGTTTCACCTTTCCAACAAACATAACACATTGTCTGCATTTCTTAACCCATGTATGACAATCAACAAATATGTTTGGCCATTAATACCCATATCTCATGATCTTATGGCCTATTGTTCTAGATAAATATTATCTTCCATATATGTATATCATGGAATTTCTCAAGCAAAGTTTGTGTTTGACCTAGATCTATGCATCTTATCAACATGCCATTGATATCTTTCTTGAATAAAACAATATCAATAAGGAGAAAATGAATTAAATGTAATCTAAAATATCTCCTTTTTAAAGGGGTCAGATGAGAAGGATAAATACCATTCTATAGGTATCTTAACATGTCTTAGAACTAGTTGAAAGGTGAGGTGTGATTAGTTATAACCTCTTCATCATTTAACACCATAACCACTCCATTAGCCTCTTATAAGTCTTGGGCTAGATGTTCACAAAGTTATTTTCCTCTAACCAGCTTTGTGACCTGGATCTCCACATCATACTCCATTACCTTGGTTATCTAACAAGCTTTGTTGTCATTTATATCCTTGTTCAAGAGATAATATTTGATACTTGGATATGCAACCATCAAATGTATCTTATTATTGGATACTAAGTATCTAAACTTATTAAGAGACCTTATAACTAAAAGTATATGCTTATCAATAAAAGAATACCTTATTTCATATTCTTCCAAGCCTTGATTTAATAATTATATTCACTTTTCTAAATCCTCTTGATTATGTGTCATGAGAATACCTAAAATTATGGAAATGTTAGAATAGGTGTACAAGTAGAAATCCTTTGTGAAATCAGGGTTCAGGAGTGTAGGAGCACTGGCTATGGCTTTCTTGATCTTTTCACATATCCTCACTCCTTCCTTGGACTAGCTAAAACTCTAACCCTTCTTTATCATGGTTGTAAAGGGCTTAACTAAAGTGGAAAATTTTGAAAATGTACCTTCTTATAAAATTGATCTTGCCTAAGAAGCTTTACAAATATTTATTATGTTTAGGTAATTAAAGTACAAGAATTGAATCTATCATATCAAGATCTATACTTATACCATGTTTTTTAATTACATGTCCAAGAAGCCTACCTTAATGAATAAAAAAAACACACTTTTTGGGATTAAGAGACACCCCAAGTTACTTTCACATTTCAAACACTTGTCTAAGCTGAATCATGTGCTCATCTACATTCTTAGAGAACATTTTTATGTCATCTAAATAAACAAGTATAGACTTGTTGAGGAGACCTTGGAATGACATATCCATGGATTTATACAAACTTTCCTCAGTATTGGATAAACCAAAAGGCATATTTCTATATGCAAATGTTCCCCACTTTGTGGTGAAGACTATTTTGAATTGATCTTCTTCTTTGACCAAAATCTGATAGTAACCACTACATCCATCCAAAAAGGAGAAAATTATGAACCTATAACCAATTGTAAAATTTATTCCATTAGTGGCAATGGGTAGTGGTCTTTAAGGAAAGATTTTTTCAAGTCACAAAAATCAACATGCATTTTAATCTCACCATTCTTTTTCCATACTGGAACAAGATTTTCCACCCAAGTTGAGTGCTTAATTATAGATATTATAGCTAACTCAATGAGTTTATGAAGCTCATATCTCATCAAAGGCTCATGATTTGGATTAATAGGCCTTTGTCTTTATCTTATTGGATTAATCAAATATTTTAACTCAATGATGTGTTGATCTATAATTATATCAAATCATATGAGGTCACTATACTACCATGTAAAAACATCTACAAAACTTGAACATAACTCAATAAAACATTCTTTTTTTTGAAGAAGTGCAAACTATGCCAATTTTAAGTTCTTACCAGTTATAATTTCCACATTTGTATAGTGTTACTTCTTTGCTGACAATGAAAACTTTTCTTTTCTCAACTCATCATCACTGTTAAATATATTCTCAAGTGTGACTAACCCTTTGGGAAACTTATTTATCTTTAGTTGTACAATCTGGTCACTATACTACTGTAAGAGCTTGTCTTGGTTCCTTGAGAAAAGTTTAGCTTCTTCTTGCATGAACCTAACAATATGATTATAATATTTAAATAATTTCCAATTATTGTCATTGTCTATAATATAAGGTCTTGAAACCACCTTGATGTTGGACTAAACCTTTTCATTATTTATATCATCTAGGATACTAAATTATGACCCAATGGTAGCCAACCTATCTACATGTTTGTTTTCATTTCTTTATATAGAAAAAATATTGAAAGATTTAAAGTATTCAATTAAGTCCCATAATCTATGCTTATAATACCTAAGAAATGTATTCTTACATATATTTAGACCTCTTACTTGGTTAACTACTAGCTCACTATCACCAAAGACTTGTAAGGTATTAACCTTCATCTTTCTTTCCCATTACAAACCATGAATTAGTGCTTCATATTCAAAAAAATTATTTGAACATTCAAAATAAAACTTGAGACAAGAGAAATACCTTTTATTATGTAGATAAATAAACATCTTTCCACCCCTAGTGCTATGTTTTTTCTTTGATCCATCAAAGTATAGTTGTCATGGGCCATCACCAAACTCATCATCCTTCATAAAGGATATAATTAGTGTATCTTTTCCATGAAGGCAAAAAAAAAAACATTCTTATTTAATTAACTTAAAAGGATAATGTTCATGCAAATCAGAGGCCCATTCATCAAGGAATAGATCTATAACTCCATCTATAGGTGAGTCAGTCTCTACTGTATTAGTTTATAGCACCTCATCTAAGATAGTATAATTAGTGTTCACCATACTTGGCACATATGGATCAAAATGAAAATGTGAAATAGGTTCAAAATGTATTGTTACCATAGTACCATACCTAGTCTTGCACATCAAATATGTCAATCAACTGATAAGTATCATCCAATATTTGAGGTAAATCCCTTGAAAAACACATGACAAAATAGGGAGGAAAGTCCACTAAAACTACATCTTGTTGGATGTTAATTATTATCACCAAATGTTGAAACCTAGAATAGGGTGTTTAAGCCTCTTATATATTTTGTAAACATGGAAACACTTCCAGGTATGTGGGTGTATCTATATTGGAAATGAGCCTCTAGATTTAAGGGATAACTCCCTGAATGTATCTTGAAATGCTCTTATCTATGCTAACTAATTACTTATGGGGAAAAGAGTTAGAGATTTAAAGAATTTAACTTAATATAAAGAGATGATACACCAATATGTTTTCCACATGATCATAATATTTAAATCATTAGGACACAAGGCATACAAATTAGTTTTTAAATCCTAGAAGGTTTCCAGCATAAATATTTCAATATAGAGGTGAGATGTGTGAAGAAACATAAGGAAAATGAACTAGATGGAAAATTTAAGAGTCTAAAGACAATGATATGCTTTAAATACACACTATATTATACTCTATATGACCTATTAGAATAGTAACTCTTACACAAACATGGAAGGATAAGGGAAGAAAGGATAGAGAGTTATCATTTTACATCACCATACATCACTTACACACTTATAAAATTATTTGAGAAATAAAAAATATAATTTAATTAATGTTAAAAGTTAAAATATGACATCATTCCAATAGGGCTTCACCATACATGGTGTTGTGTTAGATTAAAAAGGCCAAAATGGAAGCTACATATATAACTTCATAGATGATAAAAGAATGAATTTCAAAGGTCACTAGGACACATGCACCACTGATAAGAGGAGTTACACTTATATGAGGATGAATTAATAAATATAAAATGTAAGTTATAATGGGAAAAATGGATCTTGAAACACAAAACTCTTGAAATTTTTCATAGAGCTCCCTTTGCTATGCACAAGAAATGGCTTTTCATCATAGATGTTCTCTTGAGCATTTGAAACTAAATTTGAGAGAGTTGACACATATGTAATATTTGAGAGATGTTAAAACATACTATGATAGTCATAATATGTTTTCCTAACTACTAAATATCTTTTAAACACCTATATTTACCAACTATAATCATTCATTGATTCCTTAGACTTCATTCTTTACATCTAGCAATCATTATTCATCTTTGACCTCAACTAAGCTTTCATGATGGTATATGAGTTCAAAGAGCTCAATTTGATACAAATTTATTTGATCCTAAATAATTTCCCATGTGGAATTCCCTTACCATGTTGCTCATTTTATTCTAAAATATTCTTATCATTATTTAAACATGTTTTCATCTTGTCTATCTAAAAAATCATTGAACCTACTTTGTCTATCTCCTCTAGAGTATTTCTAATTCAAAATTTGATTATATCCTTCAATTTTATACCTAGGGTCCCAAGATCATAATATTTGGTATTCATGCATTTAATCTAGGCTCGTCTAACTTATTGACCACTCATACTATTGGATTTAGATGTACATCTAAATGCCAATTATTAATCTATTGGGACCCACTATTTAAACTCAAATGACTATTTACCATGTCTAACATTTGACATCTTCAATCTTATAATTTGACATGCACATGATCATATCATCATTTGACTAATTACCATGACTTAAATATGACATCCACAAGACTATCAATGACATTTTTGAGATTGTCAATGATGTTTGCACAACTGTCACTTTTAAACCCCAAAGTTTTTTTGCCTTAGTTTTATTTTGACATATGCACAATCATCAATGATGTTTGTGAGACCATCAATGATATCTACGTAACTATCAATTTTTAAACCCCAAAGGTTTTTGCCATGTCTTAAATTTGACACTTGCAAGAACATCTTACCCTAAAAGATCAACTTTCTCAAAATAATTAGGCCTTTAGGACTTATGCATTGGAATATTTGTCTTATACTATTTTTCTTAGACACTTTGTACAAAATAATTCTACCTTCATTGGGATTTATGTTTCAATTTTTTTTAAATAATATTTTCTTGGCCTTTTGCATTGGATAACTTATTTGAAAGAAATTAGACTTAGCTTTTTGATATGTGAAAAATATCTGAACGAATTCTATCTTAAAGAAAATTATTCAGACAATTTCTCAAACAAGTCCCCAACACTTATCCAAAAAACCTAAAAGAGTTGCCCTAAAACAATTTTGTACTTAGCCAATTGGAAATTTTCCCAAGTATGAAACAAGTCTTTGAGGTAGTAGGTTCTTCCAGACTTGGTCTAGTAACTATCAGTTGATCTTGAACTATTTAAACACTATGAAAACCTATCACCTTCATATATGACTCCTAAAATGGCCCCTAAGACATCAAATGACACAAGGATTAAATTGAGTCATGACCAAAGTTAAGAAAAGTGTGATATGACATCAAATAGAAATATGCAACGCCTCATGCCATTATAATCAGTCCTTATTTAATATTTTGTGTATAGGGGCGTTGATCCATTTTGACTTGTGGTAAAAATGGTCAACATTCTTGGTGATTTCCCAAAGGTGGTATGATTGCTATGCCATGACCAGTTGCCTAATCATATCCATTAGGCTATGGAGTAACATGTACAATAGGTTTGACATAAAAATGTCTTTGAAAACACATAATAATAATGAATAACAAGGACAAAACACAAATTATAAATAAACATATGTTCAACTATAACATTTATGGAAAAAACACACACAATAGAAAAAACACACACGTAATCTACTATTTATAAAACTAAAATTTACGACTCAATAACAAGGTTTCAAATGTATCCCATTCATAGGGATAGGTAAATATTCTCCATTAATCCTTATTAATTGGAAGTAATTACTTTGATTTTACTTGAGGATAACATATGGTCCACTCTATAGGGTGTAAAATTTTGTATATCTCCCTGGTTTTTCTCCATCTTCATCCTATTTTAATACTATTTCACCTTCTTGAAATGATATTGGAGTTGATTAATTGTCTAAATAACTCTTCATTAGTGCTTGGTGATGATTCATATCTTGATGATATTTCTCTCTAATTTCCTAAAACTCCAATAATTCTATCAATCTCACCTCCATTGGAGTGTTTTCAAGAAACTCTAACTGATGTGCCAAATCTAATTTTGATAACTCTTGAAAAATGGACAACCTGGCCTCTCTTCCATAAATAACGACAAAATAAGAATTCCTTATTGACCTCTTGGGAGTTATCCTATTAGACCATAATTATGTCTTTAGTTTGTTATGCCAAGCCCTCTAATTATGCTCCAAGGGTCTCTTGATGATTAGGATAAGATTCATTTTATTTAACTTAGCCAACCCATTACCTTGATGATAATAGTTAGATGAAGTGTTAAAAAATATTTCATTATTATTTTCCTAATTAGTTGTCTTGATACCCATAAAAACAAGAGCATTATCTGAAATAATAATATAAGAAGTGCCAAACCTTGTTATGATTCTCTCATAGAAATCCAAGATAGCATTCTCATTAGCTTCCTCAAATGTTACTACCTAAACCCATATTTTAAAATAGTCAATTTCTATGAGTATCCGTTTATGACCAACACTTGATGGGGGATTTATCATGACAATAAAATCAAGACCCCATTTCATTAAATGTTGATCAATTTGGATAGGCTTCAAAGCAAGAGTTGCAAGCTACTATTTTCCTACAAAGAAAGCACATTGTGCATACCTTCTCACCATTGCATGGAAGTCTTTGAAAAGTTTGGGCCAATAATATCCTTCCCTCATGATCTTTGAATTTGTGGTTGTTAGAGAGAAATGACCTCGTACTATCTCATCATGAAACTTCTAAAACAACACCCCAAACCGATCATTTTCAATGTATCTCAATAGCACACCATTATGTCCCTACTAAAAATCAACCCATACAAAATACAAAAGGGAATAAATTGGAATATAAAATATCTCCTTTGTGAAATAATCATATTATTAAGATACTCACCATTTTGAAGAAATATGATCACATCTTATGTCCAATTATGTATATGCAAGGAACCATTTGGTTGGAAGAAATCATGATTGATTAGAACCTCTTCTTTTGACTCATGAAAATAGAAAGCTAAGTATTCATAAATGAATTTACCTCTTACCATTTTTTTTACTTTGATATCAACATCATATTCCATTGCCTTAGTGATCCACCTTGATCTCTTCTCACTAAGGTATTTGTCCAAAAGAAACTCCTTGGTACTAGGATGAGAAACCATAACATGAATTTTATTATTTGAAACCATATGCCTAAACTTCTTTAATCCCCTTAAAATATAAATTAATTATTTCTCCACAAAGGTGTACTTTAATTCATATTCTTCTAAATGTTAACTAAAGAATGTAATAAGATGCTCCACACTCTCATCATTCTTTTGCATTAACATGGCTAAGATAGTATCAAGGTTAGAAAATGAATAAAACATGAATTATTTAGAAAATTGAGGATTTAAAAGAGTAGGAGCTTATGCAATTAATTTATTAATGGCTTCAAAAATGTTCTTATCATCCTTAGTCTAGGAAAAGACCTGATTCTTTTTTAGCATGGTTCTGATAGGTTTCACCAAAGATACAAACTTCGGTATGAACCTTCTTAAAAATATTATCTTTCCTAAGAAAATTTGGGGACCTTTATTATGCAAGGGAAATGATATGCCAATAATACCATCTATCATATAAGGATCAATAGCCAAACCATATTTGGAAATAATGTGTCCTAAGAGCTTACCTTCATGGATAGGAAATATGCATTTATTTAGATTAAGAGATACTCCATACTACTTACATATTTAAAACACTTATATCAAGTTTTAAATATTTTCATTAACACCTTTATAAAACATTTTTATATCATATAGATAAACCAATAACATCTCATTAATCAAACCTTTGAAGGCCATGTCCATTGCTCTTTAAAAGGTAACACCAACATTTGACAAACCAAATGGCATCTTCTTATAAGAATTATCCCCTCATTCAGTGGTAAATATTGTCTAAAAATGATCATATTTATTTACTCAAATCTTATTTTAATGTTAGTATCCATCTAGAAGAGAGAAAAATTGAGAACCTGAAAAAATCTACAAAATATGCTCTATTGATGGTAAAGGATAGTGATCTTTGAGTGACACCCTATTAAGATCCCTGAAGTCCACACAAATTCTTATCTCCAAATAATTATTTATAATAGGCACAATATTATCTACCCATGTTGAATGCTCGATAGGAAAAATTATTTCAGATTCAATGAGTTTAGTGAGCTCTAACCTCATGACTTGCTCAAACATGGGATTAATGGGTATTTGTTTCTGTCTAACCAGTTTAACTCTAGGTTCCAACTCAATAGTATGGTGTGATAGGATAGGATCAAATAATTTTATTTCCTTATACTCCCAAGCAAAGATGTCATGAAACTTTCTACACAAATCAATGAATTTTTTCTTTTCTAGTGTAGAACATACCTTGCCTAGTTTAAGGAGTCTATATTTGAAGATCAATACTCTTCAATAATTATCTTATTTTGTAGACATACTCACATTTTCATTTTTATTTATATAATTCTCATTGAAGATAATTTCTAGGGTCACTAGAACCTTAGGTATCTTATTTTTCCTTAGCTACATAATCTGATCAACCAATTGTTCTTGAAGTCTCTTGTGATTCTTTGAGGAGAACTCAGCTTCATTTTGTAAGAAGCATGAAATTTGTTTATCACTATCAAAAACTTGAAAATACACTTCATTATGAGGTATATAATATATGATAATTATCTTAATGGGAGATTATTTCCCCTCTTCTTTTATGGTAGTTGGAGTATCAAATTGAACTCATATGGCATCTAGTCTATCAACATTACTATTTTGCTCCCTTGGGACTGATTGTATGTTGAATGCATTGAAGTATTAAAGAAAATTACATACCTTATGATTATATGACTTGAGCGAATTTTTCTTGGTATTAACCAAATTCCTAACCTAATACACAACTGATTCACTATCTCCATATACTTGCAAGTTCTTTATTCTTTTTCTCCTTACCTATTGAAGGCCATGAATTAAACCTTCATACTCAGCCACATTACAAGTACAATTAAAATGGAATATATATGAATAATAATATTTATATTTGGATGGAGATACCAACATAGAACTAGATCTTAAACTAATTTTACTTCTTGTGTAGACACGAAAATCGTGTCTATCCCTTGGTCATCCTCCCCCTTGGTCTCCTTGATCCACCCCCTAAACATTCCTAACCCACACACTTATTAATTTAAAATAAATTAACTATTTTAAATTAATAGCCCCCTTATCACATCACCCATGACACCCTCACCCCATGCCAAATCTTAATTACTTAAACCCCATTTCAACCCTCCCACTAACCTCTCGTGCTCAGTTAATCCGCCTTAGATTGTTTTTCAATGACAGTTAGACTTGGCAGTTGGAAGAATGGGCAAAAAGGCTAAATATAACCTCTTTTCCCATTCTTTAGCCACTGATGTCGATCATTATTTAGCTGACATCAATGGTTTTGCTGATGACAGTTCTTTTAAAACTACATTTCCTTCCATTCCCGGTCTCTTACGAACGTGAATCCTCTTGCTCTAGACTTCAAGCTTTATCACTCCTCAACTTCTTATAGGTATCAGCATTTCAACAGCACTCTCCAAGCTTAGAGGTTCTGCTCTAGTCATTCTGGACCAAATTGAAGATTGCACGACACCTCCAACATCAGTGACAATTAAAATAGACCACCTACACCTCTGCCTCTCCACCCATAGCTAAGTATTTGTATTGGTCTTATTTTACTATCTTTTTAAATACATTAGCAATTCATTTACTATACATTTCCAAGCATTCTTGACACAACCCAGTCTGTTCTTCCTAGAGAGGGTGAAAAGCCTTCTCTCACCTTTATCTCTCTTTTTGCCCCTGTCATCCATTCGGTCCCTTTTTAGCCACACTCTCTACCCTGAAAACCTAGCACAGGACACTAAGACTCCCACAGACACCCCAAACTACTTTGCTAACCACAAACAGCCCTGAGACTCATCTAAAGCCATATTATCAACCCAGACCTAACTTTCAACCAGACCAGCCCTGACTTCCTTCCCAGAGAGGCTGAGAGGCCCTTCTCCTACCCATACCCATTTTTTGGCAACACATTCTTGTCTTTCATCTGGTCCTTCTTTCAGGCCACACTCTCTATCCTTCAAAACCCTGCATAGACTCTCAGACTATCATAGACTATCCCGTCAACCACAGACTAACCTGAGACTCATTCAAAGCCTCATTGCCCTAACCGACGCTGACCACTAGGCCCATTGCCCCCACCGACGTCAGAAGATTAATTGACGTCAAAGACCTTAACCAACAGATGCCAGTAGAACCACTGACGCTGGTGACTGTGGAAGATAGATTGCCACATACAAGTATGCATTTGTTTCTATTTCTTTTGTTCAGTCCTTTATCATTTCCTTTTCTAGCTATATTCTACTTTTTATCAACCAGTGGTCTGTCACTCTTCCATAAAGCCTTTGCACTTCTAGGATCAAGCATTGCTTGGTAGTCCACCACCTACCTATCTAAAAATTTTCTTGTTTAAGTCTCTTTCTTCTGCAGGTGTCATCCTCCACAACCAAAGAGGATTTCTCTCAATGTCTGGATACGGTGCATAGACCTCATTTAGGTATCATCTAACCCTAGACCACTTATCTTAGTTTCTTACTTCCTTTGAATGTGGAAAAGCAAAAAAATAGTTAGAAACATTCTGGCATGCTCGATGGGACCCTAGGAGTTTTCCTTGGGTTCATACTTTTTCTTCTAAAAGTAAACTTTTCATATAGGTGCATTAAGCCTCTTCTTGCATCCTTTTCCTCTATCTCTTCCAAAAGACACTATTAACAAAGTTAAAAAGAATCCTTCTTTTTCTTTCCTTCTTACATCTTAGACTAGTCAAAGTCATACTCTTCAACCTTTTCTTCACTTGTCTGCATACGAACACACATTTCAATTTGGGCTTAAAATTTATTGCATTTCATTTCTGTCTGAATGCATACATAGCTCTCACATCTAGTAATTAAAAACACATCATGAATAAAGTGTAGGCCACTCATGTTACACATCCAAACCACTTGCACAAACTCAAACATCTAAACACACTTGAGACAAGGTCTGACTAGGATTTCATCACCTAGCGGATACCTTACCCATCTGAGCAATCTCACTTGGACTTCACTACTAAGGAGAAAGCCTACTCTGTTCTCTAGTAGAGGATAAACTCTAGGGGAAGTATATACTAGCTAAGTGGCCCAGCTCGGCTCTGGGTTCATGAAGTGAGGGGAGCAAGCTCCTAGCACCAGGCCACGTATGGAACCTAATACAGATCTTGAGCACCAAAACTAACCTAAAACCAACCTTAGACTGCTTCTTTTAGGACCCATTCTACAAGCTAACTTCTCAAACACACTCTAAGGCATAAGCCAACAAGACTCTAAAACTTATTCTTAGGAATTAATGTTAGGGTCTGCTTGTCTTCATCTTCTTTTATGCCTTTACCTAAGTTTTTGAGCTAGTGAGGATGCATTTTTCTGAGCTTTAAACAACTCAGAACCTTTTTTTTTCTTTCTTCTTTCCAAACCACATGATAACCAACATCGGTTTTCCAACCGACACTGGCAACCTTTCTTCCCTATCATCAGTTATCTGACTAACCTCGGCAAACTATTCCACCGACATCAGTTATCTGACCAATGTCAGCCACTTGTTCTTACCAACATCAGTTTTTCAACTGATGTCAGTCACTGTCACAATCTTTCTTCCAAAACAACAAGCTTAAAACCTGACTTTCTTGCTGTCCAACACACATTCTAGTTTTCTGAGACTGAAAAACATAGTTTCTGAAACCTGACCCTTTCTTTCCTTGAATGGTTTTGATACGTAGTCAAACCAAGACTCTTGTTGACCATGCGAGGCAACAACCGCTCCCGCCTTTGCCTTCCATAACTAGTCCTCTAATGGAGTATCAATCAGAGACCGAATGAGCTCCTACCCAACCGACCCCGACTCAGCCTCCCATTGTCCTTGAGGGGGACCAAGACTTTGAAAGGTTCCTTAACCTCAATGTCAAGGCCCTTCAACACTATCTCGCATGAATTCAAATGTGAGACTCCTTAGGTAACCCAATTTATGGGATGCCAACCTCTTTAGTTGAGACAACAGCCATATCCATAGCATCTGTAATCCAGCCCATAGACACCCATGCCGTCACCTCGACTAATAACCAGCCCATGACTAATCTTCTAAGTGTGGCTTCTCCTTCTATCTCTGGGCCCACTTCTATTGGGGTTTTGACCCCCCATCGACCACAAACTCTTTAACAAAGCTCTACCCCTTTCCAAAATCTAGTTGTCTCTATCTCGCCTATTCTTGCCCCCATCAACACCAGGGTGGCTACTCATCCTTTGGCTAATGTCTCCACCGTCCAACCACCTCTAGCGACTTTAAGTCTAGTCATGCCTTCTACCTCCACAACACAAACACCCTTGGTCTCCACTTCTATCCCTATGACTAGTTATCAGTACATGCCACCCATACAAGCACAATCGACTACGTCATATGCCCCTTCTAGCACCTTCCAAGCACCTTACAACTTAGGGGGTGCCCCACCTGCAAATCCATCAGCTGATCTAATCAAAATGCCGATGGACAAAATGTCTAATCTTGAGACCTCAGTTTCAGGTTCAAGAAATGTCCTTTCATATGACCAAATTTGTAATGAACCCATCCATCCCTCCGTCCCAATCCGAACATATCCCAGTCAGTGGGAACTTCCTAAGTTTACTCGCTTATACAGTAAGGAAGACCCACAGCAGCACCTACAAGCATTTAGACATGCTTGTTATCTTATAACACATGATGATGCATTACTTTTACGCACATTCCCCATGTTGCTTTCTGGTGCTGCCCTTGATTGGTACAACTCTCTCACCAGACACTCTCTTTTCACATTCACCCAACTGGCCCAAATTTTCCTTGACCACTTCTCAATCAATATCACCAAAAAGGTCTCCATCATAGACCTATACTCTATCAGACAGTTTGACGATGAATCCATAGCCGATTTTGTTGCCTATTGGAGAGGCTTAATCAACCAGCTCTCCTTTTCTTTGCCTTAACCTGAACTCATCAAACTCTTTTCCTAGGCATGTGCCAAACATATTTCCTCTACCCTGCAGGTCCAAACATTCCACACCTTTGACAAAACTTTCACGATGGCTAGGAAGCTTGAACTGCATGCCGTCAAGGAAAACAAAGTCAAGTTGCGGAGTAGAAACCCCAACACCAAGTCCAATGACTCTTCCTCTAAACCTTCTTCTTCTAATCCCAAATCTAAGGCATCATCAAATGCTGTAGTCATTAGACCATCATCTTCAACAACAACCAACCAATCTCAGCCTTCCACATCAGACTACATCACAAAATAGTTCCAACAAAGATATGTGCAGTGTCAGTATACTCCACTAGGAGAATCATAGACATTTGTGTTGGACAAACTTGTCAAACAGGGAGTCCTCAATCTCCCCAAAATCCAACTACCTCCTCAATTCGATCCCTCACATGCTATTCTTGCGTGGTATAGGGAGAATGACTTATGCAATTATCACCGTGTCAAAGGCCATGACACAGCCAACTGTAAGACTCTCAAGAACATCATTCTAGACATGCTTGATAAAGGTGACCTTGTCTTAGACAACCCCAATGTGCCACCCAATCAAAGCATAGAAATCTTTAAAAAACCCTTTCCTAATCATCCTCCTAGCCAAAACAATGTGCAGACCATGACTAATGACTCCCAAGAACATAATATATGCACAGTCAACACGGTCTCACCTCTCATGCCTGACCAACCTCTCTCATAGTCTCAAGATATTAGTCTACCCATTAGTCCATCACACGTGGACAAACCCTCTTCTCTTGTTAGTCCTCCATCAACTTCCCTTATATTGGAGGATGCCTTGACAATGCCAGCATCGCCAGCCTCACCTTCATCCTTCCTCCTACCAATGGAAGACCCTACCCTTCCTACTCCTCAACCACAAGTAGAAGGCACAATCATCCCTGCCCTCTACCCTCTTGAGGAGCCACATTCTCCAATTCATTCTCCACCAAGAGAAGAACATGTTTCTCCACCTTCTTCGACCAAAGATAATATAGTTATGACTCCCCCACACGTTGGGTTTGAGACTGCCACACCTGACACATTTTTGACCCTGTAACCATCCACATCTTTTGAAGAACCAAAGCCTCATCCAACATCTTCCCAACCATTCTCTTGATTAGTGGAGAAACTAGGACTTCTCCAATCAAGTAAATTGGAACATGCAGCATTATGGGAGCAACTCAAAGCCCCTTACCTTGCCCAACCTATCTCATCTCATGCTGTTGACCCTCTTGTGACAAAATCCCCCAAAGCCTCCAACACGGACCAGACTTCTACTTCTAAACCTTCAAAACCTCAACCATCCACATCAGAACCTAAACCCTCATCCACCATATCCAAACCAATCAAATCCCTCAGAGTTCACCCCGTCACTAACCTCACTCACCTGCAAGTGAAGGTAGACTTGAGCCTTGCCTTGTCCAATAGTGGTCCTAAAACCAAACCAAAGATGGTTGTTAAACCATGATGGAAAACTACTCCTCCACCGTCACCATCACCTTTACCCTCCATTTTGGGCCCTCATCCCTCTACTCTAATAGGAGTGCTCCCTACTCCAACCCCTAACCAAAACAAGTTACCTCCACTACTTCCTTTACCTACCACAAGCTTACCTCCTCTGAAAAATTTGGCACCTCTCACAAAGAGAGTGTCGACTACACATGTGCCCACACCACCAACCCAAAAGGTGGTACGAAAGCCTCCTTCAACACCCCCCAAGTAGAATTTATCAACACCTCATGCATCAACAAGCACGAACCCTTTAGTGGGTTCATACGCTTTGATATTGTGCCAACTTTTATAAACCTTTAGCATAACCCTTCCACCTATCAAACCATTCCAAACTTTAGGGTCAAAGCCATCCTGTTTCAATGATACTAAGATTTGTCTATATCATCGCATGCCAAGACATGATATCAAGAATTATTGTGCCCTCAAGGTTGTCATTCACCAATACATGGAGAAAGACACCCTTCTCCTTGAGGATACTATCAACAGACCTCTGACAACCTCCCATATCTCTCAAACCCCTTCATCATCATCGACATCTCATCAACAGACTATGGTCTCTTCACCTCATTCGCCCCCTCTCTTTGAAATTAACGCCATCCACATAACCACTAGGTCACAAAAGGATAAGGCAAAAGAAAAATCTGCTATTCCTTGGACCTACCCTTTTGTCCAACCACCTCAACCACCAAAGCCCAAGATTTCCATCCTAGGTGCATCCCAACCCTCTTCTTCAGGGGAAATCCATGACTCTATATTAAAAAAGCTTCACCAAACACCTGTGAAGATGACCTTATATGACCTCATCCAAAGCTCACCCCAACATCATCAAGCTCTAATCAGAGCCTTATAGGCAGCGAAGGTCCAAACCGAAGACTCCCAACCACTACCTGCTCTGGTCCACTCGTTATCCCCTGTCGCCTCTATCACTTTCAGTGATTCTAAAATTCTTACCTCTAATTCGGAAGATCAGGACGCTGCTCTTTTCATCACAGCCTATGTTGATCACACCCACATTAAGTGAGTCATGATTGATGGAGGTGCCAGCATTAATATCATTTCTACCCATGCCTTTGATCAATTGGACCTCCCTAAGAATTTCATATCAAAAATTGATGCAATCCTTTGATCCTTTAATGACACCACTACTACCACCATTGGCACCGTCATCCTCAATATTCGTGTTAGCCTGCGTATAGTCCTGGAGCTCTTCTACATCATCGAGGGAGAGTTCCAATATAACATGCTATTAGGACAACCCTGGATCCATGCCATGGCTTGTGTCCCTTTTACACTTCACCGTTGTGTCAAATTTGAACATGACAGGCAAGTCCATGTCATTCCTGCTGACCCATCCCCTTTTAAGACTTGTAACACGACCTATCGACGAAATGACGTTCTCATTCCTCTCAAGACACCAACCCAAACACTGCCTCCATCCGTGGGAGCTTCAACCAGTACGTAAATGGTGGTTGCCCTCACATCACCTTCTCAAGTGACAATCAAGGACCCCATGGAAGATATCTTCCAATGATTTTCACTTGGGGAATATCGCTTACTTACCTTAGACATGTTCTAGACTCTGTAAGAGTATGGATAGCTTCATTATAATCTAAGTTATGACCATCGGATCAGAATGATCATCCCTTATGGTCCTCCTAACCTTTGAACCAATCTCATCTATGGGGGGCTGGATTGAGCTCCTACTGATGGGAATCATCTCTCCTCACCTCAACCATTCACATCTGACTTCTCCTTTCTTGGCAACCCCACCTTTGCTCATACCTACCTTTATAGGTGTGCATGGAAGGGTTTTGGCTTCGAACGCTACGAACAAGGCTCCCATCAGCCCATCAAACCACCTAATGATGATAATACCAAGAAATGATATGGTTTGGGTTTCCAAGAACCCACTAAGGCTTCTGCAAACCTTTGTCCTAAACCCATCATAGACCAATCTCTACCAAGCTCACCCATTCCCCCATCTTCACCTACAGAGTCAGTGGTTTCCATCCCTCCTAGTTTTTTTTTGGCATAAATACCATCTGCTTGGAACTCCTAACCTATCAACTAAATGGGGTGTCCAGGTCTCTCCCTCTCATTTATCCCAACATGATAGACGATGAATCGGCAACCATCAACACTGTCCACTACATAGACGATGATGCCATTCTCACCTACATGGGCATCGATGAATCTTTCATTTAGCACTCCCTCCCTTCTAAAATGTAGGTTATGTTAAATGAATCAACCATTGACATTAACCTTCCATCTTTTGATGTTCCTCACGTCTTAAAGATTGGTCAATCTTTAGACGCCTAGGAGCAGATCAACTATACCACATTTCTTTTAGACAATAACAAGGCCTTCACCTAGACCTACAGTGACATGCCTAGCATTGATGCTAGCATTTCCACTCATAACATCATCACAAACCTAGAGGCTAAGCCTATTAGGCAAAATCTTCAAAAGATGCATCCTCGCATTGTGCTCCTTGTCAAAGAGGAGCTTCAGCGTCTTCTCTCTGTCTCTTTCATCCAGCCCATTGATTATCTATAGTGGGTATCTAACATCATCCCTATCACCAAAGCAACTGGGGGGATCTGAATTTGCATGGACTATCATGACCTTAACCTAGCCTGTCCCAAAGATGATTTTCTTCTTCCCAACATTGACCAACTTGTTGATCTCATGGCTGGTCATGAGATGCTATCACTCATGGATGGGTTTTTAGGATATAACCAAATCCTAATTTCACCAGAATATCAGCACAAGACTACCTTCATCACCCCATGGGGAACTTTTTGATATTGTCTCATGCCTTTTGGCCTTAAAAATGAAGGTGCCACATATCAACGTGCCATGACTTACATTTTTCATGATCTCCTCCATAAAATCATGGAGGACTATGTGGATGACCTATTGGGCAAATCCAAGCTTCGTCACGACCATTTGACCATCCTCAAGATCATCTTCTCTCACCTTCTTCAGTATAATGTCCACCTTAACCCCAAGAAATGCGTCTTCGGGGTCCTCTTAGGCAAGCTCCTAGGTTTCATCATTTCTGTCCATGGCATTGAAATAGATCCCAATAAAATCTAGGCTATACTTAAAATGCCATCCCTGACCAATCTCAAGAAACTTTATAGCCTGCAAGGGAAGCTCCAATCTATCTGTCGCTTCATCTCGCAGCTCTCCAACCGCTGCCAACCATTTCATCACCTCCTCAAAAAGGACGTCTCCTTTAAATGGGATAAGGACTGCCAAGAGGATTTTAAAGCCCTCAAATGCTATCTGGTCTCTCCACCAGTCCTCATTCCACCTAAATATGACCAACCCTTTTACCTCTACATCTTAGCAACCAACCATTCGTTAGGTGCCATGATCGTGCACTGAGATGAGCAACACCATGAGCAAGCGGTTTACTATATAATCCGAACACTCATCGACTATAAAACTCGGTATACCCATACCGAGAAACTCTATTTGGCCTTAGTATTTGCCACTACCAAGCTCTATCATTATCTTCTCAATCACAAAACCTTTGTCATCACTCACACTGACCCTCTAAAATATATGCATTCCAAGCCATACCAAAACTAGTGTATGGCTCGTTGGCTCATGCTTCTTGCTGAGTTTGACTTGGAATTTATCCAGCAGAAATCCATCAAGGGGCAAACAATCACTGACCAATTGGCAGATGCCCCTCTTCCCAACAATCAACCTTCTCAGTGTGAGTTCCTTGATGAATCTATCACCACTCTCTCGACTGATGACACATTCTACCAAATGATGATGTTCTTCAATGGCTCCAAATGTCAACTCGATGGGGGTGTGGGGGTCATTCTCATCCCACACATGGGTGAACCCATGCCTCTATCTTTCAAACTTGACTTTGAATGTACCAATAATATGGCTAAATATGAAGCCTTAATTTTGGGACTTCAAACCGCCCTTTCTTTAAGCATCAAGACCATCAACATCTTCGGTGACTCACAACTAGTCATCAATCAAATCAACGGTTCATATCTTTGTAAAAAAAAAGTTTTACAAAGATACAAACACTGTGCTGACACCCTTCTAACATCTTTTGACCATTATGTCTTGCAAACTATTCCTCGATCTACGAATAAGTTTGCTGACACTATGGCTTCTCTCACCTTGCATATTCCCTCTTCATCATCTTCATTAAAAATTTACGTCTTGGTACATCATGTGCCGTTGCCTTCATACATTTCCACTAACATCAACCTCATCAACACCATAGACTCTAGTCCATAAGATGTGTGGTATAAACAACTTGTGGACTACTTAGCTCATTCTATCATCCCTTTTGATCTCTCTAGCAATGCATGATAGGCTTTCATCAAACGCATGGCTCGCTATACCATGGTAGGGGGTCTTCTCTATAAAAGAGGTTTTGACAGCCTCCTTCTTTGCTATCTAAACTCCAATAAAACATCTCATGCCATTAAACAGGTCCACAACGAGATTTGTGGTGGACACTTCAGTGGTAACTCGGTTGCCAAGCACATCCTTCACCTGGGCTATTATTGGCCCACTCTTCATCAAGACTGTAGTGACTATGTTTGGCATTGTATCAAGTGCTAGCAGCATGCTAACTTGTTTCACCTCTCAAGCCATGATCTACAAGTTGCTTAGGATTTTTGGCCTTTTTCATAATGGGGCTTAGATCTCATCGGTGAGATTAACCCTCATTCATCTCTTCATCAGCAGTCCATTATCACCGCCACCAAGTATTTCACTAAATGGGTGGAAGCTATTCCCTTCATCTCCACAAAAGCCAACAAAATTGTCGACTTCATCAACACCCACATCATCTGTCATTTCAGTGTACCCCAAAAAGTCATCACCGATAATGGCAAGTCATTCAAAAACAAAACTATCCAAAAACTTTGTGACTCATTTGGCATCAAGCTCAGCTTTTCTTCACCTTACTACCCACAAGCAAATGGGTAGGCCGAGGCTTCCAACAAAATCTTAAATAAAATTCTCATGAAGGTGGTCAACGACACTAGAAGGAATTGGCACATTCACATTCCCTTCACTTTGTGGGCCTACCACACTAGCATCCAAACCTCTACAGGTGCTACACCTTTCTCTTTAGTGTACAGAATAGAGTCTGTCCTACCTCTCAAAGTACAAATCCTATCCCTCTGCATCTCTCTACATGACATTATCTCTAATGATGACTTTCATTAAGATCACTTAGCTCAACTTGAGTTACTCGATGAACGTCGTCTTTCTACCCTCAACCATCTCCATGTCTATCAAAATCGCATCAAGCGAGCCTATGACAAAAATCTGAGAGAACAAGATTTCAAAATTAGAGACCTCATCCTCAAAGAGAACCAACACGTGACCAATATGGAATGAAGTAAATGAGGCAAATTTTCTCCTAATTGGCTCAAACCTTACATCATCATGCACAGGTATGGATCAGGGACTTATCGTCTATCTTCTCTCGAAGGCCGACCAAAATGTGAGCCCCTTAATGCCTTACATCTACGACCATTCTACTGTTAGTCAAGTACTCATTCACTTGACATTTAACTTGAGCTCATCTCTTGAGCAATCCCTGTCCTCTTAATCCTCATTCTTTTCAACCCTATTCCCCTAAAACAATCCCTCTGTAACCCTTTTATAAAGTATGAATGCTTTGTCCTAATAAAAGGGAGCCCTTAAACTTCTATAGTCTTGTCCATGACTCAACATTCTATCAATAAATAAATTGAGATGTCAAAATATCAAAAGGTCATAAATTCTAAAGGTAGACTACTCCCTCGAAGGATAGCTGTACTATCATTGTTGTAGCTAATAGACTACTCCCTCGAAGGACAGATATTCAAAGCCCTTATATATATAAAGCAAAAATATAGACCACTCCCTCGAAGGATGGCTATGACTAAACTCTTGCTACAAACAACACTTTCTTAGAAGCTTCCTGCATCGATCAACTTCACAAATGACCACAAAGCACAATGACATCCCTATGTAGACTTCCCGCATTGATCAGTCTGCCAAAAAAAAAAAGGGTCATGGACTTGGCTTTTAGTCATCTCAGGGTCTCCTATAAAAAGGGGCACAATTATCCATAATAAAAAGGGTTACCCTCTCCTCACATATCACATCACCTACTCAAGGGATTTCAAGCTCATTTTAATTTCAAAGTGATTCAATTACCTCTCTAACACAACCAATGGTCAAGGACGTAATGCATGAATGGGGCTTTTGTTTCTAAAAACCCCCTACCTATGCTATCATTATGGTCCTTGTCAATGAAAGGGCAAAAATGCCTTTCACTTCCTCCTTACCTTTGGTCACATTCAACCAGATCATTTGCCATCCAACCCAATCAAACCACTTCTTCAACCACTAAATGTTCTCATAGCCTATTCATACTAGTTTATATGGACACCAATACACATAGAAACTATCGACCACATAGTTTATGTCAAGCATAAACCGATACTTGCTAACGCATAAACAGACTCATTTCATTTTTAACATATATCCATCACACAATATGGATAATGTTATAGCATCATCTTCCTCTCATCATTTCAAGCATGTACCATCAGACATATGGGAAGTGCTAAACCATCATCATGACCAAACCACCTATCGACCACTTTGACTCTTTGTTTGAACTACATTGGCCTGAGGCCCTAACGACAGGGGCTATGTAGGAAACACTTAGATGACATGATGTCTTCTGGGGTTAGCTCAGCCACATCCATTTGTTCATCTACCTGATGGACAAACCATTTCGACCTCTACCCATGACTTAGCCTCATCCAAACCAATCCATAACCGACCCTCTTCCTCCCTTTTTGGGAGAACTACATTGGCCTGAGGCCCTTCAAATAAGGGCTATGTAGGTAGAACTTAGTTGACACAAGGTCTTCTAAGGTTAGCTTAGCCATTCATTCATCCATCCATTTAATGGACCATCTATCTCAACCCACCTCAACCAATGACCTTGGAGATCATGATTATCTCCTCAGACCATGACCACTTTCGAGACAACTCTGCCTTAGTTGTTTTGATTGCCCTTACTACCTCATGCCTAGTTAGTAAATTATCCATGACCCCCAAAAGTATTGGATCATGCTCTAGTTAATCCCAACTACTTGTGGCCTTTTTCATGTTTCCCAAGAGCACTTCTTACACCCAAAATACTTGGCACACGATGACCATTAGAGCTATAACTTGGATCGTTTAACCCAATCAGCTATGACTAAATCCTAGGGCCCGATTATTTTGATTTTAGCACTCCTCAACCTTTGACCACAACAATTTGACCTACCTATTGCGTGGTGTGGCATACACACAATCCCACCTTTTACAGCGTTCACACCCTAACCTTCACCCTTTCCATCCCCTCTCTGTCAAATCGACACTCGATCTCAAGTTTCCTTGCCTTGACTCCTGCTTTGAAGGGGGAACACCTCATCCCTTACTTGGGGCAACTTACTCCTATTTTTGTCTTGCAGTTCATTAGAACAACTAACAAGACAAAAAGGGGCAAATGTAGACACCGAAATAGTGTCTATCCCTTGGTCATCCTCCCCCTTGGTCTCCTTGATCCACCCCCTAAACATTCCTAACCCACACACTTATTAATTTAAAATAAATTAACTATTTTAAATTAATAGCCCCCTTATCACATCACCCATGCCACCCTCACCCCATGCCAAATCTTAACTACTTAAACCCCATTTCATCCCTCCCACTAACCTCTTGTGCTCAGTTAATCCACCTTAAACCATTTTCCAATGATAGTTAGACCAAGCAGTTGGAAGAATGGGAAAAAAGGCTAAAGATAGCCTCTCTTCCCATTCCTCAACCATCAATGTTGGTCATTATTCAGCCAATGTTGGTAGTTTTGCCGACGACGGTTCCTTTAAAACTACATTTTTTGCTTTGCCAGTCTCTTGCGAACGTGAATCCTCTTGCTCTAGACTTCAAGCTTTCTCGCTCCTCAACTTCTTGTAGGTATCATCATTTCAACAACACTCTCCAAGCTCAGAGATTCTACTCCAGTCATTCTGCACCAGATTGAAGATTACACGACACCTCTAGCATCAGTGACAATGGAAATAGACCACCTGCACCTCTGCCTCTCCACCCACAGCTAAGTATTTATATTGGTCTTATTTTAATGTCCTTTTAAATACACTAGGATCTATTTACTGTACATTTCCAAACATTCTTGACACAACCTAGTCTATTCTTCTTAGAGAGGCTGAAAAGCCTTCTCTCAGCTTTATCTCTCTTTTTGCCCATGTCATCCATTCGGTCCCTTTTTTGCCACACTCTCTACCCTGAAACCTAGCACAGGCCATTAAGACTCCCATAAACACCCAAAACTAATTTGCTGACCATAAATAGCCTTGAGACTCGTCCAAAGCCATATTATCAACCCAGACCTGACTTTCAACCAGACCAGCCCTGACTTCCTTCCCAGAGAGGCTGAGAGGCCCTTCTCATACCCATACCCCTTTTTTGGCAACACATCCCTATCCTTCATTTGGTCCTTCTTTTAGGCCACACTCTCTATCCTAAAAAACCCTGCACAGACTCTCAGACTATCAAAAACTATCCCATCAACCACAGACTGACCTGAGACTCGTTCAAAGCCTCGTTGCCCCGACCGACGATGGCCACCAGGCCCATTGCCCCCACCGATGTTAATAGATTAATCAATGCTGGAGACCTTAACCAACTGATGCTGGTAGAACCACTGACATTAGTGAATGTGGAAGATATATTTCCACATATAGGTATGCATTTGTGTCTATTTCTTTTGTTCAATCCTTTATCATTTCCTTTTCTAGCAACATTATAATTTTTATCAACAAGTGGACTATCACCCTTCTAGAAAGACTTTGCACTTCTAGGATCAAGCATTGCTTGGTAGTCCACCACCTACCTATCTAACAATTTTCTTGTTTAAGTCTCTTTCTTCTGTAGGTGTCATCCTCCACAACCAAAGAGGAGTTCTCTCAATGTCTGGATACGGTGTGCAGACCTCATCCGGGTATCATCTAACCCTAGACCACATATCTTAGTTTCTTACTTCCTTTGAATGTGGAAAAGCAAAAAAATAGTTAGAAATATCTTGAACCATCAAAAAATATTTTCCATATCTCATTTTCTTCATCCTCTTCTTTAACAAGTAGAGGTGTCGATATTCCTTATTCATGTATACAATATACTCCTAGATAAGTTTCATACATGAGAGAATAATAATAATGATCATAAGTATTAGTACCATATTCATCAAGAAATAAATTTTTAATTCCTTTAATCTTGGAGGAAGTGTCATCATCTATAATAGAATCATTTTCTTCATGAACAACACAATTCAAATTAGAACTTATCTCAATGTTAGGTTCTATATGAAACCTTGCAAGAGGTTATGACCTAATTATCATCTTGGTCCTCTAACTTATAGTGAAGGCCAATAAATACCAATCAGTAGAGAAATAGCCACTAATCTTGATAGTGAATTCCATTTACATGTTGATTGGAAAGTGAGCTAGGAGGTTGAAAACAATTATGTCTTGTAAGATAGGAAAACTAGAACAATCATGCAACAAAACCTTCAAGTTTTTTATCAGTCCTATAGTCTTGGTTGGTGTACCATATATTTATATAACTCCTTTAATATGATTTTTATACTTTATACCCAATTTATAATCTACGACCCTGGGCATGATCTAAGTTGAAGCTTCACTATCAACTATGCATTTATAGACTAGCTTGTTACCCATTATGAGAGTGAGATAAAATAGAGGAGGTTTCTCATCTTTGTTGGATGGTTTATAAATGGTATTAAAGATAATTTCAAGGAAAACATGACTTTGAATTTTATTTTAATTAGGGACACTAATAGGGATAACATAGAACTATTTTTGTAGGAGTTCTTTCTGACCAGGCATATACAAAACATCGCAAAGAAAAATAGAAGTTTTATTACTCTTCAATGAATATATAATTTTTAAATAATCCATACCTAGTTTCTCCTATATTTTTGGAGTAAATAAAGTGATTCAATCCTAATGAGTTGGAGTGTCTTGAATAGTCCTTCCAAAGTTTTGATGTGGAAGATGTGCAGAGTTATTTGAAGCTATCACACCTATAGCCATACCTTGTTACTTAATATGAGGATTGAATGATCCTATAGGCACCTTACTATAACCACCTAAATCCTTTATTTTTTCTCCTTTTTTTTCTATAATTAAGGTTCCTTGATTAAGCATAAAAGTTTCTTTGACTAGAAAGTTGGTGAAGATCTCTTCTTGAGGCTATCCACCTTCACTTGTTTACATTATAACCTCATCCTTAGTAGATAGGAGAGGAGTAAATTATCCTTGAGAAACAAGATATTTCTCTCCACCTTCATTATCATCCATAAATTTACCTTTCTACTAAATTTCACCTTACACAAAATTACTATGAATGGGTACCATATGTATTGCATTGGTGGTAGAGTTAGGATTATATGAATTAGTATGCCTATTGGGATTAATATAACCTTGGCATCTTAATCTTCCATATTGTTGACCATATTATTGATGATAAGGGTAAGGATTATGATAGGCACCATGTTGCATATTAGCTTTCCTAAGATCAACCTTAGTTTTAGTATTGGAATTAGTAAATTGGGATACATCTAGAGTATTAGTATAAGTATGAGATAATGGAGGTATAGACACTTTAGGTGGTAATATTCCAACTTAGATGAGATTATTTTGATCTTTGATAGCAATATTATATACTTTAGGGAGGCTAGAACCACCCCTATATTTAAGCATGATAATAATTTTAGTGCCAATAGCTCTCAAATAGGTGAGGAACATAAATATTGGAGGTGGCCTCATAGGAGGAGTTAGTCTATTCCAAGTCTTTTAAAACCTCTCATTAAAATCATGCATTGTTTCTTTAAATCCTCTTTTTATCATGTTAAGATAGTGTATGAGAGAGGCATGGTCACTCTAATTTATAAATCATGAGGTAAACAAGAGCCTTCCATCTAAGGGACATGACAAGGAGTTAAATGGAAATATTTTCTTGAGTGATATTGTGGAAGCTATAGAAGTTGGAGACATATCCAATATGTTCACTTGGTGTAACATGAATCTCTCCATTGAATATAGGTACACCTTTTATGGCATTAAGAGGAATGGTGTCATATTCTTGAAGGTGAATTAGATTTTCTATATTAAAGGTAGGAAAAGCATGAGGTGTAGCAATTTCTTCTTCAATATCTTCAATATATTTAAGTGTTCACTATTTTAACTTCTCTCATTATCAAAATCCTCTTTATCTTCAAAGTGAAAATTAGGAGGAGGATATTGAACTCTTAGGGTAAGTTTAGGTTGAAAGAGTGGGTCAATGGGATTGAGAACTCCTCTAGATGACGACCTAGTGAGAACCATGAATTATGAGAGCAAGTTTATAACAAGACAATGGCCATGAAACATATTTACCTTGATGGAGTCACAATATTATATGTATCACACCAATTTTTAGCTAATGTTTTTAAGACCAACATTAACCTTGACAAGTTATCTTGAAGATAGGGTCCCACTGGGTGTGTCAAAACTATTATCACTAAATCTTATACCCTAGAAGAGGGTGTTCAAGCCTCTTATATATTTGGGAAACATGGTAACACTTAAAGGTATGTGGGTGTTCCTATATTATAAATTATACTCTAGATTTAAGGGCTATCTCTTTGATTGTATCTTGAAATGCTCTTATCTATGCTAATTGATTACTTATGGGGAAAAGAGTTAGAGATTTCAAGAATTGAACCTAATCTAAAGAGGTGATGCACTAATATATTTTATAAATTATCATCATATTTAATTTATTAAGACACAAGGAATACAAATTAGCTTCTAAGTCTTAGAAGGTTTCTAACATGAGTATTTTAATATAGAGATGAGATGTGTGAAGCAACATAAGGAAAATGAACCAAAGGGAAAATCACACAGTCTAAGGACAATCATACAATTAAAATAAACATAAAACACTTGAATACACTCTATATGACTTGTTATAATAGGAAATGTTACACAAACATGGAAGGATAAGGGAAGAAACGATAGAGAGTTATCACTTTGCATCACCATACATCACTTGCACACTTAGACAATTGTTTTAGAACTCAAAAATATAATATAATTAACGCTTAAAGGGAAAATATGACATAATTATAGTATTTATTTACCATATATGGTTTGGTATTATATTATAAAGGCCAAAATGGTATCTACTTATATAACTTCAAAGATAGGAGAAAGGAATGAAGTTCAAAGGTCATTAGAACATATGTCTAGCTAACAAGAGGATTTACACTTGTAGTAGTAAGAATTTATAAATATAAAATGAAAGGTATAATGATACTAATGGATTTTTAAACACAAAAATTCTAAAATATATCATAAATCTCCCTTTTATATGCATAGTAAATGACCTTTCATTATGGATGATCTCTCAAGCATTTAAAATTAAATTGGAGAGAGTCAACACATATGTACTATCCAAGAGAGGTTGAAACATACTATGAAAATAATGATATGTTATCCTAACTTATATATATCTTTTAGACACCTATATTCACCATCTTTAGTCACTCATTGATTCCCTAGACTTCATTCTTTACATCTGGCAGTCACTGTTCATCTTGGACCTCGATTGAGATTTCATGGTGACATATGAGTTTGTTGAGATTGATTTTATATAAATTAATTTGATTATACATATTTTTCCATGTGGTATTCAATTTCCAAATTGATCATTCCATTATAAAATATTCCTATCATCATTTATACATGTGTTTATCTTGTCCATATGGAAACTAGTCAAACCTGCTCTATCGATCTCCTCTGGAGTCTCTTCTCTACGAATTTCAATGTTGGCCATTGATCATTGACCCAAGATCATGATATTATGAAATTTTGTATTAATTAATTCAATATAGGCTCCTATAACTTATTAATCCTCTCATTCCATTGGATCTAGATGTAAATCTGAATGCCAACCATTGATCTATAGGGACCCACTATTTAAACTCAAATGGCTATTTACCATGGCTAAAATTTCATGTTTTCCCTCCCATCATTTGATGGCCATGTGACCATATTTGACATCCATGTGATCATAAAATATGAACACCCATGATTAGTTTCCATGACTTAAATATGATGTTCACATGACTATTAATGATGTCTATGAAACTATCAATGACATCTACATAACCATCACTTTTAAACCCCAAAGATTTTTTAATTGAGTTTTATTTTGATATCTACATGACAATCAATGAAATTTTTGAGACTATTAATGATGTCTATCTGACTATCAATTTTTAAACCCCAAAGCTTTTTGACATTTATTAAATTTGACACTTGTGTAAATGTCTTGCCCTATAAGATCAACTTTCCTAAAATAACTAGGTCTTCAAGAATTTTGCATCAGACTATTTTTCTTGGACACTTTGTTTGAAAGAATTCTAACTTCATTAGGATTTATGTTTTGGATACTTTTTCCAAATGAATATTTTCTTATCATTTTATATTATATAATTTTTCCAAATGAAATCAAACTTAGCTTTTTTCTATGGCCAAAATATCTAAAAGAATTCTATCTTCAAGAAAATTGCTCAGATAATTTCCTTGACATGTCCTCAACACTAAGCCAAAAACTTGAAATAGTTTCCCTAAAAGAACTTTTTAATTAGTAAATTGGAAAATTTCCCAAGTACCAAAAAATTCTTTGAGCCAACAGGTTCTTCTGAACTTGTTCTAGTAACTACCACTTGATCTTGAACTATTTGAACACCATGAAAACTTTTCACCTTCATATATGACTCCTAAAATGACCACTAAAACATCAAAAGACACAATAATTTAAACTTAATCATGACCAAAATTAAAAAAACATGTGATATGACATCAAATAAAATTGTGTGAAACCCTATGACATTATAATTAGCCCCTATTTAAGATTGTAACTATATGGGGTTGATCCATTTTAACTTGTGGTAAAAATGGTCAAAAATAACATTGGGATAAGTATGTAGTGACAAATTTAGATCTTTTATGATGCCTAATATCTTTGTTGGTTACCCATATAGTTATAATACTCCTTTAGCATTTGGTTTATAGACAAGACCAAGCTTATCTACAATTTCCTTAGGCATGATAGTGCTATTGGCTCCACTATCTACCATACAATTATGAACTAAATAGTCACCAACAATCAAAAAGAGGCGAAAAAGAGGAATCTTGTTTGATTTAACATTGGTTTTGTCTTCCTTTATCATTTTATGTACCTATTGATCTTATTTCTTGGTTGGATGGTTTTAATTAACTAAAACAACTTGTTTCTCAATTAGTTCTTGAGACACATTGAGAGTTGAAAGATCTTGGATGAGCATGAATTTTTACCTTGGAATAGTAAGGTAATCCCACATGTTAATGATGACATTGGATTTCTTCGTCTGATCTATTATACTAAATGAGGTTTTACTACCCTTTAAATATACTTTGTGAACCACTAGTTGTTCTCTAATTAGAGGTATTTGAGGGATCTTTCCAGCTTAGACATTCTAATTCTTGTATGCTATAGGGGTAGTAGGTTGATCCTTGAAACTCTTGGAAAAAATATTAGGAGTAATAGAAGAATTAATCACATCTTAATCTTCCTTAATTGGTCTTATTTTATCTCTAGTCAAATTTTTAACTTGACCACTTGTGTTTATATTTTCACCAATCTAATTGAATGCAACATGAACATCCATTTTCCAATTCACATTAATAGCATCAATATATCCTTGAATATATTGAGCCTCTCTTTGGGGTATAAATTTTTTCTCTTGATACTAACCTGATTGAAGAGAAAAATCTTCTTGTGTTATTTATGATAGAGTAATATCCTATGATATGAAGCCTTGGTTTTGCATATCATTAGTATTAAAGGGATACCAACCTATATCTTGCATCAATTTATTTTGAGGAGGTGTGCGAACAATGGATTTTGAACCAAAGGGTACATAAGGGTAAAGGTCTGCATATGGTTGAGTTTGGGTTATGACTCATTGAGATTGATAGGGTGGTCTATTTTATCTAAAAGGTTAATAAGGAGGAATTTTATTAATGGAGGGTTGATATGTGTTTTGGTTTGTCTATTGATAAG
This sequence comes from Torreya grandis, assembly GCA_037957365.1. Taxonomy (NCBI): domain Eukaryota; kingdom Viridiplantae; phylum Streptophyta; class Pinopsida; order Cupressales; family Taxaceae; genus Torreya; species Torreya grandis. Next base: position 35,686 of record JARHVA010005954.1, read on the forward strand.
GCCTACCCTAGTACTATTATCTCTTGAGTTGAAATATCTCATTTCCAAAATCTTGTAACATAATTTTTAAATCTCTAATCTCCCTAACCTAATTAGAAGGGGCTATAACTTGGGCTTTAAGAGATGGAATAAGATATATAGATGGGATTTGAGGAACTTAAGGTGGTGAAATAGGTTGTAGTTCTAAGAAAATAGGCATTGAGAGCCTTGAAGAATGTTTACCAGCTTGTATCAAGTTGTTCTCTACTCTTATTGCAAGTTCATAGGAATTTAGTAAGTTATTACCACCCATAGAATATATCATCACACTAATATCATAATTAAGGGATTTTATAAAGTAGAAGAATGCATATCATGGGGATAGTCTAACAAATATAGGTATCCTAGTCCATGTCTTTTAGAATCTAAGGTTGAAATCAGACATGAATTCATGGGGATACATTTTAATGGTAGTCAGTTGTTTAACTAAGGATAGATGATCAGATTTGTATTCAAATTACTTTACTAAGGCTACACCTAACTCATCCTAAGTAGCAGTGGAGGTCAAAATAATATTCCTATACCATTGCAATGATTTTCCTTTGAAGGAAGTAACAATAAATCTGATAGCTACATTATCTTGAACAAAATTATGAATAAAAAAAGGTTGGAAACATCTTGGATATGATTGATTTTAGTTTTTTTTATCCCATTCTCGTGATAATAAAGTAATACTCTTAAGGGAAGACACAAGAATGTCATCATATTGGGCTAAATTTAGGGGACTGATCCTATTGAATGGAATAAAAACTTGATTCTTGATCATCTGGGTAATGGGGATAATGTCTTGGACTAAGACAATAGGATGACCAAGAGATGAATATTTATTTTGAGGATAAGGACTTTTCCTATTGAATCTTGATTTATTATAAGAAGTTGAAGACAATTCAATGTGTTAAAAAGGAGTACCTTTACTTGTTGATTTTGTAGTAATATTTGGCATGAAATCATTGTCTAGATGATTCTACTACAACTTGAAGAATATTAAAATTTTGATGATGGTATATGTCTCATCTTGCTTAAGTTTCTTATTATTAATCTTTAAACTTTAACTATGCTAAGGAAAAATTGTCCCATCAGGTGTGTCAGAACTTTCAGTGTCCTAGATTGTACCTTAGATGAGTAAGGAGATTATTCAAGTCCTTTTATATGAATCTAGTCCAACATGGGAATGAACTTAGGCTATGGGTCACCTAAACTTGAGTCAAACCTCTGGAGAAGGATGACTTCCATATCAATCTATCACCTAAGCTAGACCTAAACTAATAATTGCTTGGAAGAGGGGAGAGAGAATAATAATAATATATGAAAACATATAAAATCTGGTGATGCACTAATAATTGGAACACTTATAATTTGCATAAGATACATTAAATATCAAATAATATTATTCCCACATAAGTATTTCATAATAAGACATTGACTAGCCATTAAACTATCATGAGAGGGTACTTTTCCACTTCTAAGCTAATCAATAAACTATATATTACACTTAAAATGACCTATGATGACTATAGAACACTTAATTAAGGTGAGGAAACTTAGACATAGGCAAGGAAATCATACATTCACTTAACCACAATACTTGAATTCATAGAACACACTTCAATTTAATTTGCAAAAATGATGGAATTCAATCTTTATTGCATCAAAGAATGTTATAGTACAAATTTTGGCATATCTTGAGCAAGCCAAAGCATAAGAGTCTATTTATCTAAAAATATTAAGTATTTCTTGTCCAAAAAATTTTAGAGAGACCTACACTATGGAATAATATGGAAAATATATAGAAAAGGGGAAGAAGAGAGAGGCAATTATGATAGATTAACACCAATTCAAGGCTATTGAGTCATGATATTATCAAGAAGGAACCAATATTTTAAAATATCTATAATATAATTGAATGCCTATTATCCATATCTATTTTCCAGGTATCTATATTGAAAATCCATTCCACCTTCAACTTGATCTACTGACGAGGACAAATTTATCATATCTTAGAACTGGTATATTCATGTCACATCTGCTTTGGGTAGACATAAGTACCTATTTATTGAAAAATTGACCATATCAAAAGATGATACACTTCCCCATAATCACATTTATGTATATTTGTTCCAAATTGAACATATGTCCACCATAGATTAAAAACCAACCCATTCTATTGGTTTTCACATAGTTAAAATATCTATGAAAGTCTGACAGATATTTAGTCTTATTTGATCTCTATATTAGGCCCAAAAAGACTTATTTTGCCTCTAAACCATACAATGTCTAAGAAATTATTGGATGTGAGGATCTTCAATCTATAAAATCAATGTAATAATACTATAATAAGGTCAACAGGTTTTAAATTATCAACTAGAGGTCTTGTCTAAAAATTAATGGTGACAAAGCTTTATTATTGACCATCTTGCCTATATGACTACATCTATTATTAATTGAGCTCTAATGGAAACATGGATCTTTAAAAACTTTGTTCACCTAGGTCAAAAATTGGTTTATTGACCTCCATCAAAAGCTTTTGGATTTTCCCTTTCTTTATTGGCTGTTGACTACCAACTCGAACCTATCAATTTGTGCCAAACTATCTTTATATTGTTAGTCCTTAGGATACACTGAATCCTTGAATTTAACACACACCATTAGATATAGATGTATGAATTAATGTGAACCATTTGATCTATAACTTCTAACTCTTTGACTTATTTCTCACCATTAGATCTCTATGTATAATTAAATTCAAGCCCTTGATCTTGATGGGACCCACCATTTCTACTCAAATGGCTATTTCATGAGGCCCAAAATTGACATCTACATGTTCATTTTTGATGCTTGCATGAACATATTTTATGTCCATGTAATCATCACTATTTAAACCCCAATGATTTTTTTCCATGTCTTAAATTTGACATCCATGTGCTTGTCATTAATGTCCATGAGCCTATCATTGACATCTGTAAGCCCATCAAAATTTAAACCCTGGTGGTTTTTTTGTTGAGATTTATTTTAAATCTATATTCCCATTACTAACATCCACAAGACCATCAATTATATCTATGAGACCATCACAATTTTAACTCCAATGTTTTTTGTTGTGGCTTCATTTTGATGCTTGCATGAAGGTATTACTATATTTGATCAACTTTGAAGGCTCATATCTCGAGATAGAGAACTCCTTGAGACATGAAATTTTTAAAGGCTCTTCTTAGCATTAAATTAATCATTTTCATGTATTTTATTAGCCTACAAGGATCTCTATGTGAACTTATTAGATGCACAACTAGCTTGTTCCACTCATTCCTGCATGATAACTTGATGACGATCTAGTCTCTTAAGATCACTAAATTTTCACTTTAAACTGATTTAATTTTTCTAAAAAGTTTTCAAGTTCTATGTGATCACCTCTTTAAGTATATATGATCCTTTTTACATTAGGTCACTCTTCAATCACAACTCTACTCAACTTTTCATTCTAAACTAGGCACGTAGGCCAAAATTTGGCCACCATTTACTAGTCAACACACGTCAAAAATTTAGAATATTCATACTAGAATATTATTTTCAGGTAATTCAACCATTACCTCTTAAATAGAATGCTTTACTTTACAATTCAACACATACTTCTTTTCAGCAAGTTCAACCTTGCTAATTTGTCATAAAAGTGCCATTTTTAGGATCAAATAGTGATTTTACAAGGTTAGATAGACAAATTTTACAAGTTTATTTATACAACAACTTCAAAGAGGTAGTTAAAGGAACACTCAATCCAAGAGATGACCATTATGCACAAAGGTCCCATAGGCATCTTATGGCACTCATAATGTATATCTTGAATGAATCAGGTGGCTACTTCATGTAAAGGGGATAAGTTGGCTTTCAACCTATATGAGACTCCACTCCCTATCTCTAACAAGGTCTAATCATATTAGATATAGTTTTCAATTCACCCTAAACCTCCTACTTGCATCAAAACTCAATATTAGAGTAGTGATGTAGGATCACACAACTTAATACAACATTGTACCTTGGTAAAATTAATCAAATAGAAGTTAGTTTCAAAGGGAAAACACATCACACATGTAGAATAAAACCACTTTAACACATACTACATATGCTAACAACACAAAGGTCACATATATTTCCAATACATGTACATAATTATGCACACAATAATTTAAAAATAAAAAACATAGAACAAAATAAGGTTTACATGATTGATTTTAAAAGGGTAGAGGGAGATAACTTTACACAGGTAATTTAAAATCAATTACACATTCAATCATTAACAAAATATAACAACATTTGAAAAATTGTCATGCAACAATGTTGATATCAATAAGAGAATCAATAAATCACAAGGTTATTACCTACATACACATAGGGTGTAATAGATACCAATTTACATGATTTGTAATAATTAACAAAATGTAAAACTCTACACAATAAGGTTTGTATAAAAACAAGTATGTGAAAGTCCATAAGGCCCACCACATTCACAATAATGATAAAGATACCAATTACATGATTTATCAAGACCAATGAAGGTAATAATTATACAACACATAATAGTTCTGCATACAAGGGAGAACCACAAGAGAGAAACCATGCACATATGAATTAGGCATTCAAACAACTCTATCAAGGTACTTCCACAACATGATAATCAACACACATTAAAGTGAAGTACAAGAGTCCATGACTCCCATTAGGTCACCTAGTGTCTAGATGTCATCCACACAACACCAATATATATCATATAATATACATAATTAGTCTTGGGGATCTCAAATTATAATCACCTTCTCTCAAGGAAGGTGATGTTCCAACAAAACCATAAAATCTATCTCCATGAGTTTTTGAATATCTATAATATCCACACATCATGGATATATGGATCACACTAAGTAGTAGTAATAAGAGATCCCCAAAACTCTTTAACTTTCCCAAACAAGTTAGTCACACTCACCCACTAAGATCTCTAGGCTCAAGCCACACCCTTGGACCTCCTAGGATATCATACCTTAGCAGTAGTGGATAACTCACCCATTTAATCTATTAGTGGACACTAAGGCATTAGCCCATGATTCTAATAAAAAATGTACATCACTATTCTACGAGTTGACTTAATCCAATAGTCAAAGGTTAAACAAAAATGCTCACTTGGATGCAACATCACTTTTGGAAAAGTGTATACTTAGCCAAGGCATGGGGTGAATATTATAGTACTTCTATAAAAATTATAATTTTTCTCAATCAACAATTTAAATTGAACTCACAATAATCATCTTCATGGATATAGGGAATATCTATATCATAATAGACATCCCACAAGTGACAAAACATAACTAGGCTTCAATTAAGAATCCTCATGGATGCATAACTCATTTAGAATCAAATAACATCCACATAGATATAGCATATCCAAGATCAACATGACAATCTCATGGAATTTAACTTATCCATGATCAAATAACCATCACTGATGTAAACACATCTATTATCAAAACAACATCATAATTGTAAAATAGGAATTAAATGTTCATACACATTTATTTGTATTCCTTTAGTGTTTTGGAGCCACATGCTCCTTTATCTAACTCAAAGAGACCAAATCCATAAATAATATCAAGCTCTTAACATAGCTTCAGATTACTCACATAAATATAGATCCCAAGCCTCACTTATTTACCCAAGTAAATCCAAAACCTTCAACCTACACAATTCTCTAGGTTTGAGCTCAACCCTTGGTCTTCCTGAGGTCAAGATGTTCTAAGCATATACTAATGAATTTCCCATACAAGTCATCAATAGATAGCAAACATCATTTCCTCAATTATAAGGTAAAGTGATGATCAACCATTCTTCCATTGACTTGCCCATACAAGTTAATGATTGACTAGTGATTCTTGCTATAAATATAATTGATGTGGTAAGGCTTAACCCAACCAAGGCTATAGTTAAGCCTCCCAATATTACTTGTATAAATTTATTGATTTTTGCATACACACATTCCATAATATAGGATCCTTAAAAAACTTTAATCTTGCATAAATGAAATACTAATTGACTCATCTAAGAGGTTAAAAGGGTCACAACATAGCCTCCTCAAGTAATTAAAACATATATAAGTCTATAATAGGAATATAACACCATCCATGGTCTAGTATGCATGCTAAAGTACAAGGTTCCAATGTAGTCCAATCAAGACATCATAGACATGTAGACTAATCAAGACATCATAGACATGTAGGTGGCATTCATCCATCACAAGGCACACACATATAAGATAGAAAAATAAGCCTCCATAAGGATGGGTGTGTCTAATCTAGGTGTAATTACAAGCACCCAAGTACATTATGCAAACATAGTAATGTACAATCATATGCACAACCACACAAAATATCAACCAATTTTTCAACCACGTGCTAAAAATTGCTCAATATGTTAAAACTCAACAAAAATTAAAGCACATGCTCTGATACCAGATAAAACAACCCCAATTTTTTTTAAAATTTATCTATCAAAGTACATAATAGAACCACAAAATATCCCACTACATGAAAATAATGTAGTGAATCAAAACTAAACAACTCTACAAGAAGTATTTATAGCCCACTACCAATATCCCAAAATGTCCTAAATGGATATAGCTATTATCATGAGCACATACATGCTTGTTTAGTTATCCAAAAGCTATATATGTAAATAGGATGTTATAGAAATATGATACTAAAGTACAGACTAATGATCAAACATAAGGGTCCAACTTGTGAACTTGATTAGACAAGTATTATCAAATCTTGAGATCAACTAGTGAAGCTCACTAATCCACTAATAAATCAAACATGACATAAACTAAGGATCTAAGACCTTCTGGGAAAATATCCACACAAGGACTACTCCTAGTCCTATCCAAATTCATCAACATATTTTGATCCTAGAGTCCTCTAGGAAATATTATGCCTTCATTCCATTAAGTGATGTAGGCCACACACACATAAGATAAAAATCCATGAGAAAGAATTCTTCCTAATAACTAAATGAGACATCATTCACTTAACTTAGGGAGGATGACATCACACATGTGAGCATCCCAATGAATAATCATGAAAGTGGCATGGGAAATGAGTAATTCATATAATAGGGATACCATCTCGTAAGCCACACATAGGGGTTTACACCTAATTATTGACTACTTATCCTTCAATTAACATATCCTATTATTGTGAAAACATAGGCATTCACACCATCTAAATAGCCTATGTATGGCTATGCAAATTCATTGTTTAGATAGACTTAATTATTAGCTTAAGTGTTTAGTAAGGAAGATTGTGAATTATAACTCATCACCAAGGTAGATTAATTAATTCGATTAATTAGGTGAAATCATTAAGGTTTCATAACTCATTAAATTTTTGACCAAATTCTAGAATTATTCATTGATTTAATGAACATATACAAGGTATACAGGGAATCCACTGACAATGATAAGATTAATATTTAAGCACACACATATCCAGTGTAACCAATGATTATCTATTTCCATATAAGAATTAATGATAATTTATCCATCTTCCAATAATAATAGTTACATTAAAATATTTTAATTAATAAATTTTAAGAAAATAGGTCGTATATCTAATACACCATGAAAACATCAAAATTGTAATCCATAATCCAAAATGTGGATATATATACAAAGATCATTAGTCTAGCTTAATTCATTGCTTAAGCAATAGAAGTAAGCTCACTAAAATTTACATTATGACTAATAAGCATTCATGTCTATAGCATAGTAATGAAAACATATTGGTTGAATCATTAAAGTTTGTTTACTAATTCTATTTACTATAATTTATATTAGGCCAAGGTTATAGCATGAAACCATACACTCATTAACATCATAATAATAATAACCTCAAGAGTATAAATCTTATCACACATAAGCTGTATACAATTATATGATTATTGATCATGTTCCAAGATATCAATATTTCTCATCATAAATAGTTATCATCATAAATTATCATAACCCAAGGGTAGGTCCACATACTAAATTGGCATTCCATGATGTGAGAATGTCGCTGAATAGAACTCATCATGAAATCCATGTAATATTGCACATAATTCTACCTAAGAGATTCATATCCTCTAACTAATTCCAAGACATTAGAAAGGAACACCATTTTACCATCATGTAAGTTCAAGGCTAAGAACATTATGGTTACAATGGTTCTAATAAAGCTTTTTGAATTTCATGACTACTTAATATCAACAAGCCCATATAAGAATTAATGATAATTTATCCGTCTTCCATTAATAAGAGTTACATGAAAATATTTCATTTAATAAATTTTAAGAAAATAAGTCGTATATCTAATACACCATGACAACATTATTATTATAATCCATAATCCAAAATGTGGATATATATACAAAGATCATCAGTCTAGCTTAATTCATAGATTAAGCAATAGAAGTAAGCTCACTAAAATTGACATTATGACTAATAAACATTCATGTCTATAGCATAGTAATGAAAACATATTGATTGAATCATTAAAGTTTGTTTACCAATTCTATTTACTATAATTTATATTAGGCCAAGGTTATAACATGAAACCATACACTCATAAACATCATAATAATAATAACCTCAAGAGTATACATTTTATCAACATAAGATGTATACTATTATATGATTATTGATCATGTTCCAAGATATCAATATTTCTCATCATAAATAGCTATCTTCATACAATTATCATAACCCAAGGGTAGGTCTACATACTAAATTGGCATTCCATGATGTGAGAATGTCACCGAATAGAACTCATCATGAAATCCATGTAATATTGCACATAATTCTACCTAAGAGATTCATATCCTCTAACTAATTCCAAGACATTATAAAGGAACACCATTTTACCATCATGTAAGTTCAAGGCTAAGAACATTATGGTTACAATGGTTTTAATAAAACTTTCTGAATTTCATGAATACTTAATATCAACAAGTATGTCACTAAGCTATGTGCGTGCAACAGTTTTCCAGGATGTAGTTCAACATAATGCCCCATAATCATACCAATACTCATATGGTAAATAGATCCCTATATAAATTCATACAAAATGATTAATTATATCTAGTTAAATATACAAAATCCAATATACTATCATCAAAAATGTCTCTAATGTTGACATTATATCCAATAATGTTCATTGTACAACATAATCAATATTAAAAACTACATAAGGTAGTAAGAAGGAATCA